>JANSVA010000004.1:18339327-18363962 GCA_025504915.1 Erythroxylum reticulatum | reverse complement strand
GCTAACTATCTTTAGTGGTATGACATTTAGTTAATAAGCTAGAATTTATTCTAATGAGATTAAATTAATTGTGGGCTTATTGGATCTTGAATTATCTAAGTCCAATAAGATTCCCCACTTGGCTTCAAGGAAGGTTATCAAGAAAAGTAAGAAATATAAATGGAGGCTTTAGAAGCCCATAAATGAATGTTGGGCTTGCACTAATTAATGGTTAATTAGAAGCCCAAATGTACATTTAGAAATGGGCTAGAATTTGGTTTAATTTGATTAATTAATTTAAAACTAAAATTTTAAAAAGTAAAATAAAATTTTGTTTTTCATTAGGGTTGAATATGTAACTACACGTTTAATATTAAATTTCTAAATAAAGATGATCTTTGTTATGGTTTATCATCATTAAATGGAGTTATGAACTTACCATTAGATGGTTTAATGATTATCTTTTAATGATAGCATGTAACCTATTAGCATTCATTGAATTAAAGAAGAAAGATGTACATTGGGTGGGCCATCTTTCTTCTTTCATCATCAAAAACAAAATTGATAGGTCTCATTTAGGTTAATAGACTTTTCATATAGTCCTTTTAAAGACAAATGAGAAGAGTCTCATTTAATGGATTCTTTATGATTGGTTAAATGAAGAAATGATGCATTAGTTGAAAAACTCTTCTTTCCTTTGTTGTGAACCAAAAGTGTAAGGGAGTAGAAAGGGGTCTTACATTTTTATCACTCTCTCTCCTATCTTGCATGAAAAAAATCAAAAATTGCATGAAAGTGTCTCATTTTTGGTCTTCTTTCTTCTAAGAGAATTGTCCTCCAAAGTTTTCTTCTCCTGTCCCACTAAAGCATCTTGTTAACCAAGTTGTCCAAGAAGAAAAAGTGGTAGATCAGACAAGTTGAGAATACAATATCAAGGAGAGGAAACAATAGCAAGAAGAAGAGAATACATCACTTAGGAGATTATATATTGTCGAGAATAGGATAGCGCAGCTAGGAGTTAAAGTTGTAGCAAAGGAGTTGGTAATATAATCTCTATCTTGTTTATGTTTATTATTATCCTTATATCATATCGTGTATATATTGACGTGATGATTTGGATATATTGCTTCTGCTATAATTTAGATTTCTAAAAAGTTTTGAAATCTACCGTTTCTCCAAATATAGTATACTTTCTTTTTCTTAACACTTTCTGTTACACAATTTTGTTGAGGTGTTTGAGGAGCTAAAAAGTTGGAAACAATTCCATTGTCAATTATAAATTGTTGGAATTCTCTAGATAAGTACTCACCACCTCAATCTGATTGAAGTTGCTTTAATGGATGGCCTAGTTACTTCTCTGTAACATCCCGTTATCCATGTTAAGGCTAGAATAATGTATTATAAGAAATTACTGAGAAATTTGAACATGTAGATCATACTTAAGTTAAATATGACATGCACATTTTTGCACATTCATATAATTATACATGCATTCATTCACATTTTCTAAGTATAATTGAGTTATTAAATGTGATTTGGCAATTTTGGTATATTTAGGATATTTTGAAATTTTTGGTGAATTTAAGAAAAATATTGAAATATGGACCAATTATAGTTGACACGTGGCAACAATTATATCTAACAAACGGCTTGTATGTGTGGTGATAAGTGGCAAACTTACTTGGGTGATATATATGATACATGCAAAATAGCCACGTAGTCTAATTGAGTAAGGAAATATTACACGTAGCTTATGTTCTGTTTAGGAAGTGATTACTGTAGCTTTTGATATCCAGCAAAAGCATTCAACAGAGAACTCTTTCTTTGGTCCTTGTCCATCACAAATATTGAATTTTTGTGTGAAATTGAGTTACTCTTAGTACTGAGAAGTATAGCTGAATCAAGTAAGTGTTTGTTGTTGATGCTTTTATAGTGTAAATATATACATGCATGAGGAGTTTAAGAAGTGTAGTTTCGGTGATGAATAAATTGGATGATGGATTTTTAAAATGGGAATTGTTCAAAAATTTTATGAAATAGATTCTGGTTTGAGATTTGTGAATGTTTATGTAAATTGATGTAGAAATATATGTACTCTGTCCTAGTTTTGAGAAATATGAATATGGTTATAAGTTGATGTACTGTTCATGCAAGAATATGTGAAGTGTTAACACAAATGAATTTGAATGAATTTAGAAGTAAGGGAAAAGTTTAAGGTGATGCAGTGTTATGAGAAAAGCATGGAAATTTTATGATGAAATAAAGTTGTTGATGAAAATGAGAGATTAAAAAAAAGGAAAAGTGTAGGAATTGGTGAATATCCGTATATGTTCTATTTTTAGAGTTAGTGTGTAATCTTGAATTTTGATATGTTGTGGATGATTTTGAACTGTAATAGTAGTTAAATGAAGCGAAAGAGTAGATAAAAGTGAAAAGACTATAAGAAATTAGAAGATAAAGAGTGGAAGTAAAAATGAAGTTTCAAAATTTTGAAGTTTGGAGTGTAAGTTTGAATTTGGTTTGTTTAGAGATTGTATTGGGTATAGACAAGCATAATAGATGATTTATAAGTGATTAAGTTAGAAAAGGAATGAGAAATCTAAACTAAACAAAAAGAAGGAAGCAGGTCACAAGTTGCAACTATTAAAAGGTCACGAATCGTGCAAACGCATAATGGCAACTTGAAGGCAAAACTCATGATTGTGAAGACGCAGGATCGTGAATTTCAATTTTTTTCCTGGAAGAGTTTATTCTGAACATCCTTCAATTTTTTGTTATAACTTCTTCACCCGATGTGAAAATGACTTGATTCTTAAACCAATAGACTCATAATACCTTGCTCTTCATCTCCCCAAAAAATCATAGCCTTCTAAAATAGATTGATTGATGAATTTAAAGGGAAATGTTAAGGAAGAATCAGAAAAGTTTATTCTGGTGTTTGGATGTTGCACGACCATGAGTTAAGGTCTCACAGCCGTGATTTTTTGATATGTATGGGCATGAGTGATGATTTCATGACTGAAACTGAATTAATTTGGTATTCACGGTCGTGCATGGTTGTTGCACAGCCATGATTCAGCTATAGTTGGGTTAATTAAACCTGAGAGCTTTTGCACATTGAACATCTGTCCTTCTTTTGCCTATAACTTCTTCTATGGTTACCAAATTGGGATTATTTTTAATTTGGAGTAAACTAGAGGTATATGGCTATAGATTTTCTAAAGAAAGCTAATTTTAATTAGGTCTCTAAGACTTTCAATTTCTGGATGGAATTTGATTATGGTGTACTATTTCAGAATGAGAACAATCCAAAAATATTTGAGTTATAACTTTCAGATTATTGAACTGAATTGAAAGATTTTGATGTCATTAGAAACTGAAGAAATTGGAGAATGATGTTCTAGAAGGAAGTGTTGGCTAATTTTGTCTTTTACCTTATTAGAATGATCATGCAAAATTGACCTGAAAGTGTGTTATTAGAAAATTTTGAATTGATCAATTGGGTTATGAAATTAGTTTCACATTGTTTTATTATGGTCCAAACCCTAAGTACAAATTATTAATGAGGGTTTTGATATATGAATGATATGGTGATAAAGATCACAATAAGATGCTTAGAATTGTAATTGAACATGTATTGTGCATATTTTCTATACATAGATGTTCATAAAGGCATGCTTATACATTTGTGCAAAATTGTGATATTTGTAAATGTGTTTTGTATGATATAGAGGAGCACATTCAACATTATTCAAACATTACCAGACCGTCCAAGCAATAGCATATCGTAGCATACTATGAGTCAACCTAGATGATTTTTCCTAGGATTGATTAAATTTGTTTGACTTCTAATTATTAACTGTTTGTGATTTGTTTATGAATTCTGGACTTAAAGTTTGAGGAGTTAATATTTGGGAATTTATTGGAAGTGTTCTAATTATTGTGAAATTCTAGTTGATATTTGTATTCTCAAGGAAAGTTAAATGTCAAACTTAGGTTCGATGATTATGAGATTCTGATTGTGTAAGACATGTGACTGTTATGCATGGAATATTCTATATTTGATGTATTTCATAAAATGCATGCTCAGATAAAGGCATTGTGACTAGAGTATCTAGTATATAAGCGCTTACATGCAGAGCTTTACTTTATGATTTCCTATTTCTGCACGTGGAGCTTTACTCCATGATTTCTGTTCTGACTGAGCCTAATGAGCCAGTATCTGTATATGTGTATAAAAGGCACTCGGTCACAACAATAATAATGAATCCAGAATCTCATATTGATTTGTATTTATAAAAATCTTTTCTGAATTCGCAATGATAACATGATATGCCATGATAATATGAATATTGAATTATTCATGATCTGAATGAATATATGTGAGATATGTGATTTTGTGTGGTTGACCTAGGTGAAATCACAGATGATGTTTCATTCATTGAGTCTGCAAAACTTATAAAAATTACAATGTGGCATTTCAGGTACGAGACAAGAGATCTAATTTATTTAACCAGATTAGAGGAATATTTGGGACTTATTTATGGCTCAGAGGTCTATCAGCTGACATTAGGACAGTTGTAATTTTGTATTTTATAGTTTCTTGTCTAGAATTTGTATAAGGATTGTAAAATACAGTGAAAGCTTTTGTTAATGAATGCAGTGAATGGTTTTAAAATTTGATGACTCTTAATTATGTTAGATGATGCCATGTGTAAGTTGGATATGTGCTTTGCTCTAACATACCATTAGCATAGGATATGTGCATACATGTCCTTGGATATTCGAGTATATACCTTATGGCAGTGGGATGTTGCATTCTTAGCTTCAACTTTGAATTCTTTGAAATTTTCAAAGGACTCACTCTTTTTATGCATCAAATACAAATAACAATGACTAGAGTAATCATCTATAAAGGTTATGAAATATTCATAAACTCCTCTAGCTTGTACGTTCATGGGCCCATACATATTAGTATGTACTAGGTCTGGCATGGATTCAGATCCATTTCCTTTGGAAGGAAATGAGGCTTTAGTCATTTTTCCTTCAATACAAGATTCACAAGTAGGTAATGGATCATTATCCAAGCCCGCAAGGACCCATCCTTCACTAACCTGTCAAGTCTTTTCTAATTGATATGTCCCATTCTTAAATGCCATAGATATTTTGAATTAATGCTAGAGTCATTAGATTGTCTTGGTTTTATTAATTCTGTGGTGTTTAGTTAGCCTGTCTTAGATTCTATAAAGAACAATCCCTATTTAATTATTGCATTACAAATATAATCCTTAATCTTATATATTGAAACAACATTTTCAAAATATAAGGAATAACTAAAATTTACTAGACCAAAAATAGAAATCATGTTCCTTACAATCATTAGGATATAATATACATTCTTCAAAAATAACCTATGACTACTAAAAAACTTCAAGATAATTACTCCCACTGATTCTGCTGAAATATAGGATCCATTTGCTATCTTGACTTGAAACTGACCTTTATGCAGCCTTTTCCTTTGCTGGAACCCTGTAAGAAATTGCAAACTTGGTTAATGGCTTCTGAATCTAATATCCAAGAATCAGAATCTGCCATATTTCTACTTCCTAACAAACTTAGGAAACCCATACCTTGTTTGCTTTTGAAGAACTCAAGGTAGACCACACAATTTCTTTTCCGGTGACCCTGCTCACCATATTGGCATCACTTTCCCTTGGTGTTTGCTTTGGCGTTCTTTTTCATGGGTTAGACCTTGACCCTATTTAGGCCTTCGTTTTCATTGGACCTTGCCCTTATCCTTGGGCTTAAAAGAAGATGTTACATTAGCTTCTGGCCCATGAGGCTTGATATTTAATATCTCCTCTGTACTTTAGAGGGTATTCATCAACTACTCAAGGTGTAATCCTTGCTATTGAGCTCAAAGTCTAACTTAAACTACTGAAAAGATGAGTTTAAGCTATTGATGATCATAATAATTTGCGTGTCCGCATCTACATCCGCCCCAAGCATCTCAACCTCAGTTATTGTAGAGATTACCTTCAGCATGTAATCCCACATCGATTCACCAGGTTTTTTTCTAAGATTATGAAAGGTTTGAATAGCTTTTGCTTTTGCAAACCTGATTCTCACACCAAACATCTCATATAGGTGATGGATCTTTGTACTAGCAATTTTCATGCATGCAATTTGCTTTTGCAACATTCTATTCATAAAAGCTAAAAATATATCACTTAGTATTCTTATCAACATTCTTCCATCGCTCATGTTGTTGGACTTACTCAGAAGCTGAATTGCCACTCGGAAGTGTAGGCTTATTGTCCATTGATACCCATCGAATTCGTTTATATTAAAGAACAAACTAAAGGTTATGTCTCCATTCATTAAAATTATCTCCATTTTCCAATTTGTTATTAGTCAAGAGCAAAGTGAGTGGATTCATATTATGGTTGGTTATGTCTGAAAATATAAATTATTAAAACAGAGCATACTAGTCAACAATATTGGAACTTCGTATAAAATCATAATACGTGTATACATGATGATAGATTTAACAAAACTTTAAAACTTTATACAACGTTTATTTTTCTTATCTATAACAGACTAAGTGATGACAGGCAATCTTATCCATTAAAAAAACATTGGGACCCTCCAACTCAAAAAACTACCAAGCATCTTTATGCCTAACTTTTTGAGAACTGCTATGATTTGGTCCATACTTTTATTAACAGAGCTACGATTGGTAGTTTATTGATAAAATATGTTGAGTGTGTAACCATTAGATTCATCCACTAAAGGTACTTGCAAACCATACCTCGGTGGGAGATCATAATTGCTACCAATGAGTCGACTTATCCTTAAAGAGACCCAAACCATGCAAGATCTAGGATTCATGCCCTCCGGTTGGGAGTAACACTTCACCATATGTAAATGGGCCATCACATGGAGATCGTGGACTCTCACATGAGCATCCTTTCCTTTCCCACTCAATCTTTTTAGGCTTTAAGTTTTAATAATTACCATGTTGTTTAGATGCAATTTATAATCATCCTATTGTTTTATTATATATCTCATACACAATGAATACATGGCACAACCTAGGGTTGGCCGTTTTCTAAATGGCATGCAATCACATAATATCACATACTATTTGCATCCATTTATCCATTCATCTCATAAAGTAATAGGCCACATTTGATTGTCCATCCTAAAACATAAATCAAATTACAAGGCTTTTAGGCCTAAAAATTTCTTTTTGGACTTGGATCTTCCACTTTGAACTCTTCATCCACATGACATGACCCATTCCGTAAAAAATGTGTAATGGCATTTTCATAAAATCAAAATTTATCACTTTGAAACAAAAATTCTGGCACTTGTTTTTCAACAAAACCAAAATTTTGGCAATATGAAAACAATAATTCCAGCACTTGTTTTTTGGTAAAGCTAACACTCAAAAAACATTCTAGCACTTGTATTTCATAAAACTAAAACTTTGTTAAAAAGAAAATTCCAGGACCTTGATTTTCACAAAACCTAAAATTTGTTAAAACAAAATTCCAGCACTTTGGTTTTCATAAAGCCAAAACTTTGCCAATACACCAAAGGATACACCAAAACCATTACCTATTCTTTTTTTTGATCCATGGTTGCTCCATCTTCAATAGTACATAATTTTGTACATTACAAAATCAAATAAAACATAAAAATGAAACCAAGGAGGAAACATGATGAGATAAGGCACCCTCTTTGTTACAAACCAAACGAAGAAAACTTACAAGGTAAAACTATATTCTAAGGACAACGGAAAGAGCAAAACATACAGATATATATTTCTATCACATAAAAATATGCATTATACAAAATTTAATTGCCAACCCATGCATCACATATAAGAACCAAAATCATGCATAATAAAATAGTTGTCATACCAATTGTTAGATCGAAAACAAAAGCATGCAAGATTTGGCCAAAATGATAGATTTCAAATTTTTTAGAAATCAAATTGCAGTGGAAGTAATATAACCAAATCAATATGTTTTAGCCATATATGACACGATATAAGGAAAATAATTAACATAAGTAAAAGGTGGTAGAAATATACTGACTCCTTGCTACAACTTTGACTCCTCGCTTTTGTATTCTCTCCAAATCCTTGCTATAGGTTTGACTCTTTTGTATCCTTTCCTTTATCAATGTATCCTCTCCTAGTTGTTTTATCCTCGACCAATCTGATCTATAACTTGTTCTTCTTAGACAACTTGGTTAAGATCCTTTAGTGGGAAAGGATAAGAAATATTTTTAGGAGATTTTTCTTAGAAGAAAGAAGCCAAAAATGAGACTCTTCTCATTCAAGTTTTAGCTATACATGTGTGAGAGGAGAGAGTGAGTCAAATATGCAAGAACTCTTCTTATTATCCTTGTCAATTTTGGTTATCATGAAAGAAAGAAGTGATGTGCATCCAATGCATCATTTCATTCTTTAATCAATCATAAAGAAGCCAATAAATGAGAGTCTTCTCATTTGTTTAACATGGCTATATGAAAAGATCAATAACCTAAATGACACCTTCTCATTTTTGGTTATGGATGAAAGAAGGAAGAGAGAGTACTCAAATGCATCTCTTCCTTTCTTTAATCAAATGAATGCTAAAAGATTACATTACATGCCATCATTAAAAGACAACCATTATAAGATAATTGCTCCATTTAATGATGATAAAGCATGATAAAAACCATCTTTAATTTAGCATCTCAATGCCAAATGTGCATCTGCACATTTAGGTATAAAAACCAAAATATGCCCTCCTGCTTTCTTTAATAAATTTGTTTCAATTTAATTAATCTAATTAATCAAATTAAACCAAAGTCAAACCCAATATTAAATGTTCATTTATGCTTTTAATTAAAGTAAGCCCAACATTCAATCATAGCCTTTAAAACCTTTATTTATATTTCTTACTTTTCTTGATAATCTTCCAAGAAGCTAAACGGGGAATCTAATTAGAATATAATTCAAGCTCAAATGAGGTCGGAATTAATTTAATCTCATATGAATTAATTCCATATTATTAATCACATGTGATTCTACTAAGGACAATTGGTTAAAATATTGAATTACTAAATATTATGAGAATAAATGTTTCAAATAAGATGTCCAATTGCAAACTTTATTATGAACCATATTATAGCTATTCACATAATAAAGGGTAAAATTACCGTTTTGCCCTTATGTTAGTTTTTTCTTCTAGATCTCTCATTTTATTCTATATGATGATTAACACACAAGATCTCATCTTGGTGTTAAGACTTGAAGGGTAGCTAGTTCATCAAACTACTAGCACTAATTTAATCACCAAACTCTGTAAAACATCTAGAAGTGATGATATCACTATAAACTCTTTAATTGAGTGAATAAACTAATTTGGATTCTAATAATATACATGTTTCTCATACATCCCTATGTATATGTATATTACTTACAAAAAAATCTTGGTACCTTATAACTAGATATATAATGCTCATAAAAATAAAACCAAACTCTTTTTTATTAATAATAAATATTTTAATTATAAAAGTAATTGGAAGAAATTTTTTATTATTTTAGTAAATTTATAAATAAATAAAAAGTATGTACAATCGAAAGATTTCTTAAGATGACAATCTCTTAACCAAACCAAAACGAACCTTACAAGAAAGCTTAAGGAACCCACCCTAAAATTGTTCCCTAAGACCATACAACCACAATAGCAAACTTAACCCATGTCTAGCAACCAAAATGATCATATAAAGGATCATCTTACCAATAACACAACTATTTCCATACAAGGGTCTCAAGCAATAGAAAACTAATCAAGACTTCATACTAATCCTTTACATTCAGGAAGTAAGGCTCTCCTACTGTTGAGTTTCCGAAGGCATGTTCCTTGTAACTTGTGAAACCATGCACATTCTTCGATGCTTTTGTAGGTTCAGTCATTCCTATATCTTATACCTCTTTTGTTGCCGAAGAGGGTGAGTTTCCTTCCATTTTCTTGAAGCTACAGTGATATATATGCTCACATTGATATAGATTGCAAGCGAAATAAAATTTGCATTCCCAAACTAACTAGGACACCTGCCAAATAAATATTAGAAGAAACAAGAAACAAGCCAGACACCATTATTGACCTTTTCTTAGTGTTTGAGCTGAGTTGTTCCATTACTTGGAAGATCACTTTAGTGTTAATGTTCCCTACATCCATAACTGTGTTTTTGAAGGTTCTGAGGTTTCTCTCAGACTATAAGTTATAGGCTATAACAGAAAGAAGGATGATAAAAGTGTTGAGGTCAATGTTTCTAGGGTTTTGAGTTTTGTAGAACCAAATTAGAATGGATTAAAGGTTTAACAAGTTTGGAACGTTTATATGAAAATGGATAAGGCATTACAACCACACTGATTTTGAGAATGAACGTTAAAAAAACAGGTGGTTGGTAGACTTATTATCCGAGTAACATAGGGAGAAATGATTAGGAATATTAGTATAAAGGAGTTGATCCCTTATTCATAGCTTATTAAGGAAAGCTAACCGCAATATAAAGACATACCTTGGGTTGGTACCTTTATGCCACATTAATTTATACTAAGGTGCTTTTAGATAAGGAGGTCTCATCAAAGTGTATATTGAAGCATTTGTGAAAATTTTTTAGGGACTTGCAATCCATTCTAATCTATCAGGTTAGGAACAATAAGTTTGATACATTAATGACTCTAGCATACAAATGGTCTCAATAGTGGCACCTTGCCAGCACCACATATTACCTCTGATAACATCAGTTATTTTTGCATTCGTTGGAAATTCTGAACCATTGATAGCTTAGGGCATTGAGAGATCCTTTAGGATTCCTCTAAGGTGTCTAGTGTCCTGCAATAAAAAAGTATAAATTTCATTTCCTATCTTAAATATGAATTGGTTCCAAATAATATTCCTAACATGAATAAGTTTCCTCCAATTCCAAGAACTATTATTTGTCGATTGAGCACTCTAGAAGTTTTTCCTTCTAAAAATAATTGTGTGAACGCACTTTACCCACAAAGCTTCCTTATTATTAAAAAGAACCCAAATCCTTTTACTTAACAAGACATTGTTCCAAGTAGACAAATGTTTAATTCCCAGTCCACCCTTTTTTTTTAGGTTTGTAAAGGTCATTCTACTTGACTTTTGCATGAGTTTTAGAAACAACCTTCCCAGACCACAAGAAGTTCCTAAGTTTAGACTTTATCTCTTTAATGATTGAGACTGGAAGTATAAAATGGCTAGCTCAATGGACCTGAAAAGTAGATAAGATAGAAATTACCAATTGAAGTCTGCTAGTATAGGATAAGGCTTTATGAGTCCATTTGTCCACTTTGGAGTCAATTTTATCCAACAACGGGATACAATCTCTCCTAGTCAACCTACCTATTAAAAGAGGTACATCAAGATATCTCATAGGAAGATTACCTCTTTTAAAATTGAAAATAGTTTCCAATTGACTCTTGCTAAGATTCATATCCAAACCAAAGAAATTTGAGAAAGTACGTAAGCATTTAAGCAAGGTATTCATCGAAGTAAAGTTAGCATGATAGAATAATAACAAATCATCAACAAACAAAAGATGAGACAATTTAAGAGTTTTGCATCTCTAATGGAATTGAAAAGTAGGATTTTCTACTATCGTAATGTTCAAACTCCTAGAAAGAACATCCACACAGATAATAAACAAGTACGGAGAGAGAGGATCTCCTTATCTTCAACCTGATTTCCAATAAAAAAATTTAGAAGGAGAACTATTGATTATGATAGAGTATGAAGACGAGGTTTCACACTCTTCAATCCACTTAATAAACATAGGAGGGAGCCCTACAGCTAGCAGCACATTGAGCAAGAAATCCCCTTGAATAGAATCATAAGCTTTTTCCAAATCTACTTTAAAAATGCATCTCCTATGCTTATTTGGAAGGTGATAGTTCTTAAAGATTTCTTGAGCTAAAAGGATGTTATCCCTTATATGGTGGTTTTTTATGAAAGCAATTTGGTTTGGGTTAATAAGGAGGAGCAATATCACTCTAATTCTATTAGAAATGATTTTAGTTATTACCTTATAAATCATATTATTGTAGGAGATAAGTCTATATTCCAACACAGTGGATGGTTGATTCTTCTTAGGAACAAGGGAAATAAAAGTTAAATTAAGCTCTTTTAGGAGCCTCCCATGTTGGAAAAAATCTTGGATTGCCCTAGTGATATCATTCCTATATTGGAAAAAATCTTTGATTTCCCTAGTGATATCATTCTAGATAATATGCCAAGTGTGTTTAAATAAAAAGCCATTAAAGCCATCCGAGCTAGGGGCCTTATTTGGGTTGAAGGAAAAGAATACCTCCCTAATCTCTTGTGATGTAACTTCAGCTACAAGGTTTTGAAGAGGCTAAATCTTTCTTAGTACTAAGAGAGTTTTGTAAGAAATTCAGAAAATGTTTTTGAATTTCTTCTAAGTCAGTAATCGTATAACCATTTCTCACCAACAAAGAGTGGATATTGTTCTTGTTCCTACTTGTCAAGATGTAATTATGGAAGAATTTGGTCTTCCTATCCCCCTCCCTAAGCCACTTGATACGGGAAGTTTGTATGTAGAAAGATTTTTAGTCATTTAAATCCTTAAACAAATTGGTTATAGCCTCATGTTATTCGACAACCATTTGAGTCCTATTAGGCAAAAGTCTCATTTGGTCTTGGAAGTTATTGAGGACAGTATGACAAGTCTCAACTTTGACATTAATATCACCAATTTGATATGAGTTTAGGGATTTGACAATATTTTTGACACATTTTAACTTAGACACTACACAGAACATGGGAGTCCCTCAAATCTGAAAATTCCAAGCCTCTTTTACTGTCTGAAGGAAATTTGGCTGTGAGACGAAGAACTTTGAAAACCTAAAAGGAGAAGATCTCTTCTTTTGGAAAGTTAAATTCTTTATCACTATAGGGGAGTGGTCTAAAATATTTGGATTAATAATCTCATCAAAGGATCTAGGAAACTAAGAACTCCATTTCGAATTGATAAGTGCTCTATGTAATTTTCTAGCAATATAGAATTCACCACATTGCTTATTAGACCATGTAAAATTTGGACGACTAGAGTTTAGATCATACACACCACACTCCTCTACACACTTCCTAAAGTCTCTCATCCCACTAATAGCTAAAGAGCTAAGAGGTTTAGCTTCAAGAGAAAAAAAAATGGCATTAAAGTCCCCAACTATAAGCCACAGTTGATTCCTAACAATGAGTTTGATATTGGAAAGTGCTAACATAGGAAGAAAAACTAGAACCACATTTCATAAGGGATACCTCTAAATGAATCAGTTGATCAGTAGTAATAAAAGAAGATCACAAGAATTGATGAAGTTTCCAAGCTACCACTAACCTGGCACACGAAGCTTGATCTAAATTACTATAGAATACCATCTAGGAAACATAGTGGAGCAAATATTATTCAAAAGGAAATGAGACTCGATCTTAGATTCTATCAAACACATAAAAGAAACCGACAACATTCTAAGATAAGATTTGGCAGCTAACTTTTCTTGGATATTGAGATCGCTGATATTCCAAAAACCTAGATCCATAATTCCATACACAAGATAAGACCTACTACTGTTATTTTCGTATAGATTTTCTACTTTTCCTAATGGTAAAAACTCCCTCTGACCCTTCCGAACCCTGACTCTAAGAATCACTAGAACTATTTGGAACCAGATCAGATTTAGGAGAGGTAATAGAATTACCAGATTTGCTTACACCATGACAGTCAACATCTTCGAGACTTCCATTAGAATCATCCTGCTTCTACTACATTTCTTTTCCATTGCTTTGCTTATTTAGAGTTTCCACAATTTTTCTTTCCTTAGGACTAACTTGTTCTCTCTGGACTTTTCTCCTGAACTCCCTCTATCTGTTGATTTTCACATATAGGAATTAAACAATTCTCCTTTTCCAATTCCTTTTGAGTCCCAGTCTCAAACATACGACCACTAGGTTTCTATGTCCTCTTTTATGAAACCTTGATGGCCCCTAGAATATTTTTTTATGAATAAGCATGATTAAATTAATTTGGAGTTTTGTTAGATTAAATTGTGTCGGAGTTAATTAGCATGTTAATGTGAGTAAGATATTATGTTATAGGTTAAAGGAAAATAAAGTGTTAGAATGATAAGATTTCATGAGGGGCATTGTTGGAACATCAATTAAGTTATAATTTCTTAAAGCATTGATAGAAGGGCAAAATAGGAAGAAAGAATGGTAGGCTTGTGTTTTAGAATACAAAAATGTTGGTGAAAAGAAGAGAAGAGAGAGAAGACAAAAAGCAAGAAAGAAGGGAAAGAGAGTCTCGGTGATAGAGAGAAAAAGGAGAGTTGAGCTAGGTTTTAATTTTATTAAGCCTTCAAGAGGGATTTGTAGAGTTATCAAGAAAGGAAAAAGAAAGAGGAGGATTAGAGCTTTCGTTAGAGTCAAGAAATTCATTAATTGGTGAAGACTTAAGGTAATCTTATGCTAAATCTTTTGGATTCTTAGGAAGGTTTTGGTTCTAAGAGTGTAGAAAATGCATGGGTTTTAGTATTCTATGATCAATTCATGCATGGGTTTCTTTGAATATTCTAATTGGAGTTCTTTTGAATGAGGTTTTGTTAATATTAAAGGGAGGCAAGAGGAGCAATAGGAGAGACATCTTTAAACAAGCTTTCAAGCAAAGAGACTCAAGGTGGGTTACTTTTTATAGTTGAATAATATGCCATCAACGTTTCTTTCAAGACAATGGAAATAAATTGTTTCAACATACTTCAAAAACATTCATTCATTACTCTTTGAATGATTTGATGATGTGCTGCATGTTTTGCATATAAATTTGTTTAACATATGAAGATGATTTTTGAAAAATTATCAAGTTTAAGAAACCAAGTTTTCGAAATATGCCTTTTTGGGCAATATCTTTACATGTTATGTAGGTTTGTGGTGGTCCCCTAAGTTAAGTCAAGTGCACTTTGAAAAAAGGCTTCTCCCGCCTACCTGCTAGTGGCCTAGAGCTCCTTCAAGGACTCACATAAGTTCACAGCTACGTAAGACCATTATGTGGAATTGCATAGTACGTTCTGTTTTAGATCCACCTAAACCATCTTGATATGCTTATGTGCTTATGATAAACTGCCAAAAGTGATGCATACATAATTTGCAATAACTTTTCTACATTGAAAAAGACTTCTTAAATGGTTTTGCTTATTACCAATTATAAATTGTTACCCACGAGCTTAAGCTCACCCCCCATTTTCCTCCTCCACATCCAAGTGATGAGTGAGAAATCGAGTAGAAAAAAGTCATATCATTTGTATGACGTCATTCATCTTAGATTGACTTGTGCTTCGTCTTCAGTTGACCATTCTGCTTAGTCTGTCTTTTTGCTTGGTCTATCTTTTGTTTCGTCTGCCACTTTGCTTCGTCTGCCTTTTATGTCGTCTATCACTTTTCTTCGTTTATCTTTTGTTTCATCTATCACTTTGCTTCGTCTATCTTTCAGCTTTGTCTACCTTTACCATTCGTTTGTCATTTTGCTTCATTTGCTTTTTGCCTTTGTGACCTAAACTTTTCCTTCTAAACACTATTCATCTGATGCTATCATTTGCTCCATTTTTGACCTTTTAAACAATAGAGTCCACTTTTGAGGTCTTCATGGCAATTGTAGACCTCGAAGTCTTCTTTCAAACCTCCTAAGATGATATTAGTCTGTTATACCAAATGACAGTTATGCTATTTGCCTCAAGATAGGTGGTATAAGATTGAGGTTTTCCTAATAAATCTGTCCTGAAATAGAACAAGAGCGTTATTTTGATGTTTGTCCTGGTGGGGGATCACCACCTCTGTGGAGCACGCATTCGAATGTCATTTAGGATGTCAGACATGTAAACCACGAGGGTGGGGTCCCAACAAACCTTCTCAGGCTCCTATTCGTATTCTATCGTAATCTCCTTAAATGTCACTTGTCCCTCTTCATTATAGGTAGCCAATTGAAAGGATTAAGGCTAGCTCCTCTCCAATTATATTTCTACACACATTCTAGCATATAGAATTCTAGACATTCGTGTTGCATAGGAATCCATTAGTAGAGGTTTTGCCACTACACTAGCAATCCTACTCAACCCCTCGTCGTTCCAATATTCATAGGGGATATTTTGAAACCTTATCCAGATAGGGGCATTCCTAATATCCTCCTGTTCCCTCATATTAAAGCTCCATTTGAAGAAGAAGAAGAGCTTCCTTTCGATATGCCAAAGGCCCTTCTCTAGCACTTCATTCATACCATATTCAGAACAAAACTTGAATAAAAACTTATTCGAACTAGTCACTAGAATTTTTGTCAAACCATATGTAAACCAAGATTTAGAAAGGGATTTATGTGCCACTGGAAAGGCAAGTTGCTTACTAATAAAAAATCCGATCAGAGAATGACGAAATTTTTTTGCTCCTTTCAGTACTAACTCTGGCGATAGGATGAAAAGGATTTGATCATCCTTAATCTCTGTGGGTAGAATGCCAACTCCTTGACATTGGGTAATTCCTCCACTGAGTTGAATATAACAAATTTCTAGGTTTTTGGAAGAGATTTCACTGAAGCTCTACAGTCTTGAGTGTTTAAGGGAACCTCTGGACCATTCTGCTCATGAATCGAATCAATCTGATTATTCAATCCTTCTGCTATTTTAAAAGGGGAAAGGTTTGGGTAGTTTGGGTCAGTTTTTTAGGAATTAGGTTTTACGGAAGGTGATGAAAGAGAATTTCTAGGAGATGGCACAAGGATTTGGGTTTGGGGTACAAGAGAAGGAGACGGTGGAGAAGAAGAAGAAATAGCCATAGAAGAGCAGTCAAAACACATCTATGATCTTCGAAGTAATGGACGCTCAGCTATCACTCACTCTGACATCACTCTCACTCTCTCTCACCCCTAATTAGATTAACTAGAAGAAAATTAAGTGATATCTAAATGCACTTGCTTTCTAGGGAACTATATTTACATAACTCCAGCAATCTTCCACTTGACCTAAAGCAAGTTTGCCATATTCCTTATTTCCATCCTTACTATGTGACCCTTAAAACTCTTTTGAGACAGCATCTTCACAAATAAATCAGCAAGTTTTTGCTATGTGGGAATCTTTACCACGTTGTATTATCTCCCTTATGAGATGATACTTTCTCTTAATATGTTTGGCAGATTTATGGTTTCGAGGTTCTTTAGAATTAGTCACTGCCCCACTATTATCATAATAAAGTGTAATGGCTTTTTTTGCCTAAGGAACATACAAAGCCAGACTGCTTCACAAGTAACAACATACTTAGCCTCCATAGTTGAATAAATAACACAAGATTGCTTGATACTCCTTTAGACTATAGCTCTACCTCCTAAAACAAATATAGAACTAGAAGTTAATTTCCTTAAATCAACATCTAATTGGAAATTGGAATCTGTATATCCTGTCATAATAAGGTTACTTTTAGAGTAAATAAGCATTAAGTTGTCATAATAAGGTTACTTTTAGAGTAAATAAGCATTAAGTTCTTTTTCTTACGAAGATACTTTAGTATGCACTTAACTTTAGTCTAATGGTCCATTCTTAGATTGGACTAGAATCTACTTACCAGTCCCACTGCGTAACAGATATCCGGTCTAATGCAAAGCATATCATACATTAAACTTCCAACTGCTGAAGCATATGGTATGCTATGCATGCGTTCAACCTCCTTTTCGATCTTTAGTGTTTGCTTCTTTGAAAGTTTGATTCCATGTATAGTAGGCGTGAAACCCCTCTTGAAATCTTTCATGGCAACTTATTGAGCATATTCTCAATGTAGGATATTTGAGACAAGGCTATTAATTCATTCTTACGATTCCTTATAAGTTTGATACCTAGAACATAGCTAGCCTTATCTAAATCCTTCATTGAGAACTGTTCGTTCAGCCATCCCTTAACTGTAGATAACATTCCTACATCATTCCCAATGAGTAGAATATCATCAACATGCAGGATTAGGAAAGTAACCTTTCCTTCTTGTATCCTTTTATAAAAACAAGGCTCATCTAGGTTCTGTATTAATCCATAGGTTTTGATAGGCTTATCAAACCTAATGTTCCAAGACCTAGATGCTTGTTGAAGCCCATAAATGCACCTAAAACATTTGCATACCTTATGCTCATTACCTGATTCAATGAATCCTTCTGGTTGGGCCATATAAATGGTCTTATCAAGATACCCATTAAGAAATGTGGTATTGACATCTATTTTCCATATTTTATAATTGAAATAGGTTGCTGTGGCCAAAAGAATCCTGATGGACTTAAGCATCGCAACTGGAGAAAAAGTCTCCTTATAGTCTATGCCCTCCTTTTAAGTATAGCCCTTAGCTACCAATCTAGCTTTAAAGTCTCTATCTTTCCATCAAATCCTTTTTTTCCTTTGATAGATACATTTACACCCTATGGCTTCTACATCTGGTGGTAAATGTACAAGGATCCATACTTCATTGGTCTACTTGAAATCTATTCTTGATTCCACCACCTTGAGCCATTTTTCTGCATCAACATCATTAATAGCCTGTATATAAGTAATGGGATCTATTTCCTCTTAGTCCGAGATAAAAATTATGCCTTCTCCTAGACTTAGATACTTGCTTAGTTGTCTCACAACCCTCCTACTACGTCTAGGCACTACTTGATGTTCAAGCTACTCCTGTTCTGCTATATCCAAATCAACTCTCGGTTTGGATAAAATAGCTAACTCCTTCAGTACTACTTCAATTCTATTTTTGTGATTTCTCACAAATTCTTCCTCTGAAAAGGTCGCATTTGTCGAAATAAATAGCTTCCTATGTTTAGGACTGCAAAAATAGTACCCTCATGTACTCATAGGATATCTTACAAACAACCATGCTTCTGACCTTGGTTCCATCTTTGTAGATTCAAGCCATAAAATATGGGTTGGGCATCCCTAAATCCTTAACTGTAGCAATGAAAGCACTCAGCTAGTCCATAACTTCCTAAGTGTTTTAGGCATCGATTTGGGTAGAGAAAAGTTAAAAAGATAAGCTACCATTTGTATGATATATACCTAAAACAATTTTGAAAGGCTAACGTAGGACATCATTGATCTTACCATCTCCAATAGAGTCCTATTTCTCCTCTCTGCTACATCATTCTATTGAGGTTTTTGAGGAGCTGACAAGTTGGAAACAATTTCATTATCAATTAGAAGTCGAAGTTGTTTTAATGGCTTGCCTAGCTGCTTCTCATCTTTAGCTTTGAATTCTTTGAACTTTTTAAAGGACTCACTCTTTTTATGCATCAAATACAAATAGCCATATCTAGAATAATCATCTATAAAGGTTATGAAACATTCATAACCTCCTCTAGCTTGTACATTCATGGACCTACACATATTAGTATGTACTTAGTCCAACGTGGACTCAGATTTATTTTCTTTGAAAGGAAATGAGGCTTTGATCATTTTTTCTTCAGTACAAGATTCATAAGTGGGTAATGAATCATTATCCAAGCCTGTAAGTATCCCATCCTTCATTAACCTATCAAGTCTTTTCTGATTGATATAACCTACTCTTAAATTCCATAGATATTTTGAATTAATGCTAGAGTCATTGGATTGTCTTTGTTTTACTAATTCTATGGTGTTTAGTGAGACTGTCATAGGTTCTATAAAGAACAATCCCTATTTAATTATTACATTAAAAATGAAATCCTTATTCTCATATATTGAAACAATA
Organism: Erythroxylum reticulatum; assembly: GCA_025504915.1. NCBI lineage: Eukaryota > Viridiplantae > Streptophyta > Magnoliopsida > Malpighiales > Erythroxylaceae > Erythroxylum > Erythroxylum reticulatum. The sequence continues at coordinate 18,344,139 of JANSVA010000004.1, read as the reverse complement.
TTTTCAATATATAAGAAATAACCAAATTTTATTAGACAAAAATAGAAAAAATTGTTAAGGTCCATTTATGGTTGGGCCATATAAATGGTCTCCTTAAGATCCCCATTAAGAAATGTGGTATTGATGTCCAGTTTCCATATTTCATAATCGAAATAGGTTGTTAAGGCCAAAAGAATCTTGGTGGACATAAGCATCGCAACTGGAGAAAAAGTCTCCTTATAGTTTATACCCTTCTTTTGAGTATAGCCCTTAGCTACCAATCTAGCTTTAAAAGTCTCTATCTTTCCATAATATCCTCTTTTCCTTTTATAGATCCATTTACACCCTATGGTTTTTACATCTGGTGGTAAATCTACAAGGATCCAGACTTCATTGGTCTACTTGAAATCTATTCTTAATTCCATCACCTTGAGCCATTTTTCCGCAACAACATCATTAATAGCCTGTACATAAGTAATGGGATCTATTTCCTCTTAGTCCGAGATGAAAGGTCTGCCTTCTTCTAGACTTAGATACCTGTCTAGTTTCCTCACAACCCTTCTTCTACGTCTAGGCACTACTTAATGTTCAAGCTACTCTTGTTCTGCTATATCCAAATCAACTCTCGGTTTGGATAAAATAGCTAACTCGTTTAGTACTACTTCACTTCTATTTTTGTGATTTCTCACAAATTCTTCCTCTAAGAAGGTTGCATTCATCAAAATAAATACCTTCCTATCTTGAGGACTGCAAAAATAATACCCTCGTGTACTCGTAGGATATCCTACAAATAAACATACTTCTGACCTTGGTTCCATCTTTGTAGATTCAAGCCTTAAAAAATGGGCTAGGCATCCCTAAATCCTTAACTTCTGTAACGAAGGCAATCAACTAGTCTATAACTTCCTAGGTGTTTTAGTCATTGATTTGGATGGAGCAAAGTTAATAAGATAAGTTGCCATTTGTATGGTATATCCCCAAAACAATTTTATAAGGCTAGTGTAGGACATCATTGATCTTGCCATCTCTAATAGATTCCTATTTCTCCTCTCTGATACATCATTCTGTTAAGGTTTTTAAGGAGCTGCCAATTTGGAAACAGTTCCATTATCAATTAGAAATCGAAGGTATTTTAATGGCTTACCTAGCTGTTTCTTATCTTCAGCTTTGAATTCCTTGAACTTTTCAAAGGAATCACTCTTTTTATGCGTCAAATACAAATAGCCATGTCTAGAGTAATCATCTATAAAGGTTATGAAACATTCATAATCTCCTCTAGCTTGTACGTTCATGGACCTATACACATTAGTGTGTACTTGGTTCAACATGGATTCAGATCCACTTTCTTTGAAAGGAAATGAGGCTTTGGTCATTTTTCCTTCAATATAAGATTCACAGGTGGGTAATGAATCATTATCCAATCCAGTAAGGATCCCATCCTTCACTAACCTGTCAAGTCTTTTTTGATTGATATAACCCATTCTTAAATTCCATAGATATTTTGAATTAATGCAAGAGTCATTGGATTGTCTTTGTCTTACTAATTATATGGTGTTTAGTGAGCCTATCATAGGTTCAATAAAGAACAATCCCTATTTAATTATCACATTAAAAATAAAATCCTTATTCTTATACATTGAAACAATATTTTCAATATATAAGGAATAATTATATTTTATTAGAGAAAAATAGAAATCATGTTCCTCATAACCATTGGGATGTAATATACATCCTCTAATTATAAACTATGACCACTAAGAAAATCCAAGACAATTACTCCTACTAATTCTGCTAAAATATAAGATCCATCTGTTATCTTAACTTGAAACTGGCCTTTATATAGTCTTTTCCATTGTTGGAACGCCTTTAAGGAATTGCAAACATGGTTAATGGCTCTTGAATTTAATATCCAAGAATCATAATCTACCACATTTCTAGTTCCTAACAAACTTACGAAACCTATATCTTGTTTACTTTTGAGGAACTCAAGGTTGTTGGAGTTATGTAAATATAGTGCCCAGGAAAGCAAGTTTATTTACATGCAACTTGATCATCTTCAGTTACAGTTTTGTAATGAAAATATTTATTATTAATAAAATAAAAGAGTTTGGTTTGTATGAGCATTATATATCTAGTCATAAGGTACTAAGATTCTTTTGTAAGTAATATACATATAACTAGAGATGTATGGGAAATATGTATATTATAAGAATATAAAATAATGGATTCACAGTTGAATAATCAAGTTGGTTGCTTGATTATGGTTTAGGCTGTAGTGTTGCGATTTATCTTTATGTAAGTAAAGGAGTTTACTTTAAGGAAATGATGAGTTTCATATTATGATAGTAAGAGACTATTGATAATGGCACTATTAAATGAATCTAGAATCAAGTATGTTTTCTAGAATAAAGTACGTCATTACTTTAGTCTTAAAACATACATTTTAACATTTGTTTACTATGGACCACAATCTTAATGAGGGGTAAACTCATATGTGTTTCATTATAATTCTTGATATGATCATAATGGACTTTTACAGGGTATTAATCCAGTGACTGAATGTTGGAATTGTTAATTGAAACATGTATCAGGGAGCATTCACTCAAATAAAGAGTTTATAGTGATATCATCACTTCTAGATGTTTTATGGAGATTGGTGGTTAAATTGACGCCATGAGTTTGATGGACTAGCTACCCATCAATTCTTAACACCAATATGAGATCTTGTGTGTTAATCACCATATAGAGTAAAGTGGGAGATCTAGAAGGAAGAAAACAACATAAGGGCAAAACGGTAAATTTTTCCTTTATTTTGCGAATGACTATAATACGGTTCATAATGGGGTTTGTAATTGGACAAATTATTTGAAATATTTGTTCTCATAATATTTAGTAATTCAAGAGTTCAACTAATTGTATTTAGTGGAATGACATCTAGTTAATTAACTAGAATTAATTATAATGAGATTAAATTAATTCGGGGCTTATTGGAGCTTGAATTATCTAAGTCCAATAAGATTCCTTGCATTGCTTCAAGGAAGATTATCAAGCAAAGTATGAAATATAAATGGAGATTTTAAAGCCCATGATTGAATGTTGGGCTTGCTTTAATTAATGGTTAATTACAAGACCAAATGAACATTAAGAAATGGACTACACTTTGGTTTAATATAATTCATTACATTAATTACATTAAAACAAAATTCTTAAAGAAATGAAAGGGAATTTCATTTTTTAATGGCTGAATGTGCAGCTGCACATTTAGCATTGAATTGCTAAATAAAAATGGTATTTATCATGCATTATCATCATTAAATGAAGTTATGATCTTACCATTAAATGGTTTAATGGTTGTCTTTTAATGATGGCATGTAATGTATCTTTTTTAGCATTCTCCTCTCTTTTTTCTTTTCATGCATAACTGAAATTGACAAGGTGAAAGAGAGGTGTTCTTGCATTTTTCACTCTCTCTCCTTTCTTGCATATGTTGGTCAAAAATTTGCATGAGAGGTGTCTCATCTTTGGCTTCTTTCTTCTAAGAAAAATCTCTTCCAAAGTTTTCTTCTCCTTTCCCACCAAAGGATTTTGTTAACCAATTTGTCTAAGAAGAACAAGTGGTAGACCGGATAGGTTTAGGATACATTATAGAGAAGAGGAAACGATAACAAGAAGAAGAGGATACACGACCTTTGAGAGGATACATTGCCGAGGATAGGATAGCACAACGAGGAGTTAAAGCTGTAGCAAAGAAGTCGGTAATATAATCTCCATCTTATTCTTATGATAATTATTTTCCATGTACCATATCATGTATGATGGCATATTGATTTGGTTATCTTGCTTCCCCTATGTTATGATTTCTAAAAAAAGTTTGTTTAACCAAATCTTGCATGTTTTCTTTTCCAATCCAACAATTGGTTTTAAAGCCATTTTTATTATGTATGATTTTGGTTCATGTATGTGTGATACGTGGGTTGTCAATTACTTTTTGTATGTTACATATTTTTATGTGATAGAAATATATATGGTGTATGTTTTGCTCTTTTGGATGTCCATAGAATATATATTTACCATGTAAGATTTTCTTTATTTGGTTTGTAACAAGGAGGGTGGTCTATCATCACCATTTTTCCTCCTTGGCTTCATTTTTCTGTTTTCTTTGATTTTTTAATGTAACAATTAATGTAATGATGAAGACGAAGCAACCATGGATTGAAGAAACGAAGAGGTAATAGTTTTGGTGTATCCTTTTGTGTATTGGGATAGTTTTGATTTTGTGAAAACCAGTGAATCATGTTTCAGTTTTTATGTCAAAACAAGTGCTGGATTTTTGTTTCAATGAATCAAATTTCAGTCTTGATAAAAAAAATAGTGCTATTTTTTGTTTTAATGGAACAAGTTTTGGTTTTAATGAAAACAAATGTTGGAAGTTTTTGTTATCACAAATATTCAATTTTATGAAAATCTAGTGCTTGATTTTTTGTTTTCAAAGTAACAAATTTCGGTTTTATAACATTCCATTACTTTTTTTTACCAAATGGGTCGGGTCCTGCGAGAGAAGAGTTCAAAGTGGAAGATCCAAGTCCAAGAAGAATATTTTGGACCTAAAAGTCTTGTAATTATTTTTATGTTCTAGGATGGACAATCAAAAGTGGCTTATTATTTCATATGATGAATGGATAAATAAGTGCAAATAATATGTGATATTATGTGATTGCATGTCATTTAGAAAATTTCCAACCCTAGGCGTTGCCATGCATTCATTATGTATGAGATATATAATGAAACAATATAGGATGGATAATAAATTGCCAGATGATATTTATTAAAACC
>JANSVA010000004.1:18322594-18335193 GCA_025504915.1 Erythroxylum reticulatum | reverse complement strand
TGTTTCTTGTGTATTAATTCCGTGCTTTGTGTAGAACTCTACGAAAAAGTTTAAACGATCTATTCAACCCCCCCTTCCAGATCGCTTTCAGTTTTTGGATTAGAAAACAGTAATGGAAGATCTCTTTTATTGGTACCACATATTAGAAGGTCAAAAAGTTTGATTTATAAAGGTGAAGATAGTTGAACATATTAAAGTTCGGAGAAGATCAATAGAGGATAGATTTTAGAAAATAGGCTAGCTATTAATCATTGATTTGGAAGAGATGACACGAGAGTTCTTGAAAAAGATACTTACTATTTCATTATTAAGAAGATCTTCTCATAACCTTAGACTATGTCTATAAATGAGTACATAAAATTTTTTTGTGAACCTTCAATCTGATATGAAGGAATATATTCGTAATGAAAACTTATATCTTACTACAAAAATGGACTAAATGAAAAAATTGTAAGAAGATAATAATACAAAGGATTTGTAACCTTAAAAATACATATTACTTGTCTTTAAAAGTGGAATAATACCTAAGAAAAATAAGAAACTAAAAATTTTCATAGTCAAGCTAGAATCTTGGCCTGAAAAGAACTACAATAGTGTAAAATTTTAGGCTAGCACATAATGCATTAAAATTTACACTATATAACAACTACAGAACTTGTTAGATAGCTGAACCTAAAGGTAAAGCTATAGTTGAGACTAGGACAAAAGGAGGAAACATAGATAAAAAGTGCTTCTAATGTAATTGAAGGAGCCACTTTGCTTATCAATGCACCAAAAGATTTTTCCATATGATGAGAGAAGAAAAGGAGGAAGAATATGATAAATATATATAGAAAATTATGTTGGAGATGAATTGCAAGGAGGCTCTAGTGATGAACAAGATAGTCCTACAAATCTTAATATAATGGGACATATACTTATAACCCTAAAGAAGAAGAACAAGAAGAATGTGTTCATAATCTTCACTTAAGTTAGATATGGAGATAAAGTATTTAAACTTATCATTTATTTAGGAAGTAGTATGAAAGTGGTAATAGAGAGTATGGTGAAATAATTAAATTTGCCTTCAAAGAAACATCCACATCCTTAAAATTTTATTTAGGTGGATGATAACACTATATTAGTTACTTGAAGGTGTTTAGATTCTTTTAAATTAGGAATATATAAAGAATATACTTATTGCGATGTTATTCTTATGAAAGTATGTCATATTTTACTTGGTCGACTATAGCTCTATGATCAAGAAGTGCAACATTTCAAAAAATTTAACACCTATCAATCTATGTTTTGTCCAGCTATTTTAGCAGTAAAAGTTATAGGGTTTGACAAAATAAAAAGAGAATATATTGTAGATCAAGATTTTAGGATAGTTAATTCAAAAATTGCAAATGGAAAAAAGGTCTACCACTTTGCATTTGTGATATACAGTGAATACATTTTCAAAGGAAATTGACTTTTCCTACCTAATACATCTATAGGGGAGTATGTCATTTGGGAATTACATGGAGTAATAATGGGTAACTTGTGGAGAGATAAAACAATAATAATGTTTAAAAATCTCTTTTTAAACCCTTTTTAATGGGGGATATGTTTAAAGTCATACAACAATGTTGAACATATCAACTAGATAAATTAAAGAAGCAAAATTTTAGATTATACATCCCACTACCAACTCCTCATCAACTATTAAAAGATATAAGTATAGACTTTATCCTAGAAATTGCTAAATATATAATAGGTTATGATTATATTTTTGGGATGGTAGATAGGTTTTTAAAGATGATTCGTTTCATTTGATGTTCCAAGGTTTATGATATTGTCTATATTGTTAAAATCTTCTTCAAAGAGGTTTTACATCTTTATGAATTACCTTTAACCATCATGTTTAATTATTATGTGATTTTTATGAGTTATTTTTAGATAATTATTTGGAAAATATTGAACATTAAGATTTAATTTTCAAGTTTTTTTCCAACCTAATTGACGGATAACAAAAAGTGATGAACAAAAGCTTAAGGTGCTTATTTAAATGTTTGGATAGAGATAATGTGAATAATAAGGAATTATTTCTTCCTATGGTGGAACTTGAATACAAAATTTTTATGAGATAAACTGGTAAATGTTATGTTTTCCAAAATGCTGCATATGTTGATCGTAGAGTAATGTTCAACAAGTAAAATGTGAGATACTTTTATAGGAATAACATCAAACCAACTAGGGTCTTTATATATTCTTAATTTGAAAGACACCAAACACCTTTGAGCAATTCAGATACTGTTATCATCCACCCAAGGAACTTTATAGGGATATAGATGTTTAGCTAAAAGAAAATTTAATTACTTCGCCATGTTATATGATACTACATTTGTATTACTTCCTTCATCAATGATAAGTTTACATGCTTTATTTGTAAATCTAACTTGAGTAAAATAAAATAGTTGTTCAAAGTCATTCTTCTTTTTTATTTTGCTTTAAAGGTCATAAATATGTGTCTCACTACATTAAGATTTATAGGACATGTTTATTTATCGTTATAGCCTCATTCCAACTCATTTTCTAATTCATGTCTACCCACATATTCATTAAACTTCCTTTTCTTCTTCTCCCATCATATGAAAATCTCTATTAGGTGCATCCATAACCAAAATGGCCCCTCTAATTGACTAATACCTCCTTTGTACTAGTCTTAACTATAACTTTGCCTTTGGGATTAGCTCTTTAAGAATCTTTATAATTATGTTGTGGTGCAAGTTTTGATGCATCAGATGTTGGCCTAACTTTTTTTACTATTTTACTTCACTTTATATTGAACTCCTTGTCTTGAATTTGTAATTTTTTAGTTGACTGTTGTCCTAGGTATTGTTCCTTTCTTAAAGCTAAGTGATATTGCATCTTTAAGGCTAAAAATCCTTTATATTATTAGTTTCTTACAAATTTTTTTCCTTTAAGCCATTTTTGTAATGAGATATAACTTATCGTTCTGACTATATTCCTTTATAATGGATAATAATTTCATCAAATATTTCTTTGTACTCAGTTATATATATAATCCCTTAGCTAAAGGTTATGAGTTAATCTTAAGAATCTTCTTGACAATGAACTAGTAAATATTTTTTTATAATTTCATCTTATTCTTTTCCCAATCAACAATTGGTGACTAGGTTACTTTTTGAAGTCTATCCTCTATCAATCTCCACCAGAATTTTGCATGTCCAACTATCTTCATCTTTGTAAATTGGATTTTTCAATCTTCTTATATGTGGTACCGTCAACGAAATCTTCCATTGCCCATGTCTAGTATAAAAACACATGTGGATCCATCTTTAAAACAAAATTAGAAGCTTCAACCTAAACTTTCTTAGTAGTATCATCAAGTACATTATATTTTTCAACTTTATCAAGGCCTCTAAAGTTTTGCATATGTGCTCCAAGTATTGTTAGTTGGTTTTTTTTTCTTGGATGTCTCTGTAGGCATTAATTTCCTAGCCTTACTTACTATTAATTAGTTTCAATATGTTCATCTTATATTTCTCTTTCTTGACCCTCAAAATCAAGTGTAGATTATTATTGGATGTTATTTTTTGGGATTGTTCTTAGAGATCTTTGTGATCAAGGTTTATTAAGGTTCAATCTTTTCATATCTCTCAAAAAGTATTTCATCTCATTTTTAGTTATTGAATATTTTTCTATATGTCCTTCTACTACGTGTTTTCATTGTAAAATGAAGCTCTAATATCAAATTGATGTAATAGAAGAAATATCAAATAATAGCTAAAACTTACTAAACTAGGAAATATAAGATGTTTTGTTAAGCTACTAGATTCCATATTTAGGTCTATATTTCAACTTAGGTTATTGGAATTTAAAGTTCAGATTAGTTGGATTTTAAGGTTTTATTTGTTGAAATTGAACTAAAATTTTAGAGTCTGATATGATAGGAATTTAGGATTTTGGTTAATAAAAATTATGTTGAAATTATTAAAATTTAATGAGATAAATAAGAAACGGAGGATAGGGAACTAAGAATCACTCCTATGATATAAGAATCACTATTAGAAGAATGCATCATTTGTAAACTCAATTTTGTAAAAAAAATGGATATCTTATTATTGAAAGGTTTAGTATGCACATATTTATAGTGAAGTTCCTAGAACACTTATTATAGTAATACAGGTTTCCCAAAAAAATTATATCATATTATAGGATAAAAAGTTAACAAAAAGTTTTCAAATTCAAGTCAGAGTGTTTGCCATAAAGAGAAATATGATGGTGAAAAAGTTTAGGCTAGCATGAAATACATCAAAATTTGCACAATAAAATAACTAGGAAGCTTATCAAGGAAGGGTTCATAAATGCAATAATAGAGGTTTGTATAATGCTAGAAAAAAAGAGGAAGAATTAATATATGTGTGATATAAAGTTGGACATGAGTTGGAAGGAGGCTCTAGTGGTGAACAAATTGGTATTAGAAATATTAATTTAGTAAGAGGCATCCTTATAACCCCTAAAGAAGAAGAACAAGAAAAATGACTTTGTGTTGGTATTCTCTTTACTTAAATTAGATATATAGAAAAGTTATGTAAAATCGTCATTGATGGAGAAAGTATTCAAATGTGGTATTGGAGAATATAGTAAGGAAATTAAATTTGATTTCATAAAAACATCCACATCCTTATAAAGTTGTTTGGGTAGATGATTGCATTATATTGGATAATTGAAGGTGTCTAGTGTCTTTCAAATTAGGAATATATTATGACTCTATTTGATTTGATGTTAATCATATAAAAGTATCTCACATTTTACTTGTTTGATTATAGTTTTATGATTAAGATGTGTAGAAATTTAAAAATGCTAGACCTTATCAAGGAAACAAGATAATTTTAAAGTTTATGAAAGTGGACAAGTAAGAAAAGTAAAGAGGAATTAAGAACTTCTTAGTGTCCTTAAGTAGAGAAAATTTGAAGCTATCAGTAAAGAGAAGGGGATTGTGTTTGAAGTGGTAGTGTTAAAAGTAATAGGAACAACATTTGAAATACCTCTTACCTTACTAAAATAAGTGGGTGAATTTTTGGCTGATTTTCAAACCTTACACTAGATGGTTTACTAGGTGAATTATTTTCTTTATAAGATATTCAACATGCTATTTACTCTTGTTAAAGGAATCTACTCTCCAAAATCTTTCAACCTATTAAATTGAAGAGACAAGTAAAGGAATCATTTAAAAAAGGATTTATTTGAGAAATTATCACTCTATATGTAGTTTTAGCAATATTGAATCCTAAAAATGATAGAATTTGGTGACTATGCATTGATTACAGGGAGATAAACCATATCATAATAAGGTATAAGTTTCTAATCCCTCACCTTGATGACATATTAGGCATGTTAACTAGAGCTAATATCTTTATAAAGGTGAATTACAAGGTAATTACTAACTGTAACATCCCACTACCATAGAGTACATGCCAGAATACCCTGTGGACATTCTAGTATATACTCTATGGTAGTAGGATGTTACATTTTTGGTATCAGAGTATGGTTTGGCATCTATAGGGACATATAGGAATATTAAACATGAAATTTAGTGAGAAATGTAGATAATAATTGAAGTTATTGTCTATATAGGTCATCCGCCATAGGTGATCAAGTGGGACAGTTAGCTGACCTCGAATCTATGGTAGCCAATAGAGAGTCTTCTGTACCTAGACCTGAGGTAATGCCTCCTAGAGTTCCTGAGAGAAGGGAGAGGAGGTACGATACGCTACGAAAGTAGGGGGTTATGTACTTCTACGAAAGTACAGACTTTTTGGAGGCCGAGGGATGGCTAGAGATAACATAGAGACTTTTCAACTAGATGGACTATAAATCGAATGAGAAGTTCGACTATGTAGTTTTCTTACTACAAGGCTCAACTTACCAATGGTGGAAGACTATTCTTGGAAGTACCACCAGGCTTCACAATCTGAAGTAGGGAGACTTTTTGAGGTCCTTCAGAGAAAACTATATGCCCAAGATCTACCTGGACAGAAAGATGAAGGAGTTTCTGGACTTGAAGTAGGGCAGATTATTGATAGCAAAGTATAAGGTTAAGTTTAATGAGATGATGGGGTACGTTAATACCTTGATTCCTACTGAGGAAGATAATTGCAGGAGATTTGAAGACGGAATGTGGAAATTCGGACAAGGCTAGCAATCATCAACTTGAGTAGTTTTCCTGAGCTCAAAGAAGCCTTGATCTGAATAGAGCAATTTTTTAGAGATGATCAAGGAGAACACTGGCAAGAGTCTAGAATGAAGAGGCCCAGTAAAGTTCAGGGTAGTTCTGGCAAGAAGTTTAGTAAGCGCCATAATAGATCTTTACAACCACCGGTTGGATCAACACAGTTAGGTTTCAGACAGAGAGGTAGCTTCATACAATCTAGTAGTAGAGAGGTCTAGTGTTAGGTCAATTACCCAATTGTGAGCACTGTGGGAAGAAGCACAGTGGTTAATGCTGGAGTTTGTCTAGAGCTTGCCTTAGATGTGGCTCTTTTGACCATCATATTAAGGATTATCCTACTACTATCAGAGCCTAGTCTAGTATGAGAGGGGAATCAGTGAGTGAGATTACAGTTCAGCAGAGCTGAGCTAGTGGGGCTAGACAGAGAGGCCAAGGCAAAGGCAAAGTGAGTTCTGGAAGTCTTAATATCAGGACCGAGGTTCGGAGCAATAGACCATAGTCCCAAGCCAGAGTGTATACTATGACCAGATAGGAGACTCAAGATTCTCTAGATGTCGTTGCAGGTGCGTTGTTTATTTTTTATTATGAAGCATTTGCATTACTAGATCATGGATTGATGCATTCTTTTATCGTATCGCATCTAACATCTAGGTTGCATTGTGATAAAGAATAGTTGAAATATGGATTAGAGGTGAGTACACCGATAGGTAGTACCACAGTAATAAAAGAAGTCTGCAAGAGATGCTTGATTCGAATTGAACAGGCAGAATTGGAGGCAAACTTAATCATATTACAGTTAAGGGAGATAGATATCATCCTAGGCATGGATTGGCTCACTATTTATAGGGCTATCATAAACTGCTATACTAAGGAAGTGGTATTAGAATCTCCTAATCAGCCGAGAGCAGTTTTCAGGGGTATTAGTCAAGCAGTGCCAGCCAGGATGATCATATTTATAAGTGTTTTAAGGTTGATGCAAGGTGGATATGATGCTTATCTAGCCCACGTTATAGATATACGAGCTAAGCTAAATGTATAAGGCATTCCTATTGTTAGGAAATTCCTAGATGTGTTTCTAGCCAAGTTGTTTGGTTTACCTCCAGATCAAGAAACAGAGTTTACGATCAACTTAGTTCTAGGTGTTACTCCTATATCTATTCCTTCATATAGGATGACATCTATGGAACTAAAGAAGTTGTAGGCTCAGTTACAGGAGTTGTTGGAAAAGGGATTCATTAGACCCAGTGTTTCACCTTAGGGAGCTCCAGTTTTATTTATGAAGAAGAAAGATGGAACTCTGAGATTATGTATCGATTATAGGAAACTGAATCAGGTAACAGTGAAGAACAAGTACCTATTGCCTAGAATTGATGACTTGTTTGATCAGTTATAGGGAGCTCAGGTGTTTACTAAGTTGGACTTGAGATCTGGGTACTATCAATTGAAGATAGCAGAAGCTGATGTACCGAAAAGTGCGTTTAGAAGTAGGTATGGGCATTTTGAGTTCTTAGTAAAGCTGTTTGGGTTAACTAATGCCCTAGCTACATTTATGGCTTTGATGAATAAGGTGTTTTAGCCTTACCTAGATCGATTTATGATTGTATTTATTGATGATATCCTAGTATATTCAAAGAGTAGAGAAGAACATGTTGAGCATTTGAGAGTGGTCTTACAAATTATAAGGGAGAAACAGTTGTATGCAAAATTTAGCAAATGTGAATTTTGGCTAAATCAAGTAGTATTTCTAGGTCATATAGTATTTGGACAAGGCATATAAGTGGATCAAAAGAAGATAAAAGTAGTAATGAATTGGGAAGCTCCAAGGAATGTATCAGAAATTCAAAGTTTCCTAGGATTGGCCTGATATTACCAGAGGTTTGTCGAGGGGTTCTCGTTACTCTCAAGCCCTCTGACTAAAATTCTGAGGAAGAATGTAGTCTTTAGATGGAATGATGAATGTCTAGAAAAGTTTTGAGGGGTTAAATCATCGGTTGACTACATCACTGGTGATAACTATTCCATCGAGAACTGGAGGATATGTAGTATGCAGTGATGCTTTGCATCAAGGATTAGGATGTCTATTGATGCAGTATAGTAAGGTGATAGCTTTACCATCAAGATGTATAACATGCTAAAGCAACATTTCTGGTGGCCTAGAATGAAGAAGCAGGTAGCTGAGTATATTGGTAAGTGTATAACATGCAAACAAGTTAAGGCTGAGCATCAGGCTCCAATGGGGAAGCTACATTTGTTACCTATTCTAGAGTGGAAATGAGAATGAATTACTATGGATTTTATTATAGGATTGCCTAAGACTCTGAACCAGAATGATACTATATGGGTTGTAGTGGGCCATCTGACTAAGTTAGCCCATTTCTTACCAGTAAGAGAGATTAACTCCCTAGATCAGTTAGCCTGAAGGTATATGAATGAGGTGGTTAGATTGTATGGAGTTTCATTGCCTATTATATTAGATAAGGATCCCAGATTCACTTTGAGATTTTGAACGAGTTTGCAATCAACTATAGGAACAAAGTTAAACTTTAGTACTATATTTCATACTCAAACAGATGGATAGATTGAGAGAATAATCAAGACTATTGAGTATATGCTTAGAGCATGTGTATTGGAGTTTCAAGGAGCTTAGGATTAGGATATAACTTTGATTGAGTTTGCATATAACAACCATTATCATAATAGTACTGGAATGGCATCATATGAAGCATTATATGGTAGGAAATATTTATCACCTCTGTATTGGGATGAAGAAGGCTTAAGAATGGTTGAAGGCCCAGAATTGATACAAGTTACTATAGATAAGGTGAAACTAATCAGAAGTTGAATTAAAGCGGCTTAAGATAGTCAAAAGAACTATATGGATCAACATCAAAGGGATGTGGAATACAACATAGGGGATAGAGTGTTTTTGAGATTGTTGCCTTGGCGAGAAATGTTGAGGTTTGCTAAAAAGGGCAAGCTAAGCCCTAAGTATATTGGTCCTTATGAGATTATCGAGATGATAGGACCTTTGGCATACAAATTAGACTTACCAAATGAGATGTCTTAGTTACACAATGTTTTTCATGTGAATATGCTCCAAAGATACCGATATGATCTAACACATGTGTTACTAGCTCAAAAGATTGAAGTTGCTAGTAATCTAAGTTATATTGAGGAGCTGATCAAGATAATGGGATCTCAGATCAATCAGTTGAGAAACGGAGTAATTTTACTGGTGAAAGTCCTTTGGAGGAATCAATTGATTGAGGAAGCAACTTACGAAACGGAGGAGCACATGAGGAGACAATATCCTTACCTGTTCAAACAATCAGATAAAAATTTTGAGGACAAAATTTCTTTTAGAAGGGGAGAATTGTAACATCCCGTTATCCTCTGTTAGGGGCTAGAACCCTAGAATAGTGTACAAGAGAGGTTACTGAGAAATTAGAAAGTGCATTTCATACTTATGTATAATATGGTGCATACACATACATATGAATATTGATTTTTGCACATTAAAAAAAGATTGTACATGCATTCATTGACATTTTCTGGGTAAAATTGATTTATAAATGTGAATTGTGGATTTTATTTTCCTTGAAAATTAAATTGGGGTGTATTAAAATTGATTTAGCAATTTTCGTGATATTCTGAATATTTTGGAAATTTTGGGAGTTTTGGACTAGGAAATATGTAGAAATAAGAGACAAATGGAAGTGTGACAAGTAGTAGCCTCACATGGATGACAAATAGCTTATATGCATTGGTGACATGTGGCAATGTATTATTGAAACACCAGGACACATTTTTGGTATAGAAAATTTTTGTAGCTCTTGTTCTTCACCGATAATACTCATCACCAAACTCTCTGCTTGTTCATTTGTTTATCCATCACTGAAACATCTAGTGTTCATGTTTGTGTATTTAGCTTTTGATTCTTACATCAAAGAAAGCACTTCAGTCCATATATTGTTTTGTTTATATTTATTCTCATTTTTATCCATCCACCCAAACCTCCTTATCCACTCTCCACTGTTGGAATTTTTCTGAATCAAGTAAGCTATGTTTTAAGTTTTATGGGTATCTTGAATGCCATTTTGATGATTTTCTAATGTTTGTAAATGGCTATATGCATGAGTGGTGTAGGAAGAAGCAACTTCGTTGATACAAGTACAGTAGAATTAACGGGTATCATTAACGGGTATCATGAATGGCTACATATATGAGTGGTGTAGGAAGAAGCAATTTTGGTGATACAAGTAAAAGTAAAGTGATGAAGGAGTTAAAATAAGGTTAGTGAAATAGAAAATGTGCAGAAAGTTTGATAAAGGATTATGATAATTGAAGTATGTTATATGGAGTGTTTTTACTGAACATGCATTTATATTTGGGCCATACTTTCATCTGTGAATATTCAAATGAGATGGATTTTGATCTCGATAAAATTAGAGACATAGGGTTACAATTTTTAAGAAGAAATTGAATTTGAATTATGTCTTTAAGGGTTTTGAAATTTAGCTTGAAGTTCATTTTTAGCTTAGGTTGTAGTACTACCATGAAATAAATCATATCCTATTGTTATTGAATAAACTATATTGATGAAGTCTGAATTAGACAAAGTTGTCTTCACAAAATTTGTAGCTTATTCTCTTAGATTTCAAGTGGTATAAAGTTTGTAATTTTTGGATGTTGGAATTGAGAGATATAAGTTATACAACTTTAAGTATACGAACATTCACTAGCCAAAATTTCGAACATATTCAGTCTGTAGTATTTTGAGCATAACTTAGAGAATAATGAACCAAATTAAATGATTTTTTGAAACTTAACACATAGATGAACATTTGATTAGAAGAAATTATTGTCTAAAAGCGTTAGTTTCTAGGTCAAAATGACCATACAAATCTAATTTGAAATCTGCCTGAGAAAATTTGGGAAAAGTATAGGAAAAGGATCGTGTGCGGTGATTTTTCATGGAAATGTTTTAATAATGCAATGGTTGAACCAATTAAGGATGAAGTGTATAATTATGATGTTTTTAATCTTAATTTGGGCTTAAAATAAGGACATAACTTAGTGAATCAATTGTTTGATGCATGATGAATGAGGAATTATGGAAAAAGAATAGGATTTCATGAATAAAGAGATTAAATAGGGACTGCTAAATTAAATGAGTAAATGTTGGAGAGTTAATGCAATCAATTTGGTCATTGAATTAGTATGAAATGAAATTTTCATTAATGTGTATGAATTCAGGAAAAATTGGAATAAAATTGGTGTTTGTATAAATTTATTAAAGAAGTATACCCGAGAATTTGTCATTGAACATGCATAATACATGATACATTTATGTGCTTATTCAGTTAAATGGGCAATGTAGTAATATGAAAATGTATTTGATTGCCTATAGAAGAGCAAGTTGAGCGGCTGCTTCTAGAAATTGTCGAGACTTCAAGGCAATAAGCTAAAGGGAGCACTTGTGAGTAACCTAGGCGGTCTCTCTTAATTATTTGTTTGTTATAAATTATATTCTGAGTTATCTTTGAATGTGGACTTGATTGTACTGATTTTGGACACTGAAGGTCCGAGGCTTCTGATGCATGAATGTGATATTTGAAGTGCTCCTTGTATATGAATGTGATGAAATGAGTGTTGATCAACATGACTGTTGAATGTCAGACCAAGGTCCAATGATATATGGGAATGAGGCTGTGAATGTGATTAATTGAAACAATGATTGATTGAAATATACTGTTGGCTTGAATTTGAATGAAAACATGAAAGTTTGTGAATAAAGTACTATGTAATGCTACATGAATGCATGATTAGATAATGAGAGTTGTGACCTGAATAGATACTGAAAATGAGCTTAAAGCTTGGAATGTGATTAAGAGACAAAGGCTCGCTATATAAAATGAGCCCTTATCCCCAACAGACAAGGGACAGTACCAATAGGCTCGGTATCCACAATAGATAAGGGATAGATTTAGGTACTTAGTCACAACAACGTAATAATCAAAAGCGAGTCTCACAAATACTACTATATTCATTTAATAAATGTTCTTGACTGACTAAAATATATTGTGGACATGTATTTGATGAGAATGGGATATGTGAAGTAAGTGTTAAGTGATGCTATATGCTAAATGAAAAGATGTAGATTATGTGCTTACATGTCTTGATATGTTATGTGAATTGAGTGAAGCATTAAGGATGGTTACATTACTGAGTTTGCAAAACTCATCAAAATTGCAATGTTGATATTTCAGGATTGAGAGAGGACATTAGCTTTACTTCAGTGTTAGAAACTAAAGTAAAACACATAAAAGGATTATGTAGAAATTTACCAAAATTATATTTACCACCATTTTATTTTTAT
>JANSVA010000004.1:18293388-18310437 GCA_025504915.1 Erythroxylum reticulatum | reverse complement strand
TGTTTTTCTTCCCTATTCTTAGCATTTAAATTTGTTTAAATTGTTTTGTGTGTATTAACTTCTGATTTTATAAAAAAAGGTTTAAAGATCTATTCAACCCCCCTTCTAGATCATTTACATCCTGTACATACATTCATAACATACATTTCTATTTAATGCTATATATATACATATTACAAAATTTAACATCATTTAACATTACCATTTAAAAGTATTATTACATCTTTATATTTACATGATATCCAAATAGAAAACATACAATTTCTTTACTCTTTTACATGTATAATCATCTTAAAACAAAACACACTCCAAAGGTACTTTTTCTCCTAGTTGTTAGCCTTGGTCCCTGCAAATGTTCCCCCTACCTCTCTCATATAACCTGGACCTACACGGATTAACACCCATGCTAGGCTTGAAAGCTTAATGTGGAAACATTTAGTTTTGATGATCACTCACAGTAGTCATTCGTCAAGCACATGCATTCCGAAATATCATAACTTATATACCGTATATTCACAGTTATAAACCAAATATTGATATTTGACGCTCATTGATACAAATTATTAATATAAATCCAAATGCTCATCAATTCCAATATATTTATGTTGTCATGCTGTATTTCTTATTTATAACTATTTATTTTACTTTCTATGTTAAGCCTGCATATTCTCGGGAATGTGGATAAGGAGAGTTGTGGATACTCGAAACTATTGAACTATAGATACCCGAAGGCATCGAATTATGGAGACATTATAGTCTTGAAATGAAGACACCAATGGTGCCAAAGTGTAGCAGCTACATTGTAACCCTATAGGCATACCTATTTATCAATTATTAAGACAATAGCACAGGCACTACAACGTTTCATTTAACCATTTTCCAATTTCACAATTCATATATTGAAAAATCATATGATACACATTTCAAGTTATAAAATATGTATTTGCGTTCATACGTTCGAGTTATAAATTACCACCACTAGAAAGGTGTCAAAATCACACTTGTATAATTGTACATATAAATTTGAACGATAAATATGTATTCAAATCATTTATGTACATGTAAATTTTCTTTAGTATACATTATGCTCAATCTTAAATTCCAAGGTTCAATTACCCAATTTGCATGAAGGTAAGTCCTATTTCATTTATTTATAGGTGTTTGAAAAGTTTCATACATATTCAAAAAGGTTCGGATATGATTAGATAAAAATCGGAAATGAAAACAATCTCAAAATAGTACAATTTCCTTCCTATTGTGTCCCCTGTCTAGAATTTATATCTCCACTTGTTCCGAAATTTTCATACGGAAAATTTTCGAATTAAGTTTTCAAGTCTTCTATACATTTATTTCCCTATGTCTATAGTTTCCAAAGAACTAAAAATAAAGTCATTTTGACTTATAAATCATGAGTTATAAACCAAACATCACAAGATGCTCCAAAATAGGGACAACATCAGGTCACCATTTTCAATCTCAATTTCCAATATTATAAAGCCAGAATTAAGTCAGAGCAATTTCTAGATATTTCTAGTTCTATGTCTTAGTTTTCATATGCAGCTAAAATCACCGAATTTATAGATCTATAGGTTGAGTTATTCAAATAATGTGACTGGTTCAACAAACCCTAGAAAAAATTCCACTACACGATATTCTCTTGTCATATTCAACCAAATTTATGCAAGGTAACACCAAAATAACAATCATCCTGGAAACCATCCACGTCCAAATGAATCTTCTTATCCATTCAAACATCCAAACAAAGAGAAATTGGACTAAGTGTAGTCCCAAACTTTAAAATTGGCAAAGTTGTTCTTCTAACGCCTTTCCTTCCCTTCCTTTTTAGTTTTGCTTGACTCACCAAATAGAAATACCACAAATGCACATCTCAACCCTACTTCCATCCTTATAATTTCAGTTAGTTATGAGCAAAGCAAGAAAAGGTAAAGATGAAGAGAAAATCCCTAACTTTTACCTTGATTACCACCTAATATTGATTTGATTTCTTACATGAAAAATGATTGGATGAAGAAGGTGAAATGAAGAGGAGAAAAACCTAAAGTTAAAACCCTCAAAGTGTTCTCCATTTCTCCTCTCTATATGCCCATTTGTGCTCTTTCAAGACTCACACAAATGCTTAATTCCTATTGGCCACACATGCTTTATTATTATTGGTCACACATGTCTTAATCCAATTAGTCCGTATGTTAACTTTAGAAAAATTACATATTGGTCCTTCGTTCATAAATAGTATCAAGACATAATAATCTCTATATAAGATAATTTTGGATTTCTCAAGTCAAAGGATCACTTATATAATAGTCATAATGAGAAATCCCATAGACATACAAGTAATATTCTAAATAGATTTCTCATATGAAATCAATTAAGATTCTCTAACAAGTACTTACATATTTGTTAAAATGTCTACATTTTTATCCTATGAGATCGACTACTTTCTTTATAAAGAAAAACATAAGATATGCTAGTGTTTTTATGTTTTACTACTATTTAGTCTTAATAAAACAATAACTAGGAACATTTTAGGAATAACACATAAATACAATACAAATCTCATAATTATAATCTCATCATAATTTTATTTAAAATGTATAATATTTTATGGACTTTATCATATACATCTAAATATGTCAAAGATAAAGAGAGCCTTTAAATAATTATAACTAAACTACTACCAACCAATCAACCGATTGGTTGTAGGACTTAAACAAACAATCCCAACTCTAGGCCTTAGGATTTAGTTTATTAAGTTTTTTCGAAAAATCTAACAAGCAAGATTATGTTTTTTTAGCCATGGAACTGCTTTTGGGACGGAGTAGTGAATTGTGCCCGTACTTCTTCCATAGCTCTCAATTCTTCAACAACCCTTTTAGCTTCTTAATAAATTATTTTGCCGAAATTACCATAGAATTACTTAATTTCCATATCGATTTCTAGATTGGGGACAAACGTAATTAGGCTTATTTAAATTTTCAAATCGTATGGAAGAGATAAATCATTTTGAAAATTTCTGAAAATTAGGATTAGAAGAGTTTAATTAGGATAAAAATCAAATTATTTAGGTTAAATCAAGTTTAATAGGTTTAATTAAAGCTAATAAAAATTAAATAGAATTGAAAATTTGCATTAAGATTAATTTAAATTTAATCAAATAAGTGGAACTTAGGCTTTGTCATGTGATATGCCAGAGCTATATGTACAATAAAAATAATAAAATTATATCATATAAATATTGATATGACATATAACGTAGGAAATTTTAATTTATATTTAAATTTCCATCTTATTATAATTTATTTTAAATATTTTTATAAATGTTAAGAGTTTATTTAAAACGCTTCAAAATATTATAATCCATTCTATCAACATTAAATTTATACTTTTTTGCGTTCAATCCTGATACAACTCACTTATGGTAGTTAAGAGTTTAACAGGAAAGATGTACTTGAGAGCATCGTAATACCCCTAATTTCGATTTCAAATCTAAACAAATTAAAAATTTTAAATAAGACTGAATCCATTTTTTTTCTTTTTTCTAATTCTAACAATAAGACAATCCTTTTGCAACTCGAAACAATAAAATCCTTTTCCTTCCCCTACTTGACTTCTTTGTCAAATTGATTTAGATACTTCATCCTAAGTCGCTTGATGATCCTCCCTGTGCTGACAAGGCTTAGAACTACTGCGACAGGTCAAGTTTTAATATATAAAAAAAAAAAAAGGAAAGAAATCAACAGATCAACCGTACACATCTCTAAGTATGTTGGAAGCATTTTATCACATTTTCCCTGTCAGTCCCAACTTTCTAATACGGTATACGGAGGGCTTTTCCATATATTTTAACTCATCTCATGTGATGAACAAGAGCAATAATTCTCTGCAACAACTGCTTTCGATACGAACACTGGTTTCAATAACTAGAAAGAATCACCTAAGAAAAGAATTCATACACTCAAAACATAGAAGCATATTAGAGGCCAGCCGAGACCAACCCATGCAGGGTCACGATACCAATCAAGACATTCTGATCATTTATGACAGGCAAAAACTGCACGGGCGATGGTGGCGATTCCATCTTCTTCATCGCATCCACTGCCATTGTGTCAGGACCAATTGTTCTTGGGTTCCTGAAAATTAACAAAGAAAACATAAACTTATGCCTTTTCTCTCTCTCTCTCTCCATCCATAAATTTTTGCCAGATGCAAGCTATCACCAACAATGCCGGCAAGTGATCGATCCATTACCTGTTGCACATATCCCCAACACTCAGCTTGAAGATGGCTTCTCCACTGGCCTTGAGAGTCCGCCGAAGATCACCATCTGTAAATGTACCAATCAGGTGATATTCTTGGTCGATAACCAGCAAGCAACCGCATCCTTTGCTTGTCAGCTCAACTAGCTGGTCCATTATCAGATCTCCTTCCCTGCATATTGGAAGCTCATCTTGCTTCTTCATCACATCCCTTACCTGCATACACACAATTATTCACAAATACTTCTTATTTAACTAGAACATCGTAAGTCCTCTATACCTAATCTTAACCCAAGAGATGATATCATCATAAGAAACCTGCATCAAGCAAGGCCATTAATAACAGGCTTAATTATGACGAAACCCACCTTGAAAATCAAGCTCTTCCCAATCCTTCCAGCGGGATGATTAACGGCGTACTCTTCCTTCGTCAAATTCCTTGCTCCCATGAGCGCGATCGCCACCGTGTCCCCGAAAACCATCTGGATCGCTGTCGAGGTCACCGGAGCCAAATCGAAGGGGCACAATTCCCTCTCCAGCGGCAAATGCACGTTCATGTCGCAAACGGAAGCGAGTGCATTGCCTTGGACGGAGGTGACCGACACGAGAAACGCGCCCTTGGCTCTAGCGCAAGGCACGAGGCGGAGGAGCTCGTCGGTGTTGCCGGATTTGCTGAAGAGGACGAGGATGTCGGGGGCGGAGAGGGCCCCGATGTCGCCGTGGAGGGCGTCGAGAGGGGAGAGGAAGGCGGCGCGGATGCCGAGGGAGATGAGGGTCTGGGAGATCTTGTTGGCGACGAAGCCGGATTTCCCGACGCCAGTGAAGAAGATCGTGCCGGAGGAGTCAAGAAGAGTTTGAGTGAAGGACAGCGTTTGAGAGAGGTCTAGGTTCTGGAAGAAGTAATTGAGGTGGTTCTGTTGGGATTTGAAAAGGTTGAGGAGGGTAGCTTGGTCAATTGGAGATTTGGAGGTGGAAGGGAGTGGGAGGTCCATGGATGACGCAGGGAGAGACCCCATGGGATATTTTCTTCTTTCTGTTAGGATATAAGATCCAGAGGAAGCGGTAGTCTAAAAATGAAGGTGATGAGGAGAAGGTTTTGCGATTGGGAGAAGGCTGCCGCTGGGCGTTTCGCGGTAAGAGTAAGATAGAGAGAGAGAGTGTGTGGATTGTCGGTGGAGGAGGAGATTCGTTAAATGGCAGAATTAGCGGGGGGATTTGGGCATCTTTGGCCTTTACTATCTTGATGCTTCATTTCTTGCCAACCTGGATTCCCTTTTCTTCTTTTCAACTTAAGTCAATGTAATTTTAAATCGTAGTGTACATTTTAAGTTGTAATTTTCTAAGAGAATGTAATAAACAAACAACTGTATTCAAAAATTAAAAATCTTCTATTTGCATCTTAAAAATTTTAAATTTATTAACATAGATAAAAAGAACACATCAAAATTATATAATAAATCAAAGTTTTAATACATAAAATTAAAATGGATAGTCAATTAAACATAGCCAGCCAACTAATAGAAACTGCCAACATAAATCCGAGCCAGGTATTCATAAATAAATAAAAAAGAAGTTAAAAATAGAAGATGAATCCGCGAAAGCAACATTAGCAAATTTCTGAGTACTCGTACCTAAATCAGTACTACATCAATATAGGTTAATATTAAGTAGCATTTTAGATTTTTAATTTATAAAATAACCCTTAAATTTTTAAATTTTTAAAATTATAAAATAATCCCTCAATATATTGTACTAAATAATTTATAATTTTACGTTAACTCTCTCTATAAAAATTGTAATAATAGATATTTGAAATGACAACAATCTATTTATTTTTCTTAATATTCCTTTTACATATTTCACAATAAATAATAATCACAATTAATACAAAAAAACCATTTAATAATCATGCAAATATAAAATTAAGAATAATATAAAGTATTTAGAATGTTACAATTCATCATATAATAAATAATAATTACATCAAACAAAAATAATAATAAATATTCATGATTGTCTAACTATTATAATTTACAACAAAAGTTCTTATCAAGTAAACAACCAACTAGAAGTGAAACATGAAATAAAAATATTTACAATTATATTTATATTGCATATATAGAATTTAACATATACGTTAAATATGAGTGAAATTAAAAGAAGAAGAGAAATAAAATCCTGGAACTTTGTTCATTCAATACCCACTTAAATCATATTGAACTCAATTCTCATTTGGTAAAAAGTCATCATCATCACCATCATTCAAATTTATTGCAGCAAATGACATATCAATATTTTTCATCCAACATTATTTTCTAAGTCATTCTCATCTATCAAATCTAATTACTCATAAACTCAATCCACTAAAAGATTGATATGTTTAAGGCAAATTGGATCTACATATCCACTTGTTCTATTAAGAATCTTAGTAAATAAATAAAATTAAACTATTAAGAAGTTACAAGAAATTTTATCCAACTTAATAATGATAATAATATACCTTTCCTAAAGTTTTAAATTATATCAAACAAAGACTAAGCCGTTCAATCTTTTGTACTCCAATTTATTGATTTTCTTAGAGTGGATGAATTTAAATGTGTTATAATTCTTTTCACACACTGTTACACCCACACATGAACTCAAAGAATTACAAACCTTTGCAATTTTGGAGCATCACTTCCAAATTGATCTTAACAAGTAATTGTAAGATAACAAAAGTAATATTATAAACAAAATAAAGTGCTATCTACTTTTTAACAAGTAATAAAAGTGAAAAAAATACTTAGATTAAGTTTGTCTCTTTGATGAATAGCAATTGACATCCCTAAATTACTGGAAACATTCTTATAAATCTTCATTTGTGAGCTTAGGAGATCTTGTATCATCTCATGGGAAACAATTATTGTCATTGTTAATATCATTCTCTTATTAACTTTAGCTTACTTTGTAAAACTTAGTTTGAAATAGACATTAAGATTTAAAAAACCCAACCAGCAAACAATAGAGAGTAAAGTTGTCTTTTTCATCTTACAGATATATATAAAGAAGGCCTATTTTTTATATTGTCCTTGATTGCTTTCTTTGTCCTCTCCATGACATAAAAATTGTTGCCTTCTCATCACTATCAACTAGATAAAGTACTCTTACCGAAGGCTTACAAACTCATATGAAAAATTGACATTGGGATCAAAATTTATTATCTTCAAGTATAATTTTAGAAACCTCAAAACCATTATTAGACATAACATGCTAAGATTTAACTCACTTATCACTTGTAAACATCTATCTCAACTCTTTATTCATCAAAACAAAAAACTAAAGTGATAAGAAATTAGTTGCAAATCTTATAATATCTAGATAACGCATATTGCTAATATTGGTGAAATCTTTTCTTATTAAATTCAGGACCCATATAGATGAAATTGGTCACTTTTTTTACTTTCTACATAGTCTCATCAATAATAGGAAAATACCTAGCATCTCCTATATTTTCTAATATTAGGTCAAGGCAATGTGTAGCACAAAGAGTCTAATAAAAAGAATTATACTTGCTTTGCAATCTTCGTCTAGCTGCTTTATAAACAAAATCATTGTCAGTAATAAACTGAATAATATTTTCTATCCCAACTTTATTAAAACTTGATCAAATATTTGAAACAGAGTATCAATATTTATAATAAGACCAAATGCATCAATAGACTTTAAAAATCATTTTCTCCTATGTAGAATAAACTAACAAATTAATAATAGGCTTTTATTACCCATTTGTCTAATTGCTACAAATGACTTAACATAAATGAGTAGCCTAAGTCATTTTTCTTTCATCCAAATAATTTTTATTTCATCAACAAATTTGTTCAAAAACTTTTCTTCTGTAGTTATCAATTGAAGGAGCTTTATAACCTGAATCGTAAGAGGCAGTAACATCCACCATAAGCTGATAATAATGAGATTGGGCAGCATTAAATGTTATATCTGAATCTTACCACCTTTAGCCAATGCTATGTCTAAATCATGTGTCTCTTCTCTAGATTGTAAGGCTCTACAAATTGAGGGCATAACTCTAGGAGTTGTTCATAGTGTAAAAAAAATTAGATATATGTTTTCTTCCTTTCCTAACATTAGGTGCAACATTTCCTTCATATTTGACAAGAATAATACCACCTTCAACATCCCCACTATCATCCTGACCATCAACAAAAGAACTTTCACTGCCAATTTTACAGCTCAATTCTTACCTTTTATCTTTCTTATGTTGATACTCTTTAAGCAAAGTCTTCATTTGTTATTTCACATCATAACTCATTTTCTTACAAGCTCCACATCACCGTTGATTCTAGCTAAATGCTTATTTAATATGGTGATTCCTCCACGTTTCAAATGTTTATTACAAGATAAACAATAGTATAGTTCTTTGTTATAAAAAGTAAGTTAGCATAAGCCCGAGTTAGATCATTGAATCTTCTTATACCTGAAGCAATTGAATTATTAGGTATAATTGAACTTTCCTCTATTTATCTGTAAAAATAAATAAAGACAGATATTAAAGTTATAACTTCGTATCAAAATCAATTTTGTGTATAATAATAGGAAGAGATAGAGCAACAACAGTTTCTCAACAATCGTATGATATATACATCTAAATGACCTTTATAATCTGATATAAATGGATCCTTAAAAAAATTTGATGATTAAGCACAGTTACTCAAGAAATTTTTATGTTTTTTAACCTAAAATTCAAATATATACATTGATTGCTACACTTTCTCAGCTATAATCCATTTTATATGATTACATAATTTAAACATAAAGTCACATCTCATAACTATAACTCATTTTATGTGATTACATAATTCTGCCATAAAGTCACAATTATAACTATTTTGTATAATTAAATTCAACCATAACTCACAACTATAACTCATTTTATGTGATTATATAATTTAATCATAAACTCATAAGGGGAATCGAGTAAGTTTAAGGTTGTTAGAAAGCAAACTCTCCTTTCTTTTGGACATTTGGAAATCAACATGTGTGACTCCAAATGGTTGCTTAACAACTAAGAGTTGTAGGAGTAGCAAAGTGTTATTTGTCAACTTTCATGTTTAAAACACATGTCCCCTCATTTATTACTCCCCCCTCCCCCCTAATGTCAATTTAAGCATGCCTTTATATAAAGCCTAGTCCATTTTGTACTTTTAAGTAAGGTGAATAAAGAGAGTGTGGTAGCATATTACATGAAAAAGTGTGTGCAATGTGAGGAAGAAAAAATAGAGTTGTAGCTCTTGCAAAAAGAAAAAAAAATTCTTTTAAATAGTTTTCAGTTTTTCTTTAGAGCCCATCAAGCTTCCAACAAGTTGTATCAGAGAAAAGGTTCGTTTGTTCATGAATTGATGAAGCGACTTGATCCAGCCTCAAATTTCGAAATTAACAAAGATAAATTTTGGAAATTGGAGCATCCATATTAGAGTGATGCTTAAATCCCATGATTTATGGGATATTGTCGATGATGGATATACTGAGCCTATAGATGTAGCTGCCGAAGTGGCCTTGTCAGATGTTGAGAAAAAGACGTTGAAAGAAAATTAAAAGAAAGATAAGAAAGCATTATTCTTTATCTTTTAAGGTGTTGATGAACCCACGTTTAAGAAAATTTCAGATGCAAAGACTTCAAAAGAAGTATGGGAGATTCCTCAGAAATCTTTCCAAGGAGTTGAAAAAGCTAAAAAGGTACGTCTTCAATCACTCAGAGCTGAGTTTGAGATGCTAAAAACACAAAGCTCAGAAAATATTGGTGATTATGTCACTCGTTTGAAAATGGTGGCTAATGAATTGAAAAGAAACAATGAAACTCTAGACGGTGGTCATGTAATGGAAAAGCATTTACGTTCGCTTACACGCAAATTTGATTACGTTGTCATCGCAATTAAAGAATTGAAAGATTTGTCAGAACTTTCGATTGATGAACTCGTTGGTTCTCTCCAATCACATAAACAAAGAATGAATCGAAATGATAATAGTGGCGACTTGGAGAAAGTTTTACTAAGCAAATTATCAGTCAGTGAAAATCAAGCAAGCAATAGCCAAAGATAGGACAAAGAAAGTCAAGGTGGCTACAGAGGTGGCTACCAAATGGGACGTGGTCGATGGAGCAATCGAGGCGAACGTGGATGTGGCATACAATTTTTTGAAAGAGAAAATACAAATAAAAAAATTTTGACATATAGTCACGGAAGAGGTTACAGAGATAGAGGACGAGGCAAATTTCAACAAAGAAGAGATAAATCTCAAGTACAGTGTTATAATTGCAATAAATATGGTCATTTTAGTTATAAATGCAGATCGAATCCTGAGGTACAAGAAAGAAGTCATTTTGCAGCAGCAAAAGAAAACAAAGATAATGATGTTATGCTTCTCTCTTTACCAGTCAATGAGCAAATTGGTATCTGCAAACTGGTGCCAGCAACCATATGTGTGGTCAAAAAGAGTTGTTCACCAAAGAATTTATGGGTTGAAGCCATTGTATGTGTAGTCCATTTGCTAAATCGATGTCCAATAAAAAGCATAAAATTTATGACACCTAATAAAGCGTGGAGTGGAAGCAAATCAGGTGCTGGACATCTCAGGATTTTTAGGCGCATCGCACATGCAAATATTCCTGACCAAAAAAGAAAGAAATTGGATGATAAAGGGAAGAAATGCATTTTCATTGGCTACAACTACAGGA
Source organism: Erythroxylum reticulatum (assembly GCA_025504915.1). Taxonomy (NCBI): domain Eukaryota; kingdom Viridiplantae; phylum Streptophyta; class Magnoliopsida; order Malpighiales; family Erythroxylaceae; genus Erythroxylum; species Erythroxylum reticulatum. The sequence continues at coordinate 18,299,436 of JANSVA010000004.1, read as the reverse complement.
GTAAAGCTTATAAATTGTACAACCCCTTAACCAAGAAGGTGATCATCTCAAGAGATGTTGAGTTCGATGAAGCAAACTATTGGAGATGGAGCAAAGAAGAAAAGAACATTCAAGGAATATTTTTTGATGATAAAGATGACGATGACCTAGATTTACAAGAACAACAAGATAATCATTCTCCTCCACAAAGTCCACCAACAACACCTGCTTCGACATCGTCAACGCCAAGTAGCAACAGCAACAACAATTCAGGGGGAGAACCAATTAAAACAAGAAATCTTAGTGATCTTTATGATACTATTAAATGAATAGAATCATTGGACTATTGATTGTTTTGTCTAATGTCTACATGTGATTCGGTGACATACGAAGAAGCCGTTGGAGACAAAAAGTGGGAAAAAGCAATGAATGAAGAAATTGGTGTTATGTAGAACAAAAGATCAACTGGTAGATATTTTTACAAAGCCACTAAACAATGAAGTGTCCTGTAGATTACAAGAAAAACTTGGTATGCGAAGTTGAGTTTGAGAGGGAGTGTTAGAAAGAAAACCGTCCTTTATTTTGGACATTTGGAAATCAACGTGTGTGACTCCAAATGGTTGCTTAATAGCCAAGAGTTCTAGGAGTAACAAACTGTTATTTGTCAACTTTTATGTTTAAAACACGTCGTCTTATTTATTACTCCCCCAAAAAAGAAGAAAAGACATATATTACTGATATTTATTATATGCCTACTTTAAAAAACAACATCATCAGCCTCGGTCAACTCTTAGAAAAAGAAATACGTTATATTATTGAAAAATGGATATCTCACCATTTGGAATCAGAAGGGAGAATTGATAGTAAGAATAAAGATGAAGAAGAATTGTCTTTTCACACTTATCGTACAAAATGAGCTGATAAATTGCATGAAGTCAATCATCGAAGATGAATCCTATTTGTGGCATTTGAGGTTCGACCACCTCAGTTTTACTAGACTAAAATTATTATCAAAGTCAAAGATGGTGAACTGATTACAAGAAGTTGATCAACCAAAGCAGTTATATGAAACCTGCATCAAAGGAAAGCAACACAAACAACAGTTTGAAACTGGAAAATCACAGAGAGTCAGAAAGCCGCTAGAGATTGTTTACACATATATTGCTAGTCCATTTGATGTGCCATCAGCTAGAGGAAATAGGTACTATTTAACTTTTATTGATGATTTTTAAAGAAAATGTTGGGTGCATATTTTGAAAGAAAAATTAGAGGATCTTGATAAGTTCAAAGAGTTCAAAGCGATGGTTGAAAAACAAAGTGGACAGTATCTGAAGATACTCAGATCTGATAGAGGAGGTGAGTAAACCTCAAAATTGTTCGAGAATTTTTGTAAGAAGCATAGAGTCAAAGCTAACAATAAAATATACACCAAAACAAAATGGTGAAATTGAAAGAAAGAATCGTAAAATTCTTGATATGGCAAGGACCATGTTGAAAGAAAAGCATTTACCAAAGAATTTGTGGGTTGAAGTCGTTGTATGTGTAGTCTATTTGCTGAAACGGTGTCCAACAAAAAGCATCAAATTTATGACACCTAATGAAGCGTGAAGGGGAATCAAACTACGTGTTGGACATCTTAAGATTTTTGGATGCATTGCACATGCCTATATTCCTGACCAAAAAATAAAGAAATTGGATGATAAATGGGAGAAATGCATTTTCATTAGCTACAATACCAGGAGTAAAGCATATAAATTATACAAACCCTTAACAAAGAAGTTGATCATCTTAAGATATGTTGAGTTCGATGAAGCAAACTACTAGAGATGGAGCAAAGAAGAAAAGAACATTCAAGGAATGTTTTTTTATGATAAAGATGACAATGACCTAGATTTACAAGAACATCAAGATAATCATTCTCCTCCACAAAGTCCACAAACAACACTTGCATCGACATTGTCAATGCCAAATAGTAGCATCAACAACAATTTAGGGGGATCACCAATTAAAACAAGAAATCTTAGTGATATTTATGATACTACTGACCGAATAGAATTATTTAACTATTCATTGTTTTGTCTAATGGATGCATGTAATCCATTGACATATGAAGAAGTCGTTAGAGACAAAAATTAGGAAAAAGCAATGAATGAAGAAATTGGTGTTATGCATAACAGAAGATCAATTGGCAGATATTTCTGCAAAACCACTAAACAATGAAATGTTCTGCAGATTACAAGAAAAACTTGGGATGTGAAGTCGAGTTTGAGGGGGAGTGTTAGAAAGAAAACTCTCCTTTCTTTTGGACATTTGGAAATCAACGTGTGTGGCTTTAAATGGTTTCTTAATAGCTAAGACTTGTAAGAGTAGGAAAGTGTTGTTTGTCAACTTTTATGTTTAAAACACATATCCTATCATTTATAACTCCCCCAAAAAAAGAAGAAAAGACATATATTACTGATATTTATTATGTGCCTACTTTAAAAAGCAACATCCTTAGCCTCGGTCAACTCTTAGAAAAGAAATACATTATCTTATTGAAAAATGGATGTGTCACCATCTAGAATCAGAAGGGAGAATTGATAGTAAGAATAAAGATGACAAAGAATCGTGTTTTCACACTTAACGTACAAAATGAGCTGATTAATTGCACGAAGTCAGTCATCGAAGATGAGTCCTAATTGTGGCATTTGAGGTTCGGCCATCTCAATTTTATCGGACTAAAATTATTATCAAAGTTAAAGATGGTAAACAGATTACTAGATGTTGATAAACTAAAGTAGTTATGTGAAGCCTGCATCAAAGGAAAGCAACACAGACAACAGTTTGAAACTAGAAAATCACGGAGAGCTAGAAGGCCGCTAGAGATTATCCATACAGATATTGATGGTCCATTTGACGTGCCATCAACCGGAGGAAATAGGTACTATTTAACTTTTCTTGATGATTTTAATAGAAAATGTTGGGTGTATATTTTGGAAGAAAAATTAGAGGATCTTGATAAGTTTAAAGAGTTCAAAGGGATGGCCGAAAAATAAAGTGGATAGTGTCTGATGATACTCAAATCTAATAGAGGAGGCGATTACCCCTCAAAATTGTTTGAGAATTTTTGTAAGAAAAATGGAGTCATTCATCAGCTGATAGCAAGATATACATCACAACAAAAAGGTGTAGCTGAAAGAAAGAATCGTACAGTTCTTGATATTGCAAGGAGCATGTTGAAAGAAAAGCATTTACCAAAAAATTTGTGGGTTGAGGCCATTATATGTGTAGTCCTTTTCCTGAACCAGTGCCCAACAAAAAGTGTCAAATTTATGACACCTAATGAAGTGTGGAGTGGAAGCAAACCAGGTGTTGGACATCTCAAGATTTTTGAGTGCATTGCATATGCCCATATTCCTGACCAAAAAAGAAAGAAATTGGATGTTAAAGGGGGGAAATGCATTTTCATTGGCTAAGACAATAGGAGTAAAGCTTATAAATTGTACAACCCCTTAACTAAGAAGTTGATCATCTCAAGAGATGTTGAGTTCGATGAAGAAAACTACTGGAGATGGAGCAAAGAAGAAAAGAACATTGAATGTTTTTTTACGATAAAGATGATGACAGCGTAGATTTACAAGAACAGCAAGATAATCATTCTCCTCCACAAAATCCACCAACAACACCTGCATCGACATCGTCAACGCCAAGTAGCAGCAGTAATAACAGTTCAGAGGGAGCACCAATTAAAAAAAAGAAATCTTAGTGATCTTTATGATACTGCTGAACGAATAGAATCATTTGACTATTCATTGTTTTGTCTAATTGTTGCATATGATCCGGTGACATACGAAGAAGCCATTGGAGACAAAAATTAGAAAAAAGCAATGAATGAAGAAATTGGTGTTATGTAGAACAGAAGATCAACTGGCAGATAATTATGCAAAATCACTAAATAATGAAGTGTTCTGCAGATTACGAGAAAAACTTGGTATGCGAAGTCGAGTTGTTTTGTCTAATGGCTGCATGTGATCCGGTGACATACGAAGAAGCCATTGGAGACAAAAATTAGGAAAAAGCAATGAATGAAGAAATTGGTGTTATGTAGAACAGAAGATCAACCGGCAGATAATTATGCAAAACCACTAAATAATGAAGTGTTCTGCAGATTACGAGAAAAACTTGGTATGCGAAGTCGAGTTTGAGGGGGAGTGTTAGAAAGCAAACTCTCCTTTCTTTTGGACATTTAGAGATCAACGTGTGTGGCTCCAAATTGTTGCTTAATAGCTAAGAGTTGTAGGAGTAGCAAAGTGTTATTTGTCAACTTTTATGTTTAAAACACACGTCCCCTCATTTATTACTCCCCCAAAGAAAGAAGAAAAGACATATATTACTAATATTTATTACGTGCTTACTTTAAAAAGCAAGATCATCAGCCTCGGTCAACTCTTAGATAAGAAATACGTTATATTATTGAAAAATGGATATCTCACCATCTGTAATCAGAAGGGAGAATTGATAGTAAGAGTAAAGATGATGAAGAATTGTCTTTTCCCACTTAACGTACAAAATGAGCTGATAAATTACATGAAGTCATTCATCGAAGATGAATCCTTGTTGTGGCAGTTGAGGTTCGGCCATTTCAGTTTTACCGGACAAAAATTATTATCAAAGTCAAAGATGGTGAACGGATTACTAGAAGTTGATCAACCAAAATAGTTATGTGAAATTTGCATCAAAGGAAAGCAACACAGACAATAGTTTGAAACTGGAAAATCACGGAGAGCCAGAAGGCCACTAGAGATTGTCCACACGGATATTGCTGGTCCATTTGACGTGCCATCAGCTGTAGGAAATAGGTACTATTTAACTTTTATTGATAGTTTTAATAGAAAATGTTGGGTGCATATTTTGAAAGAAAAATTAGAGGCTCTTGATAAGTTTAAAGAGTTCAAAATGATGGTCGAAAAACAAAGTGGATTGTATCTAAAGATACTCAAATCTGATAGAGGAGGCGAGTACACCTCAAAATTGTTCGAGAATTTTTGTAAGAAGCTTGGAATCATTCATCAGCTAACAACAAGATATACACCACAACAAAATGATGTAGCTGAAAGAAAGAATCGTAGAATTCTTGATATGGCAAGGAGCATGTTGAAAGAAAAGCATTTACTAAAGAATTTGTGAGTTGAAGGCATTGTATGTGTAGTCTATTTGCTGAATCGGTGTCCAATAAAAAGTGTCAAATTTATGGCACCTAATAAAGCGTGGAGTGGAAGCAAACCAGGTGTTGGACATCTCAGGATTTTTGGGTGCATTGCATATGCCCATATTCCTGACTAAAAAAGAAAGAAATTGGATGATAATGGGGAGAAATGCATTTTGATTGGCTACAACAATAAGAGTAAAGCTTATAAAGTTTACAACCCCTTAATCAAGAAGGTGATCATCTCAAGAGATGTTGAGATCAATGAAGTAAACTATTGGAGATGGAGCAAAGAAGAAAAGAACATTCAAGGAATGTTTTTTTATGTTAAAGATGACGATGACCTAGATTTACAAGAACAACAAGATGATCATTCTCCTCCATAAAGTCCACCAACAGCACCTACATCGAGATCATTAAAGCCAAATAGTAGCAGTAGCAACAATTCAAAGGGAGCACTAATTATAACAAGAAATCTTAGAGATCTTTATGATACTACTGAACGAATAGAATCATTTGACTATTCATTGCTTTGTTTAATGGTTGCATGTGATCCGGTGACATACGAAGAAACCGTTGGAGAGAAAAAGTGGGAAAAACAATGAAGTGTTATGCAGATTACGAGAAAAACTTGGTATGCAAAGTAGAGTTTGAGGGGGAGTGTTAGAAAGCAAACTCTACTTTTTTTTGGTTTGGAAATCAACGTGTGTGGCTCCAAATGATTGGTTAATAGCTAAGAGTTGTAGGAGTAGCAAAGTGTTATTTTGTCAACTTTTATGTTTAAAACACATGTCCCCTCATTTATTACAAGAACAACAAGATGATCATTCTCCTCCATAAAGTCCACCAACAGCACCTACATCGAGATCATTAAAGCCAAA
>JANSVA010000004.1:18279236-18293288 GCA_025504915.1 Erythroxylum reticulatum | reverse complement strand
GCATATTACATAAAAAAGTGTGTGCAACATGAGGAAGAGAAAACTGAGCTGTAGCTCTTGCAATTCAGCAAAAAGCATCAAATTTATGACGCTTAATGAAGCATGGAGTGGAAACAAACCAGGTGTTGGACGTCTCAAGATTTTTGGGTGCATTTCATATACCTATGTTTCTGACCAAAAAATAAAGAAATTAGATGATAAAGGGGAGAAATGCATTTTCATTAGCTACAATAATAGGAGTAAAGCTTATAAATTGTACAACCCCTTAACCAAAAAGGTGATCATCTCAAGAGATGTTGAGTTCTATGAAGCAAAATGCTAGAGATGGAGCAAAGAAGAAAAGAACATTCAAGGAATGTTTTTTTATGATAAAGATGACGATGACCTATATTTACAATAACAACAAGATAATCATTCTCCTCCACAAAGTCCACCACCTGCATCGATATCGTTAACGCCAAGTTGTAGCAGCAACAACAATTCAGGGTGAGCACCAATTAAAACAGGAAATCTTAGTGATCTTTATGATACTACTGAACAAATAAAATCATTTAACTATTCATTGTTTTTTCTAATAGCAGCATGTGATCCAGTGACATACAAAGAAGTCGTTGGAGACAAAAAGTGGGAAAAAGCAATGAATGAAGAAATTGGTGTCCTACAGAACAGAAGATCAATTGGTAGATATTTTTACAAAACCACTAAATAATGAAGTGTTCTGCAGATTACGAGAAAAACTTGGTATACAAAGTTAAGTTTAAGGGGGAGTGTTAGAAATCAAACTCTCCTTTCTTTTGGATATTTGGAAATCAACATGTGTGGCTCCAAATGGTTGCTTAATAGCTAAGAGTTGTAGGAGTAGCAAAGTGTCATTTATCAACTTTTATATTTAAAACACATGTCCCCTCATTTATTACTCCCCCAAAAAAAGAAGAAAAGACATATATTACTGATATTTATTATATGCCAACTTTGAGAAGCAACATCATCAGCCTCGGTCAACTCTTAGAAAAGAAATATGATATATTACTGAAAAATGGATATCTCACCATCTAGAATCAAAAGGGAGAATTGATAGTAAGAATAAAGATGACGAAGAATTGTCTTTTCACAGTTGACGTACAAAATGAGCTGATAAATTGCATGAAGTCAGTCATCGAAGATGAATCCTAGTTGTTGCATTTGAGGTTCGGCCATCTCAGTTTTACCGGACTAAAATTATTATCAAAGTTAAAGATGGTGAACGGATTACCAAAAGTTGATCAACCAAAGCAGTTATGTGAAGCTTTCATCAAAAGAAAGCAACACAGACAACAGTTTGAAATTGGAAAATCATGGAGAGCCAAAAGGCTGCTAAAGATTGTCCACACAAATATTATTGGTCCATTTGACGTGCCATCAGCCGGAGGAAATAGGTACTATTTAACTTTTATTGATGATTTTAATCGAAAATGATGGGTGTATATTTTGGAAGAAAAATTAGAGGCTCTTGATAAGTTTAAAGAGTTCAAAGTGATGGTCGAAAAACAAAGTGGACAGTATCTGAAGATATTCAGATTTGATAGAGGAGGCGAGTACACCTCAAAATTGTTCGAGAATTTTTGTAAGAAGCATGGAGTCATTCATCAGCTGACAGCAAGATATACACCACAACAAAATGGTGTAGCTGAAAGAAAGAATCGTATAATTCTTCATATGGCAAGGAGCATATTGAAAGAAAAGCATTTACCAAAGAATTTGTGGGTTGAAGCTGTTATATGTGTAGTCTATTTGCTGAATTGGTGTCCAACAAAAAGCGTCAAATTTATGACACCTAATGAAGCATGGAGACGAAGTAAATTAGGTGTTGGACATCTCAGGATTTTTAGGTACATTGCGGGCATATTCCTGACCAAAAAAGAAAGAAATTGGATGATAAAGGGGAGAAATGCATTTTCATTGGCTACGAAAATAGGAGTAAAGTTTATAAATTGTACAACCCCTTAACTAAGAAGGTGATCATCTCAAGAGATGTTGAGTTCGATGAAGCAAACTACTTGAAATGGAGCAAAGAAGAAAAGAACATTCAAAGAATATTTTTTGATGATAAAGATGATGATGAGCTAGATTTACAAGAACAACAAGATAATCATTCTCCTCTACAAAGTCCACCAACAATACCTGCATCGACATCGTCAACGCCAAGTAGTAGCAACAATAACAATTCAGGGGGGAGCATCAATTAAAACAAGAAATCTTAGTGATCTTTATGATACTACTGAACGAATAAAATCATTTGACTATTCTTTGTTTTGTCTAATGGCTGCATGTGATCTAATGACATATGAAGAAGTCATTGGAGATAAAAAGTGAGAAAAATCAATGAATGAAGAAATTGGTATTCTACAAAACAAAAGATCAATTAGCATATATTTTTACAAAATCACTAAACAATGAAGTGTTCTGCAAATTATGAGAAAAACTTGGCATGCGAAGTCTAGTTTGAAGGGGAGTGTTATAAAGCAAACTCTCCTTTCTTTTGGACATTTAGAAATCAACGTGTGTGGCTTCAAATAGTCACTTAATAGCTAAGAGTTGCAGGAGTAGTAAAGTGTTATTTGTCAATTTTTATGTTTAAAACACATGTCCTTTCATTTATTACTCCCCCCTCACCCCCCTCCGTCTTAAGCATGCCTTTATGCAAAGGCTAGTCCATTTTGTACTTTAAGTAAGGTGAATAAAAAAAGTGCAATAGCATATTACATAAAAAATTGCGTGCATGAGGAAGAAAAAATTGAGGTGTAGCTCTTGCAAAAAGAGGAAATTTTTTTCTTTTGAATATTTTTCAGTTTTTCTTTGGAGCTCGTCAAGCTTCCAACAAAGGTTAATTTTTTCAAAATTTTAATCTAGTCTTTAACTTTTAAAAAATTGCAATTATGTCCAGTAAGTGGCCAGTATTTTAGTGCCGCGTACTAAATTCCTACACAAAGTCGCTTGGTTCCATACCATTATCATATACGAAGTCACTTGGTTCCATACCATTATCACACTGGATGGCACCCGTAACTTTGAACTTGAGGCATGGTCTCATTGAAGTGCACATGGAATGAAAGGTCCCATTCCCATGCTTATTTGGCGTTTGTAGGTGTGCAACCAAGAAAAAGTCCACTTTCTTCAGTGGTCCTATCACGTGAACGCCCAAGGGTTGAACTATAGAGTATGTAGGACTAGATAATTTTGATAGTTTGTTTTAGTATCTTTTACCTTCTAGTGGTTGTAAATCATCACTGGGTAATTTGGGTGGTTAGGTCAACTCAAAATGGAATTAGCAATTTATAAATTTCTTTATGGCCTAGATTTCAGGTATTTGAAGTTTTGATCCCAATTTCTACAGCACCACAACGTTGGGAGTGGGAGGTATGTGACAAAACCCAAACCTTCCTGCCAGAAAAGTACGAGAATGGTCCAAAAAAATTTAATGGCCCAATAGTCCAAGTAGGTTGAGATAAATTTGGTGTTGTTCGAAGATGAACGTTTTCCTTCCGTGGGCCCATTACTCATAATAGACCGCGCTTCCCAACAGTGCGCTTCATTTTTAAACTTTTCCTCTAACAATAGTAATACACACATCGTCTCCCCAAACCTTTAGCTAATTTGTAAGAGCTCTGTTTTACCCTTTTATTCCCTTGAAATTGTAGAACCTCAAACATATAAATCTACAGTAATGTCAAACTCAGTGGAGAATGAAAATTTACATGAAAAGAAAGGAAAGGTTAGCACCACGGATAACTGGTTTGGAATCTGCAATTTTTTTCTGGCTTAGCTAACAGGAGCCAAGGATAACGGCGTGGAAACGTTTAACTGTTTCTCTTTGTCTCCTTCCTCCTCTCCTATTACGAAATTACCACATCTACAGCCTTATGTCTACCCCTACCTTTACTGACACTTCTCGTCACTGTTTTTGCATGATTTCTAGGAGTAGCCAAAAATCAGGTCAAAAACGAGCTTCCAACATAGTACACGTTTTACATAGACAACGCCTTAGTACAAAATAAACGATGTCATCAATAGCGTTGGTTAGCTACGAGTTATGTCTATAAGCAGATTCAGGACCACCCCTTTCTTTTCCCTGTCAAAACTGATAACACCTTTGACCTGGTCTATGGTCAGATCGGCACTGAATATCAATAATCAAACCCTACGGACTTTTAAATTAACCTAATTCCTACTATACTTAGCACATATAGCAATAGAGTTGCTTCAGTGAGTGTTGCTCATTTAATGGATGCTAGTTCTTCTTTATGTGAGATTATGAGATTCCCACATGAGACGAGAAGGTACGTTGTATCTGGTCTTGAATTAAAAGCTGTATAGAAAGATAAGAATTCAGTGCTCTACCTCTGCTATGCCCTTCCACTTCCTTTCATGCAACGTAGGAAAAGCTATAGGTGGGATGGAGCAAATGAAGAAGGCACTAATAAGACGAAGCTAAACGGAGAGCAGAAGCTGACATACACAGTATAAAAAAGTACAAACTGGCTTTGTACGTAGTGTAAATGAATGAGTACGTATCAACACACGTGTTATCGAATTACGGTGACAGGCCCCTGTCTACATCAACTTCGTAGACGAAAAGCCGCATGTGACTTGCAGTGGATCCATGTTTCGACGAAGGTAAGGAGAAGCTTTAAGATCTAGATCAATGAGAACCCCCTCCAACATCTCCAACCATTTCCTTGGTTTGAAATTACGTATTTGTAATCTGACGCCACAATTCATATGCCCAGACAATGTCGTTTCCGAGAGAAACATCGTTTATCAACTCTTCAAGCCACAGCTTGCTGGTTGCTTGGTAATAGCATATCTTCTATGGTTGACCGCTGTGCACATGCTATTTAATTCCATTATTAGGGCAATTAAATCTACAACAAACTCACACGCTTGGAACCCAACATCTATTAATGAGTAATTGTTGGAGTGTATATATATACTGTATGAGCGAAAGGAGCAGGTAAGAAGATCATATATTGAATGTGAATTTGGCATTTTGCGCGACTAGGATGCCCAAACTGTAGCTGTAAAGCTATTAGTGTATAATCAACATAAACTAGAAAATCAGAAGAAGATTGTTCTGATTGAGATCCATGGAGCTTATAATAATAGGTAATTACAAAAGCTATAGTGATTTGTTTATTAAGAAAAGTATAATGATCTTTTCATAAATCTTGTTGAGGCATGTTTCTTCAGTTACAAAAATTGGCATGAGATATGTCGTTCTATAATAGAAACTTATGATATTGTTATTAAAAGATATTGCTGGAGAAAGTAACATGCACGAGTGTTCAGGGCATTTTTTAAATTTAAATATCATCAAATTAGGAAAGTTTAATTTTATAGAAACTTAATTTTTTCTGGGGCGGGTAAAATCAGAAAATGAGACAATCAAATATGATATGTGGTGTGGAAATGGAAGGAGGATCATTATGAGGTAGAAGGGTATAAGACCAACTCCAATCCTCCTCCAGAATGAAGGAAAAACATCAAAACGGAGAAAAAAGGGGCTTCAATTCACTGCTTTTTTCCCTCCACTTTGGAGAGAAGTTACAGTGTCACGCTTTATTGTTAATCCCTTTTTTTTTTTCCAACTTTCCGGAACCTTTCAAGTTGTTTTCTTTTTTTCTTTATTTATTGCTTTTTAATTCTTTTCTTTCTTTGTTTTGTTATTTAAATAATATTCCAATATTTTCATTATATGTTTATTTAAGTACTTATAACTTTATAGTAATTTTATAATTTAGTCTCATGTTTATAAATATTTTCATTATATGTTTATAACTTTATAAATATTTACTTATGAATACATATTTTAAATAAACCATTTTAAAAATATCCATGAGAAGACATCAAATAAGACAAATACATTTACATTAATAGCGCGAATAGCATAATAAATTACAAACAAAGATAAACTAAAACATATATACATAAATATTAATAGTCAAGTTATAGAACTAAACTAAAAAACACAAGAAAAATATAATTAACAACTAATATGGAGTCGAAAATTTTAATATTCAGGTAGATCGATTCCATCTCTACCAACACTAGTAAAAATATTCATCAAAAATAGTAGTTGACAAATTTGGTTGTGATTGTGGTTGATGGGTTTGATGCGATCTTTGTTCGAGAATTCATGCTTGTTCGGTTGCAATTTATAGACCAGTACTTGAGATTGAGGTGTTGGATCATCGGATTTTGATGATATATAATTTGAAGTTTGCCTCCAGTAAATTTGTCTTAGTGTGATGACATCATCGTTAAAATTTTCAAAATCTTTGACAATGTTCCATACATGATCATATTTGAAACATGTTTATAGTTAACATCTTGCATTAGTAACACCTTCTCACAATCCAACTACAAACAATGTATATATATTTGTTAATTATCAAGCCACCAAGTATATATAAAATTTCAAGAATTAAAAATTTAGGAAACTCAAAATATCTTGATAGGATGCACCACTGGGATTCATATTCTCCACTTGTTTGATCCATGCTCGTAATTTTTTAATAACTTGCTATATTTTTTTCCATTACTCTTGTAAAGATCCCTTGTTACGTTGCTCCCACCCATCAGTCGTCTCGTTGTTATATGCCTCTTCAATTCAGCCCCAAAAGTGGTAAGAAGTTTGATGCCTCCCAACAACCAAATATTGCAAAATCTACACATAAATTCAGCATAGGAGCATATCTTCACTAGTGTTGTATCCAGTGGATTGAGAAGCCATTTTTTTAAGAGTTGATGTGCTAATGAAAATGCAATAGGATGAAGAAAAGTGAAATACTTTGTTTGAAACGGAGATTTGCTTAAACACTCTATGTTTTATATTTATAGACCTATAGATGAATATTTTCATTATCTCAACCGTTCAATTGGATTTCATCATCATCTCAACCGTTGGATGGATAACATCCTCAATCATTTGGGGACTTATTATCAACCTTATTCACATTAGATAAATTTAATAGATTTCATCGAAATGTCAACCGTCTAATTGGATTTTATCATCATCTTAACCGTTAGATGGATTACATTCTTATTCATTTTAGAACTTATCATCAACCTTATCCATATTAGATAAAGTTGACGGATTTCATTCAAATGGAAACCGTCCAATTGAATTTCATCATCATCTCAACAGTTGGATGAATTACATCCTTAATCAATTAGGAACGTATCATCAACCTTATCCATATTAGATAAAATGGATTTCATCCAAATCTCAACTTTCGAATGGATTTCATCATAAAATTAACCGTTTGATAGATTTTATCGGTGTTTCAACCATAGCAAGAAATTCTATAAATATCATCCTTTACTAAATCAAATATGCATCAATTGATTATAATGGATTATGATATTGGAGGTCCTTCTAATATCGAATTCCAAAACATGTTATCATCTTTATCGTCATCGTCATCAAGTGATGATGAACTTGAGTTGATGATGCATAGTATAGTTGAAGATGAAACAGTCATATATAATTTGATATGGAAAAATAACTTAGCAATTGAACTTCTTTGCAATCAACACAACAACCAAGGTGGGCATCGTGGCTCCATCCCAAGACATATAGTGATCAATCTCTATCGTTAAGTTGCAGATCATAATTTGTTTTTAGATTATTTTTGTGAAAATCCATGATGTAATGATAATATGTTTCGGTGATGATATCGAATGTCTCGAATTTGTTCCTTCGTATTGTTAATGCTATAAAAGAGCATGGTAGTTATTTTCAACAACGAAGAGATAGACTTGGTAGACTTAGATTATCAACTCTACAAAAAATAACAACTACATTTTAGATGCTAGGATATGGTATACCTACAGATGCTACGGATATATAAGTTAAAATTGGTAAGCAAACAATAATTTAAGGCTTCAAGAGATTCTGTCATGCCATTGTTGAGATTTTTGCAGAGCGGTATTTTTAGGTTTCTTCATATTGGTGAGCAACCTGGTTTTCCAAGAATGTTGGGCAGTCTTAATTGTATGCATTGGAAATGAAAAAAATTGTCAGAAAATTTAGTCGAGACAATATCTTAAACGTCCAGGATCACTAACTATTATTCTTGAAGCTACCGCTAATTATAATCTATGGATATGATATGCTTATTTTGGTATGTCAGGTACAAATAATGACATCAATGTGTTGGAATCTTCACAATTACTTTCTAATCTTGCTCAAGGTATTGCTCATTTTGCTCATTATGTTATTCAAGGAAAAGAATATGATATAGCATATTATTTAACTGATGGGATTTATCCGAAATGGTCCACCATTGTACAAACAAATCATGAGCCACATTTCGTAAAGAAAAAATATTTTGCAATGATACAAGAGTCATGTAGGAAGGACGTGGAGCATGCATTTGGTGTTCTACAGTCTCAATTTGTGATTATTGTAGCACCAACACATTTTTGGAAAAAAAAAGTTGTGCATAATAACATAACTGCATGCATATTATTATGCACAATATGATTATTGAGGATGAATGTGATCTCAATGGACTAATCACAAGTGTAATGGCAGCTTCAAAACCAACTATAGAAAGGGTAACAGATGAAAATATCCGATTTCAACAATTTCTTGCCTGTTATAAACAAGTCAAGGACAAAAATGCACATATCGAATTAAGGAATGCATTAATAGAACATTTATGGGAACAATATACTAATTCAGAGAATTAGTATATTATGTTATGTCTATTTCAGTGGCGATATTATCTTTTAATTTTTTTGATCTACTGAATGTTATGTGCCTATTTTTATATCAAAATGTTTTCGATTTATGAAATTAAAAAATTTTGATGTTTGATATTGTGTAATTATATTGTCATTTAATATATTTAAATAATATGAAATAGTGCAATATATCTCATATATTATTTCATTTAGTATTATCAAATAACAAATTATAGTTTAATTAAAATTTTATTATTTATTAACATAAAAATATAACAACAATATTGTTGTAAATAAAAATGCACACAAAAACAAATTTGGGTTAATTTTAGAAATTAATTTTAATAATAAAAAATGAAAGGTAAAATGAAATATGTTGAGTATATTCCTTTTTGGTATCAAAAATATAGTTGTGGATTGGAGTGAAAAGTACTATAGCATCTTCAAAATGGAGGAAACTCAACTCCATTTTAGAGGAATGGGTTGAAGATGTCCTAAGTTTAGGTAGAATTCTAGGTGTGGGACCATCGGTAGAATATCAGTGTCCTTTATGAATCTACAATTACATTCAAAGTGACAATACTCGTCGTTTATAATGATGACCTTGTTTGGTAATCAACGAATTGCATTAAATATTAGCCGATTCTATCAGCAGTTAACTGATAGCAGATTAATATAACTGATTTGACCAGTAGATAATATTAGCTATGTATTTAAAGATGTTTAGTAAAATTAACTATTTATTATTAGTTGGTCATGTATAAAATGACTTGTAAGGTCATGACTTAAAAAAAAAGGATTTATAAGGACATAAGTATTATATCTTAGTATTTCTTTGAATATTCTCATAAGAATTTATGCTTATGTTTCAATTTGCTTTAGTCAATCAGTCAAAATTGAATAAATTAAAACCTATTTGCCTATGTTAAAAATAAAAAATAATTATTTAAATTAATGTTAGAAACTAAACTGAAAAATGTAATAGTTAATGAGCATAAAACCTACTTTTAATTATATGAAAATGTAATCCCTTAATAAAATTAGTCTTATCTTATAACTAAAACAAATTTTTAATTAATTTTATCATTAAAATAATTTTTAGGCATAATAATTATTTATAGAGACATTTTATATTTAAAAATATTTAAATATAAAAATACAATTTTAATTAATGTTTTAATTCTTCTTAATTACAAAATTTAATCCAAGTATTAATAAGTATAATGAATGCAATTTGAAACTTTCCTATCCAACCCAATCTTCGAATCTAACATTATAGAAAATTTTGGTTGGTATAAAAAATTTGGTTGCGGTTTTTGTATTATACAATACCAAATCCAATTATACTTATTTTATTTAATTAAAATGAACTAATCTTTAAAAATAATGATAATGAAGCACAAAATTTTGTTAAAGAAAAAAATTCTAACTTGATTTAATTTTTGAATAATTTATCTCTCTCTCTCTCTCTGTATATATATATATATCTCCTTTCTTGTAATTTGTAATAACTTGTGGTCATAATCATCCTTTTTGCCCTTAAAATAGGAGCATTTTAAAAAATAACGGATTAAGTTCAATCTGCAAACTCAATCAACCGATTACTAAACATGATTATCAACGGTTTGATATGGTCAAACTGTTAAATATCTCTCAATATACTTGAAAATAATTGATCATTTATTTACCAAACAAGGATATATATTTTTACAAGAAACGTTTAAATTAAATAAAAATTATAGAAAATCAAAATTCTCCCCCAAGTTAGGGTGGCATCCATTTGAACGAAATGTCTAATCCAACTGCTATAAAACGGAAGGAAGTGGGACAATGAAAACTCTCACTTAATGTTTAGAGTTTGGTACTGTAAGATTGGTACCAACAGGAAGGTACTGTATCGTCTAGAAAATGATACGAAACTTGCCTCATTGGTACTGGTCATTGGTATCGGTAATTTCTGGTGATATCGATCAATATTTAAAATACCACCCAAATATCGACCGATACCGTAAATTTCAAAAAATTGGAGGACTATTTTTCAAAACAAATAACTTCACCTCTCCCTCGACTATCTCTGCATATTCTGTCTCATCTCACTTTTTTCATTTCTCTCTCATTCTCTATCTTGATCTCTCCTCTCCGACAACTCTTTTCTCTAGTAAATCCTCACTGTGCACTCAGCACAACCCCATGCCTCCAATATCGTCTCTTCCTCACAGCCTCAAGTCACGCATGCACAGCACATTACCGTCATCTTTTCCTCAGCCCACCACCGGCTACCCTTTGCTAACCTTCATGCACCATAATAGGTTTTAACAAAAATTTCAAACTAGACAGCTTGGGAACTATAGGAAATGGATTGGGATTTGGGATCGCGCTGTAATCTTTTAAGAAATGTAGGTTCGAGAAGAAAAAGACTCATATTTGGGGGAACAGATTTGTTGTTCCTGAATTGTTGTGCCCACTGTGCCTGAATAAATCCCATCCATTCATTACAATAAGTTGGATGGCTAGAATCTTAAAGGCATAGCGGGGCACAACATTCGAGAGCAGTAGATCTGCTACGGCTATTTTTAAGAGTTTCCTTAAAGTGGTTTGGAATTTCGATGCTTAGTGTAAAACTAAGACTCTTTGTACTTTGTAGTTGAATATTGTTTCTTTACTTAATTATTAAAACCATGAAAATCTAATCAAATACCAATTCAAAATCTAACATTTTTTTTTAAGTCTTAAAAGTTAGGTGTTTAACAAAATGTTTAATAATTTTCAAAGAACAAGTTGTATATTTTGAAAGTAAGAAAATTTTAATCAAAGTTTTAAAATAATCTTAATATTACATATTTTTAAACAAAAACTTTCATATTATAAATATCATTTTATTTAATTTTTAGATGTTATTATTTTTAATTTATGTCTCTTATTATATATATTTTTTACAATGAATATACATTGAATTGCTCCCTTTAACTCTTAGGTGGAAGCATACACGGTTTAGAGGCTTACTTTAGATGTGATAGTGACAAGAGATAGACCTTTAGACTAAAATAAATTATCGCATAAATTTAAGTTAATGAAAATTTAACTATAATTAGTAGATTTGTTCTAAAGTATCACTTACATTTAAGTTAATGAAATTTTAACTATAATTAGTAGATTTGTTTATAGACCTTTCGTCAAAAAATATTACACAAATTTAAGTTAATACAAATCTAATTAAAATCATTACATTAAAAAATTGATTAAGACATTAAAATAAAAATTAAATTTTGATAAGAAATTAAAGATTAAAACTTATCATTTTTCGTTAGAAAGAAGATGACATGATATTAATATTCACATAATGCCTTTTAGAAGAACTTTTAAGTGTTTTAATCATTCTTAAATTTAAATTATAAAATTTATTTAAAAATTGTATCACTAGAAAAAGATGCCCATTATGTGTAATTATAATATTAATTAGTTTACCGTGAGTGTTATTTAATTATTGGTCAATAATATTCAATATTTTTATCAAAAGTATTAAACATAACGCAATTTATGGGGTATCTTAACACCAATAACAAAATATACTTCAATTTCTACTATATTTGAAAAAATTGTTAATAAAAATAAATCAATTGATGTTATTTTAAATTTCTATTATTATGATTTTTGGAGGGAGGGTTGATGTAATATAGCTATGTTGAAGAATTATTTTGCAATTTAAAAAAATTTATAAACTATTTTATAAATTTAAAAATTATCCGAAATGGTACCCGATATTGACTTATACCGTTATAGTACCATACTAAAAGTAAATCCGATACCAGTATCGGTACGGTATTCATAACATTGGTCTCACTTCTTAAGCAAGAAATTTAAGGTAAGTATATGTTTATAATAGAGTAAATAATATACTAAATATTTTCTTTGAATCTAGAAAGTTTAATGATTTCAACTGCATCATAAATGTTGCATTTATTGCTTCTTGAATGAATTGAGAATTTGCTATATGTTTGATATATGAATTGTGTTGATGATTTGTGAAAAGAGTTTGAAAATTAATTTTTGTGAAAAGATACATGTTTATGAAATCATGTTTTCGGAAATGGTTTTCGAAATATCTCATGTTCATGAAAAACAAGTTTCTAAGAATATGCCATTTGGGCAAATGGTTTTCAATTCATGAATTACATGTTATGTGGATTTGGTGTAATCCATTCAAGTATGTCACGTGTATGTTGAATAGGTTAAAGGCTTCTCCTGGCTCCTCGCTAATGGTACAGAGCTCCTTTATGGACTTCCTCAAGTTTATGTCTACGCAAAACCACTATGTGGGATTGCGATAGTGCTAAGTTTACGACTACACAGGACCATTGTGTGGAAATGTGTAGTTCGTCATGTTTATGGATTTACCCGAACCATTTTGATGTGCTTATGAGATGTTAACAAGTTTGATGCATTCATGATTTGTAGTTTGTAAATTTCGGTTATGAATTTGAGAATGATATTTTTATGAATTTAAATTAGAACTTTGTATTGGCAAATGAACATTTCAAAGGTTTTGCTTATTTTTTCGTTATAAACTGCTACCCACGAGCTTTAAACTCACCCCCTCTATTTCCGTCCCATATCCAGGTGAAGAGCACAAGAATGAGTAACCAAGGATCAAGACATCACTCCGATTATGTATACTTTTGTATTTTAAGCTAGTTTTATAAAAACAAGGCTTTAGTTGCATTTTGAGCAAATTATTGTTTATGTATCTTTTGTATTTTGGGATTTTGAGATATTGATGTATTGTGGCTTGAAAGGCCCATTAAAGCTTTATAAAACTCTTATATTTTGATATTAATGAAGTATGATTGTGTTTTGCCGATGACATTTCCAAATTGTTCTTTTCAATTTAAAGTTTTCCATAGGGGTAAGAATGTGTGTTCTGACTTCAGGAGAAATACTGTATTAATCTAGGATGAATTTGACAAAGTTGTCTTCTTAGAAGTTGTATTTGATCTTTCTAGCTTTCCAACGCTATATAGTATGAAATTTTTGGACATTGGAGATGAGAGATATGATTATTAAAAATTTGTGATGATGCATAGGATGGACATTCGGGACAACTACATTGTTTTTGAAAATTTAACCCTTTTGGAGGTAAAATATCATTTTGAGGTCTTCATGGAAGTTGTAGGAATAGAAGTTATCTTCGAAAAGGTCTTTGAATAACCTGAATCTGATATTTTTAGTGAAATTTATACCCTTTTTACCAATACAGGTCGAAAGAAGAAAAGCAGGAAGAGGAAAGTCGCGATAGCAACAAGTTGCGATCGTGACCCGCAGATTCCC
>JANSVA010000004.1:18265003-18279136 GCA_025504915.1 Erythroxylum reticulatum | reverse complement strand
CCCACCCCCCCCCCCCCCCAACCTGAACCTATTCCACTCATTTTACCATAACTTTTTTGTCCGACATCTAAATTACATAATTTTTAAGCCAATATATTCTTAACACATTTCTCTATCTCTCCATAAAAATTTATAAATTTTGGTGATGATTCGAAAAAGATTGATATCAAAGTAAGGGTATTAGTTGGAAGAGTATGAACTGGATATTTCACTGAACAAACTTTGGTCTTTGGATGATATCTTGATCTATAGAGTTCCAAATGAGATTATTCTTATTTCTAAATAAACTAGAGACATAGAGCTACAAATCCTTTAAAGAAATTGAATTTTAGTTCAGTCGTAAAGACTTTTAGTTTCTAGATGGAAGTTGAGTATAGTGTACTGTTTCAGTTTAAGAACAGTTTGAAAATGTTTGGGCTATAACTTTCAAATTTTTAAACTAAATTGAATGATTTTGTTGTCATTAGAAACTTAAGACAATGGGGGAAAATGTTCTAAAGAATTCATATTGAAATTCTGGTTTAAGGTTTCCCAAAATCTGTTCGAAAGTAGGAGAAATGAGTTCATTTTTTATAATTGACTAGTGTAGGCATGCCACCCTTATAGGAAGCACGTCCAGATGTCACTTAGGACGTCGAGCACTTGACTCGCAAAGGTAGGATCTCAGCACTTATGGTATTAGAGCAACTAGGTTTAGGTCTAGGTGTAGGAGCAGGTTTAGGAGTATCCTAGGCATGAAATGGGTAGCTTTGAACTACAAAATGAACTTGCGTTGTTTTGAATGAATCACATGCATTGTTTTAAATAAACAACGTGCATTTTTTTGTATTGTTTCAATTGATTTGAGATTGTCTTATATGACTTAAATAGTTTTACATGATTTGAAGTTGTTTTACATGAAGCATGAACTAAAGGTTTTTAAATGTTTTATATTGAAGGAATGAAAATTCCGCCTCAAAACAAAACTCGAGGAGCTACAATTCGATCTCATTTTTGCCAAGGGAGCATGGATGAATTCTATGTCCTACAAGATGCGGGGAGACATTCTTCTCTGGATTCTGAGACACTTAGTGTGCAACATGAGATGCCTCCACCGCCTCCTCCTATGCCTCAAGCAAACTCTATGGATCCGCATTTCTTTCAAGCCTTTGCTTAGGCTTTCACATATGCCATGGGCTAAGGGTCTCAAGTTCCAATGCAAACCTCAGTGGAGAGGAGTGGGCAGTACGATAAGCTTTGCAAGTATGGGGCTGTGGATTCCAATGGGACTATAAATCCAAAAGAGGTTGAAGCATGGATGAAGAGGACCAAGAGGGTCCCAATTTAGATGAAGTGCTCGGATGAGGAGAAGTTAGATTATGCAGTCAGTTTACTACAGAGGGATGTGCTTCATTGGTGGGAGTCAGTACCCCACAGTTAGGTCATACCATCGGTACTGATATGGAGAGACTTTTTGGAAGCTTTCAGGAGGAAGTACTTATCGAGTGTTTATATCCAAGAGAAGGTGAGGGAGTTCCTAAATCTCACACAGAGGGACATGAATGTGAGTGAATATGAGCTGAAGTTCACCTAGCTGTCACGGTATGTGGCCAACATTGTTGCTAATTAGGATGATAAGTGTCGCAAGTTTAAGGGAGGAATTCATTTGGGTATCAATAATAAAGTTTTGATCCATAATTTCTGTGACTACCAATAATTTGTAGATGTTACACTCTAGGCTGAAAAACAGGAAAATATAAAGAATGAAGTAAGCAAGAAGAGGAAGAATAGGGAGCAACCTTCTAAGAAGGGAATGAGTGCTCTAATGCATGAGAGGAGTATAAGGAGTCACCATACATAAAGCGAAGTAGGAAGTAGTGGCCCTTCCAAGAACAAGCAGGTAAGGGCAGTTTTAGGGCAAGCCTCAAATGTGAGAGGCACTAGAAGGACGGGGTGGAGCAGATAAACAAACCCTCAATGTGAGCATTGTGGGAAACTTCACAAAGAAGAGTGCTTTAAGTTACTTGGAGCATGTTTCAGATGTAGAGAGAAGGGACACATGATCAAGGACTGCCCTTAGACACCGAGACAAGAGGGGTCGCAGTTACAAGCTTTGAGGAGGGCTAAAATAGTGGGAACTAGGCTAGTCAATGAGTCAGGCAGTTTTACAGCGGCGAGAAAGGCTATTCTTTCAGGTAGGCCAAGGGGTCAGGCACAGGCCAGGGTATTTGCTATGACCAAAGAAAAAGCTGTAGCTGCACATGAAGTTGTCATAGGTATAGCTTAGTCGTTTAACTCTACAGTATATTTGTTGATTGATTCTGGCTGCACACACTCATTTGTTTCTATAAGCATGATTTTGCATGATGTTAAATTAGTGCCCATGGATAGTCCCTTAATTTTCCCATAGGGAGAAAGGTGATAATAAATCAAGTGTATAAAGATTGTGAATTGTCTATTGAGGGTGCTAAACTGGTAGTGGATTTGCTACCATTGGAGTTAAAGGGGTCTAGATGCAATAATGAGAATGGATGTCATGGAGAAATATTGTGTAAAGTTAGATTGTGGCCTTAAAAAGGTAGAGTTTGATCTTGGTAATGGTAAGAGGGTGACTTTCAAAGGAGATAGAAGGACATCATCACTCAAGATTGTTTCGACTTTGTTAGCAGTTGAGTATAGTGTATTGTTTCATTTTAAGAACAATCTGAAAATGTTTGGGCTATAACTTTCAGATTTTTGAACCAAATTGAATGATTTTAGTGTCATTAAAAACTTAAGACAATGGGGAACAAATTTTCTGAAGAAGTTAGATTGAAATCTAGTTTAAGGTTTCCCAAAATCTGTTCAGAAATAGAATAAATGAGTTTGTTTTTTAGATTGGCTGGTGTGGGTACGCTACCCTTGTGGGATGCGCGTCCATATGTCACTTAGGACGTCGGGTACGTGACTCGCAAGGGCGGGGTCCCAACAGGAGGTATATTGCCCGTAAGGAGGAATGAAGAATTTGTTGGAACCACAAATGAGAAATCAAAAGGAGATCATTGACATCAAATCAATGTTCTAGGAACTCATGTAAAAAATAAGAAAGGAAGACACAGAAGTCAATATAGAAAACCCTGGAGATAACAAAAACTACACAATGTTGACTAGATTCAACAAAATTGGCTTCCTACATTTGATGGAGTAGAGGTGAGGAGCTAGATCTATCAATGTGAAAATTTTTTGCAATCAACTAAACACCGAATGAATTGCAAATGTAAGTAGCATCCTTACATATGGAAGGTGTAGTGTAAGAGTAGTATCAATTGATGATAAGAAACAGAAATGGTGGAGAAACGCTAAAATGGGAAGAATTTTTAATCATTTTGAGATAGAGGTTTAACTAAAATATATTCAAGGACCCAATAGGTGATTTGAAAGAACTGAAGTAGGAAGGGTCATTATTAGAACACTGTGCCCAGTTTGATAAATATTGAATAAATTATGACTACAAAAAGTCTACCTAGTGGGTACTTCCTGAAGGGAACCAGAGTTGGAGCTCACAGTCAAGATGATGGATCCCCAAATACACCAACAAACTTACAAACTTTCCAGGAAACAAGAAGCAAGAGTAGCATCCAATGTTCCTATAAACTTTGGAAAATAAGTGAAACCACTAGGGCAAATAGAAAGAGGGGTACCATCCAAATACAAGAGCATGAATCAAATAATAACTCCAGTCAAAATCCATCTAGACACATGATTACTTCCTACACCAGGAAACCAAGGAAGAGTTGATAACACTAGCTACGATAAGAATTTGTGGGGGATAAAGGCAATGAACAACAAAGAATTTGACCAGAAGAAAGCAAAGGGATTATACTTTTGGTGTCACAGGAAGTACACTCTAAGGAGCAGATGAAAGAAATGACAATTCCAATTACATATGGTAGAAGACGAAGAAACAACTAAAAGGGACAAGTGAATAAGGAGTAGGACAAAGGGGCACCATTTAGCCCCAATGTATCCTTAGAAGCAATGTGGAATCTAAAAAACTAAGAGGAATATAAATAGATAAGACTCATAGGAAGCCACCAAAGGATACCTTTGCATATCTCATTAATAGAAGAAGTAATCACAACTTCTTAAATAAAAAATTTATCAGGAAGTGAAATGTAGAAGTAATGGAAATAGTACTACCCCTGAATACTACAATGGGAGGGGGCTTAAAACTAAGTTGTAGACAAATGTGCAGGAATTTCACTTGGATGATGCAAGGGCTACAATTCACCACTGACGCGCTTATCATTAAGTTAGGAGGATGCAATATGGTTATAGAAATTCAATGGTTAGTAATCCCCGACTACATACTGTGCAATTTCAAGGCACACAATATGGAGTTCCAATGGGAGGGCAAAAATGTGAGGCTAACATGTAATCCAAAAGAAAAGGCTAGAGAGATACATGCAAAGGCCTTAACAAACTCATAGAAAATTCAAGTAAGAGGAAAATATTCATGCTACGTCTATCATATCCAATTGAGTTCCATATGCAACAACGTATGTTGGAAGATAAATCTAATACCATAGAAAAACTAGAAAGCTTGTTAGTTGAGTTTGGTGAAGTGTCTAAGGAACCCAAACAATTGCCACCAGAAAGAACCCACAATCACAATATCCCTCTTAAACTTGGGGTAGAAACCATAAACATATGACCTTACAAGTAATCGGACAACAAAAGATGCTATTGAGAGATCAGCGCAAAAATTAATGAAACAAGGATTCATCAGGAAGAGTGTTAACCTATATTCTTCATCATTGATTCTTGATGAGATAAAAGATAGCATATAGAGGATGTGTATAAACTATAGGGAGTTGAATAGACACACTATTAAAAGAAAATTCCTTATCCCACTGATTAAAGAGTTCTTGGAAGAATTAAGTTGGTCTAGTTAGTGCTCCAAAAATTTGAGTATCACCAAATTAGAATGAAAGAAGAAGACATACCGAAAACAACATTTAGAAAGCATGAGGGACATTTTGAATTTCTAATGATGCCTTTTGGGCTCACAAATGCACCCTCTATCTTCCAAAGTCTTATGAATGAAATATTCAAACCTTATTTGCAGAAATTTTTATTAGTTTTCTTTGATGATCTTCTCATTTACAGCAACAATTTTGAGCAATATTTATAACATTTGCGATAGATTTTACATGTATTACAACAACAATTATTCATCAAAGGAAGTAAATGTATTTCTAAAGCAAGATAAGTTGATTAGTTGGGGCAGCCTATATCTGAGAAAGGAGTACCCATTAAAATTCAAAAGATAAACACTATTTAGCATTTCCACCACCTCAAATGCTAAAGGAGCTATGGGGATTTTTAGGACTGATAGGATATTACAGACGTTTCATAAAGCATTAAGGAGTTATAACCAAACCTCTCAATGCACTGTTCAAAAAATAGGCAACAGGAAGATGGAAATGGAAAGAGGAGCAATAAAATGTATTCGAACATCACAAAAAAGACATTGATGGTAGCTTTAGTCTTAGTGTTACTAGATTTTTCATACCCCTTCGTAGTGGAAGCAAATGCATGCGAGAAGGAAATTAGAGTGATTCTCTAATAAGACGAGTATCCTATAGCTTTTATAAGCAAAACATTGACACCAAAACACCAAGGATTCTCAACCTATGAAAACGAATTCTTAGCAATTATTAAAGTTATAAAGTAGTGGCAATACTACCTAAATGGGCAATTTTTTAAAGTACAAAATGATCATATGAGCTTGAAATACCTATTGGAGCAAATGATTTTTGCTCATTTCAACATAATTGGTTACCTAAACTAATAAGGAATGATTTTGAAGTAGCATACGAGAGCAGGAAGGAGAACATCGCAACAGATTCCTTATCTAGACTTTCAAGTCAAAAATTGTTGACTATAAGATTATCCCACATTAAAACCACTTTAATGATGGAGATCAGAGAAGGATGGGAGAAGGATGCCACTATAAAATATCTTATAAGGTAATTGGAGAACTAATAAATACAGTATGGAAATTACGAATGGAAAAATGGATTGTTAAGATGAAAGGGGAGAATTGTGATTAGTTGTGATGATGAACTTTAGAAGAAAATTATATTCTTTACACACGACAGCCCACAAAGGGGTCATTCAAATGTGACTGTCACTATCAAGAGGGTGCATAATTTATTCCATTGGAAACAATTGGCCAAGGACATACGAAATCATGTGAAAAATTGTGTTACTAGCCAACAACGTAAACATGACCATGTAGCATATTTAGGACTATTCCATCCCCTTGTGCCTAAAGGCTGCTGGCAAGAAATAAATATGGATTTCATTGAAGGAAGGGAAATTAATTTTAAAAAAGAGTTTTTAAACTTCTTTTCTTGGTTAAAAGATAAAGAATTGTTAAATTAATTTTACAATTCTTTATCTTTTAACTTTGTACAATGAACAGGGATGATTGTTACTTCTTGAATTACAAATCATCTTTTGTTAATATTGAGAAATGACATACAAGAATAAAGGAGAATTATTATCAAGTGTTGGTAGAGTTAGATTCCTTTCTATTAAAAGCATAAATATTCACAATTTTTAAAATTAAAAAAGAAATGGTTAAACGAATTATTTATTGATGTTAAATTCAAATGAGTTCAATCTTTCAAATTAAATATACACTTTTTTTTAGCTTTTTAAACAAAATTTAATGGAAAGAAAAAACGTAGGAAGTAATTAATAAAAATCTCAAACATCATCTTTTAGAAATTTAAGTGTACTAAATTTACATGGACGAAATTAATCTTTTATTTATATTCATATATTTTCCCATGAGATAATTTAGTAAAAATTTAAATAAAAGAAGGAAATTTGGACCAATTTAAAATTTTAGTTAAAAAACATTTAAAGGGTGAGTCTCGAAGAAACTAGTAAAGTTGCTTTATGGAAACAATCTCTTTAAGAAAACTGTGTACATTATGATCATCTCAAACTTTGTAAAGTAGAGAACCATATGCATTGAGTACGTGAACTTTTAGTTAAAAAAATTTAAATGAATTGGTCGATTAATAATTTATCTTAATTATCATGTGAAATTAGGTATTTGATTAGAAACAATATTGAATTGCATGCAGTATTCAGTTAAATAGTTAATTTATATTAATATGTTATTTATTTATTTTTAAGCAACACATGCTTTAATTATTCTATTTTGAATGTTCAGAATATAATGAATTTAAAATAAAACAAATTTCGATTTTACGTTGCTTGGTAGGCATAGGATGACAACATTGATTAATTTATGTGGTAAAAAAAAAGGTAAGCTTCCAACTACCGATATCCTATTGTTTTGTGAAGAGAAAAGAAGCACAAAGTTGTCATTTGGCTTACTGGTTTCAATTCAAAGTTTAAACTAGTTAGTTAAGCTAATGTAAAAGAAATAACACATATTATTTCAACAATCAAAGTATCAAACTAAGAAGAGAGAGATCTTTCAGTCTCAAGGAGCTTTAATCACGAAGCAAGCAAGCATATTAACCTTCAGATTGAAGATATAATATGGCTTTAACTTGCGCTTTGTACCCCTCTTTTGTGGTTTAAGAACGACAATCCGGGGCTTGGCTTATTAAGTGCATGACTTGTAAATTCAGGAACCAAAGGGCTTTAGCATTGCCTCCATTTTCTTGAATTCCAATTGTCATTTCAATATAATTTATCTCACACAGACACGGTCGGTTTTAGCATTGCAAAAGCACACCTATCTCAGGTAATGATTTGCGTCGTTGACCGGATCACCGATCCGCGTTCGTTCTAAGAAATTCTCACTAGGGGATAGACAGCTAGGCCTATCTACATATTCTTGTCGGGCGACGTAGCCCTGTGTGATCATCATCACTAATATTGAAGCGTCTTTACTACTAGTTACTACTACTAATTTTCGATTCAAACCAGTTATTCGAGACCTTATTTTTTAAATAAAATAATATTATTTTTTAAAATAATTTAAATTTAAATTTAAAATTGATTCATAAATTGAAAATAACTAAATTTAAATTTATGCCCAAAAATTACCATCCTTATTTACTACTAGTTATTAGTTCTCATTTTCGAATATTTCAACCTGATTCAATTGTGTTCACTGTAGCATTGTTATTGTTCTCTAATTCTATTTTAAGGATCATGGACTGTGGGCGATTAGTTAGTTCGTGCTGTGAATTCTAGTACCCAGCCCTTGCATTACGGGTATGAATTTTCTTTTCTAATTTTATGGTATTTTATTTTATCTCATTAAATTTCAGCCATTTATTTATATAAATTTCGCATAGATCTTGTATAAATAAATACGAGATTTGTATAAATAAATGACTAAAATTTATTGAACAAAATAAGATACCATAAAATTAAATAGAAGATTCTATCTCATGCACCACCCTCTTTTGTATATGTCCGATTACATTTTTTAATTTTTTTCTACCAATAAATAACAATTTGAACGTGTTACATTTACCGTTTGATAAATTAACATATTATTATGTAATTGTCATGGTGCGAAACGCATGCATAATCCTCGATCCTTGAATCGAGTTTTGTCATTCTTAAGATCTCCAAATATTTCTTCCCCTCGTAATATCTTAGAGATAGAAATTGATTGTAAATTCAAGCAAGTTAATGGAATTTTAATGAAAATAAGAAAAATGTTAATCGTGGATCGAATTTAAAAAATATAATGAAATATAGTTTGAGGAAAAAAGCTGCGCAATATCTATCCAATACGTAATGTGCTTGCCTCCTGATGGAACCCTTTTCTAACATTTTTTTCCCAGACAAATCATCTCCACACATCCAGGACTTCCTTTTCATCTCACTATAGACATACTTTGAATTACATACACATCCATGTTTCAGTATCTGCAAATATGTTGCAAAGCCATGTAGGGTTCGTGACAATTTTCTGGGAAAAGTAAAACACAACCTAAGTGCACCTAGCAGGAACCGGATTGCTGCATGAAGAAAATATCGAACTTTCTCGTTCTAATAATGGTGTCACCAAAAATATAAGAAGACTGGGTATGCCGAAAAAGTGTAGTTGCTACGTAGATTAGATTATAAATCTATCCATGAACTAAAGTGTCAAAAGGCCCTTTACTTCTGCTGTTTAACGAAAGATCCAACAATAACAAGTAGCTGAAAGCTTCCGGGATATACACAGAAATCGGCGGAAACGTTGCGGAGAAGAGGCGAAGACATACTAAAGTTCAGACAAGCCAACGGAACCAAGCAAATATTACACGCTAGTCAGGATCTAAATTTGAAAATTTGAGAGATACACAAAAAACGGCGATCACTTTGGCAGCGCTAAAGCAGTTCAAATAGGCAATTGGTGAACTCTCGGATCAAAATTCATAAACTTTCTAAGACAATTATTTTCAGGTCATTCTCAGATAGCGTATCTATATTCATCGGCTGAAATATCTAAATTAGTTTCTAGAAAACAGAGAGTAGACATATAAGGATCATTGAAGAAATACTTGGATCGACTTGGTAAAGTTAGACGTTAAAAGGGAAAAACAAATTAATTAGATCGATGATGGAATGGAAAAGCAAATGCCTTGATCACTAATCTTATTTTACCATTTTTAGGTTCCCTTCATGGGAATACAAGTGGAATCATATCTAATCATTCGACAAACATGAATAATTAGTAGCACCAGTAGATCCTATAATTGCATCGAAATTGAAGTTTGTACCCCAAAAGAATCGTTAAAAATTTAAATTGGCATCTATCCTACGCCCTAGTAGTTCATTTCTTCTCCAAATTCAGGCACAGTTTCCAGGTTAAGAATAGAGCATTTAAGCCAAAGCATAATCTATAGTCCAAATGAGATGATCCAACAGCATCGAGCTGGCGCAATCTACATGCACGGTTTCTAATTCCCGATCATCAATGCCATCAATGTTAGAAGGAAAGAAATTCTAGAAGTAAACAACTCCTCGACTTTTGATCTAGGCTCTAGCATTTATGTGATTCCCTCCCTTCCACAACATTTTCCACCTGAAAGAAAATTCTAATTATATTACACTGCTTCTACATATGTTACTGTTGCGTGTGATCAAGGTAATGATATGAATCTTCCATATCTATATATATGTATATTAAGGAGGGCTACGTATTTGCCCTTTCTATTATGGAAGATAGTTGGGGCATATGCCAAATCTTCATCTATCTGACACACTTCTGATGAGATATGACAACTAAGAGAAAAGCCGGGACAAAGTTTACTAGTCAAGACTCACAACCCAAAGAGCTTAAAACATGCGACGCATGTGATCTCAATAAGTTTTAATCAGCTCAGGTAGTCAACGAGATTTTTCAAGCAACAAGAGCTTTTAAACTGTCTACCATAAGATCAATGAAGCATAATACCTCTAATTCCATAAGAATATCTGGGTTCTTTTTTCGACTCTGATGCTCTATTATCTGAGACAGTAAAGCGGTAAAAGTAGGCGCACACAACAGAGGGGAAAAAGGAGTCAGAAATGAGAAACTAGCAGAACGGAAAACTGACCGACATCTGCAGCCAAGTCATTAAACAGGTGTATATGGTGCAATCTGACATATGATCCTTATGTGAAGTCTTTCAAGCCTTAATCAACTATGATTGAACTGCAAACATGAGGACTAGTGTCCACAAAAGGAAAGAGAGCGAGAGGGAGGGAGGGAGGGAGGCAGAGAGAGAGAGAGCGACAGCAACGGATGATCTGCAAATCTATGCTTGAAGAGACGGGGAGAGAGAGAGAGAGAGAACAACAGATGATCTACAAATCGATGCTTGCGATACACGAATATTCAATTACAAACGTCTAGGAGCAATTAGATGCTCTCAGTTCCACATAGTTCATAACTGCTAGTACAAGTACTCTACCACGATACCCCCACTTTCTTAGTAACCACTGCTAAAGAAGACTATCATCACTGTTTGGATCAAAAGCCCACTGGAGGTATCCCAAGATCTAAGCATTTGCTTATATCAAAGCAAACAGAAAAAACCTAGAAAAAAACTGGAAAAAAAAAACTAGCCCTAAATATGGTAGTAGAATACCTTAAGTTATTGGAAGAAAAATAAGCAAGCAGAAGTTATATACACACACACACATACATATATATTACTTACCACATATTGATCAAGAGTGGCAATATTAATATTGTGGAGTGATTGGTAAAGGGTCGGGAATTAAGCTGCACCTGGAGGTTGTGGCAGAGCTTCGACTTGCTGCTGTGGTGGTCGCTTACGCTTCTTCTTCTCGTAGCTAATTCCTCTTGCTTTGGATTGCAAATCACGAACTTCACGAAGGTAAAGCCTAACAGCTCGAGCCCCAAAGGGATTGGCTTCAGGTTTGCCTCCATTTTCTTCAAAAGCTGCTCGGAGACGACCGATGAGAGCGTCGAGGCTGCCCCAAGCTTGCCGGAGAGGGCAAGGACACGGTGCTGGTGGGTTGGGGTGTCCATAAAAAGGGCAAATTGGGGTGTGAACTTTGGTCTTGCCAAATTGGTCGAGGTAGCGAAGGAATTCAAGGACATGAGCACCGCTACACCTTGAGAGAGACAATGGAGGTCTGTGGTTTTTCAGATACTGGCCAAAGGTGTTCCAGTCACGGCGCTTTTGGTTCTCGTAGCGGCTCGAAGTGGAGGATGATGATGGAGATGAAGATGAGTTCGCCACCGATATGGTGCTCGAAGTAGTGGTGGTTATGTTGTTAAAGCTTGTGTTTTCTGAGTTGGAACTGTCTATTTCTGGGATCGAATCCATTAGAAAACACTTATATTTTCTAGTTTCTTGGTTTGATTTTATAAACCGGATTGGTCTTCTTACTGTTGACGATGTTGTGATGTTGTTGTTGCTCTAGTTCACTTCTTCTAGGGTTACTTCGCTGCTTCAACTTGCAACAGTTACACTGGGACAAAGGAAGAGAAAGGATTTATGGAAAATCAAGAAATGGACAAAGAGTGGAGCTCTAACGAAGGGAAAGCAGTGAATCTTGAGGTTCTTGATGATCCAAGAAAGAAGGGATGTTTCTGGGTTTTTGTTTTTAGTTTTTAGTTTTTTTTTTGTGTTCAGATTGTTCCTGTTAACTGAAATAAACAAAAGAGACCATGAACAAAGAAATAAATAGGAGCCAAAGAAAGACTGATAATTAACCGAAAACACGCTGAAATTTCCACTTTTGTGGATAGATAAGGGATGACAGGAACTTGAAGTGGTGAAGCAAAGGGAGATTTCTTATGATGTTGGATAATAAAGAGAGAGCTTTGATGGTGATGATGAGATTGATGGGAGATAGGATAAGAGGACTCTTCTTCGTCTGGTGTGTTGGAATGTCTTTGTTTGAGTAAATACTAGAAAAGCTTGGAAGCACATGACCACTACTGGTGGAAATAATAGTTTTCGCTGTAGCTTTTTTAGTTTTCTGCTAAATGGTTAGTGATTGGGCTTTTTTCCTAAAAAAGGTGAAGCAACTCAGGTCTCACTGGTTAATGAGTCACTATTGTTGATGATATTCTTGGCAATAGACAGGCAGAGAGATACAGAAGAGAACAGTTTTAACTTTAGGGGTTTGTACAGGCAGCCTGGGGATCCACAGGAACTTAGAGAGGCTCCTAATCGAAAGAGGTTTAAAAAAAAATTAAAATTTGTTTTTGTGAGCTACCATACCAGTATTGAATGACAGTTCCTTCCTTCCCTCCACTGACCAGAACAGGAACAGCCCTGTAAATTGTAATGAAAATTTGTATTCTTTTTTTTCTTCCTTAAAGTTTAAATTTCTGACATTTGATTTTTGTCCCCGGCCCATATCACCTTCAAAAGACCCGAACCAAGTTCTTTCTTTCTTTCAAATTTCTTTGCTTCGCTGGTTGAAACCCAAAAATTTTCCTTTCCACTATTTCTGGAAGTCAAGCCCCGCCCCGCGATTTCAGAACAACCTCAGGCAGTCTTTGATGGGACCAGGCTTCATAAGAAAATTGTTCAGTAGTAATCAAGGTTATAAGCTAAGGACTTCGTTTACCAGTTCTTATAAGCTGTGGTGGCTCGGAAATTACATATGTTACATTGAAATTTGAATTTGCCAGGGTAAACTTATTACCATCTTATATATTTTGCTGAAGTCAAAATTAATAGGATCTATCATAAATTTTCTAGGAAATAGTTAGCATTACTATCAATTCTATTTAAACAGAAAAATATATTTCGGAATAGAAGAGGCTTAAGATTTTAAATTAATGGGCACTTCATAAACTAAACAAAAATCATTTGAGAATTAGTCAATGTTAGGATAGAGTCCTTCATTTACATTTAACCTAAAAATTATAACATGCATTCGATTTTGACAATTTGAACTCCAACATCTCTACCTTCATCTATATATGTTGCTACGACAAATTAAGTGCCAATACTCTTAAACTTCCTGTAATCCAATTCTGTAGGGTCTCTGGATCCTACAATCCAATAATCTTCCCCTCTCTTAAGCAGCAATTTAGAGACTCAAATCTACAATTTCATTCTAATGTTAATTATTATAATAAATTCTTTTACCATTATACAAAAATACAATTGATATCTAAAAATTCTATATTTATTGTAATAACAATGTTAAAGCCCATCGAGCATGCAAGTTGTTGGTGGATATAAAAGGATCGATTAGTTATTAAAGACCAATGATTTGACTGTGTTGGGAAATTGGGTTGAGATTCAATCCCGACCGCAATGGAATAATCGCGAAATTTTTTTGTGACTTTTGATTTCTTGAAAACTAAGATCTATTTAATTCTATAAAATGATTGACAAATCATAATAAAGTGAAATTTAATTCGTACCTTATTGTAAAGCTTAATCTTTGTCTTATCATATTCCTCGAACTGTTACCGAGACTAATTTATCTCAGCTACTGTAGCTGTACAAGTGTCTGACCTCTAACGGTATCTACAGAATAGGTTGACTGTGACTCTTATAGAGAGGGTTAAATAAGAAGTACTAGCTTCATAGAGCTTAAGCCTATTTATAATAAACTTTGAATGTTTTAGTAATTTAATTGAAATTAAATTCTAATTTCAATTAAACTTTAATTAGAATTACAAATAATTCTAATTAA
>JANSVA010000004.1:18234716-18264903 GCA_025504915.1 Erythroxylum reticulatum | reverse complement strand
CTTGGCCAAGGATTTCTTGAATTAATACTAATCGAGAACAACAAAACATTCTCCCTAATTATTTTAGGGTGATGAATTCTATCTTGATCATTCAACTATCTCCATATAGTTCATGCTACATTTAATGAATACTGATTAAACGACTTATGATTAAATAGATCATAAGTAGTATCAAAACATAGCAATCCCCATACAAGATAACTTTGATGACGTTAAGTCAAAAGATCGCTTATACAATCATCATAATGAGAATTCCATAGACATACAAGTAATGTTCCAAATGGATTTATCATATCGGGTTTGTTTAGTAAACTTGTTCTCTAGCAAATACCCATATGCTTGTTTAAGTATCTCTATACTTTAGCCTATGAGATCGACTACTTCCTTCATAAGGAGAAACAAAATGTGTGCTAGTCTTTTTATGTTCTATTAATGTCCAATCTTAATAGAACAATGAGTAGGAATACTAAGGAATAATACATAAATGCAATAAGAATCTCATAATTATAATCCATTATAATTTTATTTTCAATGTACAATTATCCTATAGACTTTATCATATACATCTAAACATGTACAAGATAAAAAATTCTTTTAAATAATTTATCACTAAATTACAACCAAAGCGATTGGCTGTAGGATATAAATTAACAATCTCCCACTTACATTAAGCCAATCTTTTAAGCATATATACCATATCATCATATGATGATTATTCTACTACTGGAATAGTGGCTTAATGAGAGAATTCTACAAGATTCTCTTTAGTGAGTACTTGCTTAAATATTACAACTCCCATCTTAATTATCATCATAATTAAGAAAATTTACCTAAACACATTCTTGGATCTTTGATGAGACATTAGCTCCTTATGCATGCCCAATGGCTCTAGTGTTCTATAGTACGTTACTATCTTGAACAATGTAAAGAAACTATATTAAGTTCACTAAAGAACTTGTTGATCCAATTAATCATTTCCTCAAAACGAAAAATGTATTATGACTTAATTAGAACCAATTGCTACATTGGAACTTTTCCAATCCTAAATGACATTGTTCTAAGTAAATAAACTTTAATTAGGATTTACTTTTAAAGTTATATCCTTATCATCTTGAACTTAAATATCAACTCACATATAGAGTAATGAATATCTTTAATACTTCACAAGTATCTGCTATCTTAAATACTAAACATCTTTAGTACATTATCTATGCATTTCTACTTAGAAAAAGTTAACAACATCCAATCTATCTCCATAAATCTAATTCCCATAATTAAGCTGTTACCTTTTCATATCTAACAAGAATTGTTCCTTGAAAATTATGCAATCGAAAATTGAAAGTTAGAATTTTTGTTCTCTGGGAGTAATATGTCTCCACATAGTCCCATTGAGGAGGACAACTATGCTCCCACTTACCTTCTTGTGGATGTGATAAATTCATATTCATCTCCAAAATAAACTCTTTGAATTCATCGTGAAAGTGAATCTTTCAATGTCTCGTAGCCTTTCAACTATACATCAAATGTATCATTAGAGGCATTAGTTCTAATTAGATGTAATTTTAAGAGACTTGAACATTTCAAATTCCTTTTTACTCCCACTACTTATCTTGAGAACCATTCTCCTATAAGTATATATTGAATCAAACAATTTGTTCAATGAGTCTGTAAGATTATATCCAACCTTTTGGATATCTCATAACACTTTATTACTCAATTTTGTTCTAAGCTAAATGGATAATATATGCTTCAGTTAAGCATCACATCCTTAAATTATTAGTTTTAACTATTTCAAAGACTTTGCGTTTTATATCTAATATGAAACCTTGCTAATTGATTCAATTGGAACTACAAAAGGTAAGTCATTATTCTAGGCATTGCTATAAAAGAAATACTATTGTATCATACAATATCTCATATTGTATTTTACTCCTTACATAAATCCATACACTTGCGAATTTAGTTGTGAAGGTATTCACTAGAGAATCTCATTCCCTATAGATAACCGATAATTTCAAAGTTACCACAACGTTCTTATTGAAGTGTTTTAGCATTCTCAATGCTTTATTTCTACTTAGATTTAAACAACTTGAACTTTTCAAATTTTAAATCATTATTTCATTTAATACATATGACTATATCACATAAAGTTATTAGTAATATAATGAAATATAAGTATTATCCTTTTTATGAGTTATTATTCTATACAATACATCACATGTATAAGATTTAACAATTCAATACCATCATTATCCTTTCACCAAAGGTCGATTTGGTTATTCCTCAACTTGACAAGTTTCACTAGTTCCATATGATTCATAATCAAAAGGATACATATATCCTAGTATGTAACTTTATGAATCTCGTTATAAAGATTTAACCAATTTGGCATAAAAGGATAATCTTGGTTATCCAACTTTTTATTCTTGCCATTTATGTTAAACATAACTCTCCTTTGATCGAATACATATATACACTATTTGTATAAACTTGGATCAACTATTTTGACTTAACAATTTATTTCTAACTATGCCTTGAACATTACAATAATGTTGAATCGAAATTCAATATCAAATACTTATAAGCATGGAATTAGAAATACATATGATCTATCATATCATATATAGGCAAGAAAAATTATGCAATCATTTTTCTTTTAATGACAACTATTATCATACTGTTGCTAAACCTTTAATTGTAGTCTGCTTTTAGTAGGCTAAATTAAGTGTAATAATTTCAACAAACCATATCTTTCAGCCCTACTCTATGCAACCCCTTGTATTTTGCTATCATGGTGTTGACATACATCTTACATGTCGTCATCAAAGTTTATGAGACATTAGTTAACTCAAAATGTCAATAAGTTTTGTCATTCTGACATATCTCTACAACTTTGTTGTCATATACTTAATGGGGATTATAACAAAATTGCATAATGAACATGCAATTTTTTATCTAAGTTTTAGAAAATTTTCTCAAACATATCCTATGCCTAAGAACTTGGGTTCACGAACTTAGTATCAACTATACTAAATAAGGTAGATTTCACTAAGAACAATGTATAAGTGTTAGAGAAAAAAATAATCAATTATATGCCATGGCTACCAAATAAGATTAGGACTTTAATCATGCATTTGGTTACTCCCACTATTTTATTTGAAATAATAGCTCTCACTACTATTCAGAAAGTTACTCTAATCTCTCTAGTGGGCTAGGATTCGATTCAAATATAGTTGATCTTGAGTTTTCTTAACAAACCAACTAGACCTAAATTAGGTAAAAAATAACTTTAAATCAATCACATCTCATGTGACTCCTAAGTTCGTTAGGAGACAACTCTTGCCAAAATAGATCTTATATATTATTCATAACCTTACCTCTAAATTCATATGATCATGAGTTTGCTCATCCAAATCACATAAATTTAGTTAAGTAGAACCCATTATCATAAGATTAAATATGTTCGGGTTAAAGCAGCCTTGAGTTAGCTCAACAAGCCTACAATAAGCAAAACTCTGGTTTATTCTTATAACAATGGAAGGCAATAATCACGTCCTCAATGTGTACTTAATATTTTAACAAGGGATTTTAACTTCATTTGTCTCATCAAACAAAAATTTCATGTAAAATATCACACATATAAAACCTACAATTTATCATGCATCCAATATATATACCAACTATATAAATAAAGTATGCAACTTATGTACTTGTAATCAAATTATATGCATAAAACATTAAGTTTCATTTGATTCTAGTTATTGATCTTCATAATCTAAAATAACATTTCCAACTCCTTGGAAAACTTAAATTAGATTAAAAATCAATGATTCCTAAATAATTTAAATTCCTATTCCAAATAGAAATTTAATTTGATTTGAAAACAATTTTCAAATCCAATTGAAAACTATTTCTAATTATCTTGACTCCTTTGGTAAAATTTAATTGAAAACAATTTTCAATAAATTGTAATTCTTATTTATTATAATTTAGAAAAACTTCTTTTCAAAATTTTATAAGTAACATGTTCTAATCCAATTAGAATATTATTTCTAATCTAATTAGAAATTACTATTTCTAATCTCATTAGAAATTATTTTTCTTTAATTAGAAAACTATTTTCTAATATTAAAAGAAAGTACTTTCAAAATTAAATAAAACACTTTTAAATTTAATTAAGAAAGATATTATATATTATATATTTAGATATTTATTTCTTGACTAATTAGAAAACCTTTATTTAATAAGTTAGAAAACTATTTTAAAATAATAAAGAAAACACATTTTTTTATTAATAACTGAAAACACTTTTCAAAAATTAATCAAGAAAAATAATTTATCTAAAATCAAGAAACTTATTATTCATAAATAAAGAAACAATTTCTAATTAAATAAAATAATAATTCTCTACACAAATAAAAATATAAATTTAATTTATCTCAATCAAATTGAAATAAATAAATTTAATTAAGAAACAACTTTCTTAATTATTTAAGAAAACACTTTTCTTAATTTTAAGGAGTCTAATTAATTAATTTCAATCTAATTGAAACTAATTAATTATAATTCCAGAAGTCACTTTTCTAAAATTAATTAGGAATCAATGTAATTATTAATCTTAATCCAATTAAGAAAAATAATTACCTTTGGAATTGATTTTTGAATTTTAAAACAATTTTAAAATTATGTTTAGAATTTAATTAAATTAAGAATACATTATTACTTATTTAAATAATTCCATTTTAAGTTTAAGTCATACTTAAACTAGTAACCAAACAAACTCATTCCTAAACCTATTGCCAAACATCCCTCTTCTTCAACTTTGGAAACCCTAAACACCTTACAAACATGACAAAACCCTAACTGACAACTGCCGCCGCTACAATCTGCTTTTCTACTCCCGCCGTCGCAACTAATTGTTGAGTCTCCAACCACCATGCTTCTGCCTTACGCTATCTCCACGCCTTGGTCTCCACCATGACATTTATCGCGTCTACTTGCTGTCTATCTCGCCACCACTCCATAGGCATAAGGCCTCACCAATGTCTCAATGGCATGGACAACGATTCCATCCAATGGCGTCGCGAGCTACCCAGTGGTGTCACTAATGATGCCATTGGTTGATTGTGTGAACCAGTGGCAATGCCACTTGTTCTGCAGTTGAACTAGTGGTGGTTTGTAGCTGGATTCAACCCTTGCAAAACACTTCTTGCTTATTCTTATTCCCAGCAGCTGCAATAAACAAATGCAGAGTTAATTTTTTAGAACCCACAGTCAAAAACACAAACATCGCAACAGCCACCCTATTGGTCTGTGGAACCCAACCAACTCTGTTTCATTCACCAACCTAGTGACTCACAAGACCATCATCATAAGGCCTAGCCTCTAAGGATGCCACTGCCTTTGCAACTACATTAAGAGATGCTGCTTCTCACGCCTGTGCACCACCATTGACTAGAGGTGTCCCACGTCACCGTTGACTAGTGACGTTCTCCGGGGCCTATACATGCCATCCGTTGTTTCTCACCGTCACCTACGTTTGTGCTCTAGTGGCATGCTGCATCTCCCTCTTACTCTCTCGAAAAGCCTCTTTGGGATTGGGCTTCTTGCCGAAGATGTTCATATTTGGTTTTTTAGGGTTAATTTTCCTCCTTTTGTCTACAGTGTTTGATTTCTTAACGGTGTTGGGATTTGGGAAGCAGCAGGGATGGAAGAGAGAGAAAACAAAGGAGTTGCTATTAAGGGAAGAGGAGAGTCCCCACAGTTTTTATGGCTTCTTCTTTGATATTGTCATTCCACACTTCATGAATCTGAATTGAATTGCCTTTCGACAAAAGACGTCATTCCTTATACACAAACTAGAAGGAAACCCACCACAATAAAAAACAAAATCACGAAACCCTAGGTCTTCAATCCAAACGTATAGTCAGTTTAGCAAACTCTAATTCTAATCACCAATACCCAGAAAACAAGCAACAAATTGCATGCCAGAATTCCATATTCTTAATCAATTGGCTATAGGGTTTATTTGGTTTTAATATGAAAAACTTTTCAGACATTAGTTGTAAACCTTTTGCAATTCAATTTCAAATTTCAGTCAATAACAATAAAAATTTTAATCAAATTATAGAATTAAAATCTCGCTCTTATACCACAATTTGGAAAAACGGGATGAGATTTGATCCCGATTGTAGTGGAATAATCATTAAACTTTTTCGTGACTTTTGATTTCCTAAAAACCAAGATCTATTTAATTCTACAAAATGATTAACAAATCATAATAAAGTGAAATTTAGTTTGTACCTTATTGTGAAGCTTAATCTTTGTCTTGTCGTATCCATTGAACTGTTCCTGAAACTGATCCGTCTCAACTAACGTAGCTTCACAAGTGTCCAGCCTCTAACGGTATCCACATAATAGGTTAAGAGAACTCTGTAACTCTTATAGAGAGGGTTAAGCTAGAAGTGCTAGCTCCATAGAGCTTAAGCATATTTATAATAAGCATTGGTCATTTTAGTAATTTAATTAAAATTTAAATAAATAGGCTTTGGACGTTTTAGTAATTTAATTGAAATTTAAATTATAATTTCAATTAAACTTTAGTTAGAATTACAAATAATTCTAATTAAATACCAATTATGCCCATATAAGATTCAATATCTTATATTGATTCTTATTTATTAAATATCTTATATTTAATCATGAAGTTTCTCAAACTTTACAATCAAGTCCAACTTGATTAAATTAATTTTGCTGTCTTCAATTCATTCTATATGTGAGACCTATTAGGTTCCCAAATATGTTGGCAATGATTATAAAATCCAATTTTAAGTCATAATTAAAATTAGATAAATGAAAACTCCTTTTAATTTATCTTTAATTCTCCAATTAAATAATCTATAATCATAGATCAAGATTAGCGTCTAGCAATGCATCATGACCACCCAAATATTTAAGAATGTCAAAGTAGTTTTGATTAACCTTTTCGTGCATAAAATTTTCATATAATTTAATCCTTTCATTACAAAACGTCATTTTACCTTGGACAAGAATTTCTTGAATTAATACTAATAGAGAACAACGAAACATTTTCCCTAATTACTTTAGGGTGATGAATCCTATCTTGATCCCTTAACTATCTCCATATAGTTTATACTACATCTAATGACTACCGATTAAACGACCTATGATTATATAGATCATAAGTAGTATCAAAACATAGCAATGCCCATACAAGATAACTTTGATGACCTTAAGTCAAAAGATCACTTATACAAGCATCACAATGAGAATTCCATAGACATATAAGTAATGTTCCAAATGGATTTCTTATATCGAATCTGTTCAGTGAACTTGCTCTTTAGCAAGCATCCACATGTTTGTTTAAGTATCACTATACTTTAGCTATGAGATCAACTACTTCCTTCATAAGGAAAAATAAAACATATGCTAATCTTTTTACATTCTATTAATGTCTAATCTTAAAAGAACAATGACTAGGAGCATTTAGGAGTAATACATAAATGTAATATGAATCTCATAATTATAATCTCCTTATAATTTCATTTCCAATGTACAATTATCCTATGGACTTTATCATATACATCTAAACATGTACAAGATAAAGAATGCCTTTAAATAATTTTTCACTAAACTACAACCAAAGTGATTGGATGTAGGGAATAAACCAACAATGTCCCAATTGCACTAAGCCAATCATTTAAGTATCTTATACCATATAACCATATGACGATTATTCTACTACTAGAATAGTGGCTTAATGAGAGAATTCTACAAGATTCTCTTTAGTGAGCACTTGCTTAAATGGTACAACTACCATCTTAATTATCATCATAATTAAGAAAATTTGCCTAAACACATTCTTAGATCTTTGATAAGACATTAGGTCCTTATACATGCCCAAAGGTTGTAATATTCTGCAGTACATTACTATCTTGATAAATGCAAAAAACTATATCAGGTTAATTAAAGAACTTGTTAATCCTATTAATCATTTCCATTAAACGAAAAAATGTATTATGGCTTAATACATTATCTATGCACTTGGACTTAGAAAAAGTTAACAAAGTTCAATCTATCTCTATAGATCTAATTTGGAACATTACTTATATGTCTATGGAACATTACTTAATACATTGTCTATGCACTTAGACTTAGAAAAAGTTAACAAAGTTCAATCTATCTCTATAAATCTAATTCCCATAATTATCTTGTTACTTTTTCATATCCAGCAAGAATTGTTCTTGAAAATTATGTGTTCGACAATTAAAAGTCAGACCTTTTGTTCTCTGTGAGTAATATGTCTCCATATAGCCCACTGAAGAGGACAACTATACTCCCACTTATCTTCTTGTATACATGATAAATTCATAATCGTCTTTAAAATAAACTCTTTTAATTTATCGTGAAAGTTAATCTTTCGATATCTCGTAGCCTTTTAACTATACATCAAATGTATCATTAAAGGCACTAGTTCCAATTAGATGTATAGTTATAAGATTTGAAAATTTTAAATTTAATCTTACTCCTAGTACTTATCTTAAGAACCATTCTCTTACAAGTATACGTTGAAAAAAGCAATTTGTACAAAATGTTTGTAAGAATATATCCAACTTTTGGATATCTCATAACCTTTTATTACTCAATTTGGTTCTAAACTAAATGGAAAATACATGCTTTATCTAAGCATGACATCCTTAAATCACTAGCTTTAACTATTTCAAAAACTTAGTGTTTCATAAAATATTGCTAATTGGTTTAATTGGAACTATAGAAAATAAGTCGTTATTCTAGGCATTGCTATAAAAGAAATACTGTTGCATCATACAATATCTCATATTGTATTATACTCCTTACATAAATTCATACTCTTATGAATTTAGTTACGAAGGTATTTGCTAGAAAATCTCATTCCAGTTAGATAAAAAAATTTAAAACTCACCAAATCAATCTCATCAAAATGCTTTAACATTCTCAATGCTTAATTTTTACTTAGATTCAAACAATTTGAATTTTTTCAAAAATTTAAATTATTATTTCATTTAATACGTATGACTATATCACATAAATTCATCCGTAAT
Source organism: Erythroxylum reticulatum (assembly GCA_025504915.1). Classification (NCBI taxonomy): domain Eukaryota; kingdom Viridiplantae; phylum Streptophyta; class Magnoliopsida; order Malpighiales; family Erythroxylaceae; genus Erythroxylum; species Erythroxylum reticulatum. The sequence goes on along the minus strand of JANSVA010000004.1, from coordinate 18,255,802 downwards.
CTAATGAAATATAAGTATTATTCTTTTTATGAATTGATATTCTATGCAATACATCATATGTATAAGATTTGACAATTCAATAACATCATCATCCTTTCACCAAAGGTCAATTTGGTTATTCTTCAACTTGACAAGTTTCACATGATTCATAATCAAAAGGATACACATATCCTTATATGTAACTTTATGATTCTCAATTTTTTGATTTAACCAACATGGCATAAAAGGATTGTCTCAGTTATCCAACTTTTTATTCTTGTCATTTATGTTAAGCTAATTCTCCTTTGATCCAATACATATACAAACTATTTGAATAAACTTGAATAAACTCCTTTGACTTAACAATCTATTTCTAACCATGTATTGAACATTACAATAATTTTGAATTTAAATTCAGTATCAAATACTCGTAGATATGAATTAGAAATACATATGATCTCTATCATATCATATATAGGCAAGAAAAGTCATACAATCGTTTTCTTTCAATGACAGCTATTATCAAACTGTTGCTAAGCCTTTAATTTTAGTCCACACTTATGCTTTTATCAGGCTAAATTAAATGGAGCAATTCCAATAAGGTACTATAGCTTTCAGCTCTACTTTATACAACCTCTTGCATCTTGTTGTCATGGTGTTGACATACATCTTACATGTTGCCGTCAAAGTTTATGAGACATTAATCAACTCAAAATGTCAATACATTTTTTCATCCATAAGATTTTGACATATCTCTAAAACTTTATCACCAAATCCTCAACAAGGATTATGACAAATTTGCATAATGGGCATGCAATTTTTTTCTAACTTTTGAGAACTCTTATCAAACATAACCTATGTCTAAGAAATTTGGTTCACTAACTTAGCATTAACTATACTAAACAAGGTAAGTTTCACTAATAACAAAATAAATGTAAGAAAGCAAGTAATTAATTATATGTCATGACTACCAAATAAAATTAAGACTTTAATCATGCATTTGGTTACTCCCACTATTTTATTCGAAATAATAGCCCTCAATACTATTCGGAAAGATTACTCTAATCTTTCTAGTGGGATAAGATCCCATTCAAATATAGTTGATCTTGAGTTTACTCAACAAACCAACTAAAATTAAATTAGGTAGATAACAACTTTATCAATCATATATCATATGACTCCTAGATCCGTTAGGTGACAACTCTTGCCAAGACATATCTTATATATCCTTCCTAACCCTGTCTCTAAATTTAGGTGATCATGAGTTTACTCATCCAAATCATATAAATTTAGTTAAGTAGAAACTAATGTCATAAGACTAAATATGTTCGGGTTAAAGCCACCTTGAGTTTACCCAACAAGCCTACAATAAACAAAACTCTGGTTTGTTCTTATAACAATGGAAGGCAACAATCACGTTCTTAATGTGTACTTAATATTTTAACGAAGGATTTTAATTTCATTCGTCTCATCAAAGACAAAATTGCATATAAAATATCACATATAAAAACATATAATTTAAAATGCATTCAATATATATCACAACCATATAAACAAAGTATGCAACTTATGCACTTATAATCAAATTATATGCGTAAAATATCAATCTTCGTTTGATTCTAGTCATTGATCTTCATAATCTAAAATAACATTTCCAACTCCTTAGAAAACTTAATTTAGATTAAAATCATTGATTCCTAAATAAATTAAATTCCTATTCCAAATAGAAATTTAATTTTATTGAAAACAATTTTTAAAATTCAATTGGAAATAATTTCCATTTTATCTTGACCCTTTGGACAAAATTTAACTGAAAATAATTTTCAGTAAATTATTCTTCTGACTTATTATAATTTAGAAAAACTCCTTTTTAAAAATTGTATAAGTAACACTTTCTAATCTAATTAAAATTTTCTAATCTAATTAGCAATTACTTTTTTTAATCTCATTAGAAATTACTTTTCCGTAATTAGAAAAATATTTTCTAATATTAAAAGGAAACTACTTTCAAAATTAAAAAAATATTTTTCAAATTTAATTAATAAAGTCTTTTATATTATTTATTTAGAGATTGATTTCTTAATAAATTACAAAACCTTTCTTTAATAAATTAACAAACTATTTTAAATTATTAAAGAAAGTTCCTTTTCTTGACAAACAAATGAAATCACTTTTCAAAAATTAATCAAGATAATATCCTTTCTAATAAATCAAGAAAGTTAATCTCATTAGAAATTACTTTTCCTTAATTAGAAAACTATTTTCTAATATTAAAAGGAAACTACTTTCAAAATTAAATAAAATATTTTTCAAATTTAATTAAGAAAGTCTTTTATATTATTTATTTAGAGATTTATTTCTTAATAAATTAGAAAACCTTTCCTTAATAAATTAGAAAATCATTTAATTTCAAAAAGTCTAATTAATTATTTTCAATCTAATTTTGAAAATAATTAATCCTAATTTTAGAAACAACTTTTCTAAAATTAATTAGGAATCAATATAATTATTAATCTTAATCATATTAAGAAAAATAATTACTTTAACTTTGGAATTAAAATTTAAATTTAAAACTTTTTTTTAAATTTGGTTATGGGCTATTTTAGAGCTAAATTACACCTAATTTAGGAACCAAACAAGTCCAAAACCAAGTTTGGAATACTTTATTCCAACATCCAAACAACCTTTATTCTATTACTATAATGGACTTATCCTTGTGCCCAAACAAATTCATTCAAAACTTGTGTCCAAACACTGTTAATCTTAAACATGTTTCCAATTCTTCACCTTATTCTTATAATAAGAGAAAAACCCCTAACAATCATCTATCTTAAAACAGCTGTCGTTGTCAGCTGTTAGCTGCCGCCTTCTTCAGCTACCTTCAGACGAAACCATAGCAACTAGCTCCATCTCATGAAACTCAAATTGGTGGGCCCCTCAGTGGCATCTCATACCACCTCTTTATGGAAGCTTCATCGCCATCTTATTCGTTTGATGGGTGTTAATTGCTTATCGTTTTATTAACCAACACTATCAAAAATGTCATTAGTGAAGACTCTTTGATGGGTGTTAATTGCCCATTGTTTTATCAACCAACACTAGCGGCCGTTGGCAAAGACTCTACCAATTTTTTTCAGAAATATTCAAGAATCTTATTTAAAAGGCATACACACAGAAAGAAATCACAAATGCTAGCAACCAATTTCTATATAAATTAGCATACATAGATTCAATTTTTCACAACAAAAAAGCATGTATTCTGTTTTTGTTTTAGAGGATTTTTTTTCCAAAACCAAAGAAAACACAACATCAATTCCTAACATCCACAAAATAAATGCTTATCAGACAATTTAATCAAATCATATAATTAAATTCTAGCTCTGATATTACTGTTGGGAAACCGAGTCGGGATCCGTTTCTAATTGCAGCGGAATAATCATGAAACTTTTTGTGACATTGATTTTTTGAAAGTCAAGATCTATTTAATTCTATAAAATGATTAGCACAAATCATAATAAAGTGGAAACTTAATTCGTACCTTATTTCGAAGCTTAATCTTTGTCTTGTTGTATCCCTCAGATTGTTCTCAAAACTGATCCGTCTCAACCACCGTAGCCACACAAGTGTCTGGCCTCTAACAGTAGCATTATAACAAGTTGAGAGAACTCTGTAACTTTTACGTAGAGGGTTAAGCCAGAAGTGCTAGCTTCATAGAGGTTAAGCCTATTTATAATAAGCTTTGGACATTTTAGTAATTTAATTCAAATTAAATTTTAATTTTAATTAAAATTTAATTAGAATTACAAATAATTCTAATTACATGCTAATTATGCCTATATAAGATTCAATATCTCATATTGATTCTTATTTATTAAATATATGATATTTAATCATAAAGTTTCTTAAACTTTATAATGAAGTTCAACTTGACTAAATTAACTTTGCTCTCTTCAACCCATTCTATATATGAGAACAATTTGGTTTCCAAATATGTTGGCAATGATTATAAAATCTAATTTTAATTCATAATTAAAATTAGATAAATTAAATCTCCTTTTAATTTATCTTTAATTTTCTAATTAAATAATTTATAATCATATATCAAGATTGGAGTCTAGCAACGCATCATGACCACAGAAACATTTAGAAATGTCAAAGTGATTTTAACTAACCTTTCTGTGCATACTGTTCTGTATAATTCAATCCTTTTATCATACAATGTTCTGATTAGACATAAAGCATGAAATTAATGTATACTCTATTTTGAGTTTAATCATATTAGTTCTCTGCCATTAGTTATTGATTCAATTAATGACATTTGTAAACTATTCACAAAATATCATTTCACCTTAGACAAGGATTTCTTGAATTAATACTAATCGAGAACAACGAAACATTATCCCTAATTACTTTAGGGTGATGAATCCTATCTTGATTACTCAACTATCTCTATATAGTTCATGCTACATCTAATGACTACTGATTAAACAATCTATGATTAAATAGATCATAAGTAGTATCAAAACATATCAATCCCCATACAAGATAATTTTTATGATCTCAAGTCAAAGGATCACTTATAAAATCGTCACAACGAGAATTCCATAGACATACAAGTAATATTCCAAATGCATTTCTCATATCGGGTCTATTCAGTGAACTTGCTCTCTAGTAAAGACTCACATGTTTGTTTAAGTATCACTATATTTTAGCTTATAAGATCGAATACTTCCTTCATAAGGAAATATAAAACGTGTTCTAGTCTTTTTACATTCTATTAATATCCAATCTTAATAGATTAATGACTAGGAGTATTTAGGAATAATACATAAATGTAATATGAATATCATAATTATAATCTCATTATAATTTCATTTGCAATGTACAATTATCCCGTGGACTTTATCATATACATCTAAACATATACAAGATAAAGAATGCCTTCAAATAATTTATCACTAAACTACAACCAGAGCGATTGGCTGTAGGGCATAAACTAATATCCCACAATTCACTCTTATGTTTATTAGTTTATCTCATCTGGAAATCTTTGTATCGTATTTCTTACATACCCTTGCCATGTCATTTTTAAAAATATTTTATTCGAAAATCTCACATAAAAGTGTAGAAGTGTATATCAAATGCACATAACACATTTTTTTAGGCCAAAAAAATATTATTTTCCAAAAAAGGAAAAAGGAAAAAGGACATCTTTAGCCCTTTTTTCTAACAAAATGAAATTATAAGAAGAAGCATGTTGGCCCTTTAAGAATAGGGAGATGAAGGTCCCAAGGATACTAAAAATTGAACTCATATTCTCTTCGCATATTTGTAGTCTTAATAAAGAGGTAGCGCCAATTGTTAGGACTTTGGTTACGAGTTGATTACTATATGACTTGTTTTTGTCAATGCAAAAGCATGTGTCATATGGAGTTAGTATACCAATAACTGATGGTGAGATAAAATCATATCATACATATAGATGGTACTTAATAAAGGTGGGATCAAATTTAGAATGATGACTTGAAACATTTAAAAATATATCAATTATCAATAGAAGTTATAATCCTTCTAATTATTTATGTTGCACATTGCATATCTAACCTTTTCAAGTCAATATGTTTGTCTTCTATTAAAGTGGTTCAAAATGTTTTTTTATATATTTCATTAAATTCAACCTTAATTATTAGTTTTTAAATAAAGAATGTTGTCAATCCTACTCTTCCTGTATATAATTCACTACAACAAGGTAAACAATAGGCTAAAAAATTGCAATCAATTATTCCAAAACTGTCTCCAATAGTTATTTGTGACAGTTTTGTTTCATCACATAAAGTGTTTCCAATTCCCGTAGCTAAAAATTATAGGCAACATTTCTAGAAATCGTTGATAAAAAGTATTAGCCACGAAATATTTTTGTAGCTAAAGTACTAAAAAAATGTAGCTAAAAATCTAATATTAGTCAGCATTAGAGGGAAAAAATTTGGTGCCAAATGATTGGCAACGAAAATAAAACATAGCCAATAATTTTTAGCTATGTTTTTGTCCTTCATAGCTATATAGTAAGATATATCACAACATAATATTACAATAAAAGTACAGTCAAAACTATATTCAATGAACAATAGATAGAGTATGATGTTCTTTAAATTGTATTTGAAATAACTGATACAAAAAGTAAAAGCATATACGCCGATCTATTATTAAAGAGAATTAAAAAAAGGTTATAAAAATATAAAACATAAATTAAAACTTATTGACGTTTGATAACAAATGGTTATAATTTTAAAAGTAGCGATTTAACAATTTGGCATTACTTAAGTCACAAACCCTAGTTGATACATTATAACAGTAGTTATTTCATATACGACATAAACACTAATTTCACATGTAAAATAACGTTTTTGTCACAAGTAAAGTAGGAAATATGATTAGTTTTTATGTCTTATATGAAATAGGAAATATTTAAGTCACAAATCGTAGGATTATTGTTCATATCGTATGTGAAATAGGATAAATTTTTAGAACACATATTAATATGAAATTTTAAAACTAGCTATTTCACATATGAAATAAGCACTAAACCTAGTTGAATTAGAATTAGTGTTATCATAGAAAGGGCATTGTTTTAAATGCATTAAGATATAGAAAGGCTAACATAAATATTATGGGTCCAATTTTTTCTAAGAAATAGGATTAGTGTTTATATCATATGTGAAATAGGAAATAGGAAATACTTAAGTTATAGATCTTAAGATTAGTGTTTATATCATATGTGAAATATGATGAATGTTTAAATTCCTTAAAAGATGTGGTATTTGTACACAATACACAATGTCAGGCATATCTCAACAAAATGGTGTTGCAAAAAGGTGTAATAGAACTTCGTTTGATATGGTTAGGAGTATAACGTATAATTCATCTATACCCACTTTTTTGTGGACAAATGCACTAAAAATTGCCATGTATTTGTTGAATAAGGTTCCTAGTAAGGCAATTCCAAAGATTCCTTATAAACTGTGGATTGGAAGGAAACTTAGTTTAAGACACTTGCATATTTAGGGTTACCAGGCCAAAATTAGGCATTATAATCCACATGAAAAGAAACTAGAAGCAAAAACAATCAACGGCTATTTCATTGGTTATCTAGAGAAGTCTAAAGGGTATATATTTTATTGTCCTAACTATACTGTAACAATTGTGAAAACTGAGAATGTTAGGTTCATTAAACATGGTGAGATTAGTAGGAGTGACACACCACATATAGTGGATAGTCAAAAAATGGGAGAGCAAATCCCTAAAGCAGTGCAAGTCCCTGTAACTTGTAAACCTACTAAAGTTAAACCGTTTACTAATCATGAAGAACAAAAAATTACTAAACCCACTCTTTATAATAAAATTGAACATAAAGTGAATGAACTTGTAGTAGAAGAACCAAAACAAATAGCATTAAGAAGGTCTCAAAGAGAAAAAAGACTAACCATTTTTTATGAATATGTGGTATATCTACACGAGTCATAAAATGACTTAGGAACTGAGAACAACATAGTGACCTACCATAAATAGTGAACATTATGATAAATGGTTAGATGTCATGAAAGATGAGTTCAAATCTATGGAATATAATGATGTATAGGACCTTATGGAATTTTTTGAAGGCTATAAGAGAATTGGTTGTAATTGGGTCTTTAAGACCAAACATTATTCTTTTAGTAACCTAAAACATTATAAGGCCACACTAGATGCTAAAGGATTTACTCAAAAGGATGAAATTAATTATAAGGAGACTTTCTCACCATTCTCTAAAAAGGATTCAATTAGAATGATATGGAGTTACACTAAATGGATGTGAAAACTACCTTTTTGAATTATAATTTAGAGGAAGATCTACATAGACTAGCCAATGGGGTTCATAAAGGATAAAAAAACAATACATAGTGTGTAAACTGAAGAAGTCAATATATGAACTTAAACAAGCTTCCTGCCAATGGTATCTAAAGTTTCATGATATTATTATTTCCTTTGGATTTAAAGAAAATACCATTAATCAGTGTATATCTCTAAAATTTAATAAGTGCAAGTTTATTTTTCTGGTTTTGTATATTGATGATATCTTACTTGCAACTAATCATCTTGGTCTATTAAAAGAGACTAAGAAATCTCTCTCTAGTCATTTTAAAATGAAAGATATAGGTGAGGCAACATTTATGATAGGAACACATCTATTCTGTGATAAATCACAATGATTGTTAGGTTTGAATTCTAGAAACTAGGAAAAATAATTAAAAAGTAATTTTTATTAATTAGAAATTTGACTTATATTAGTCATTTCACTCAATAGATTTGTTAACCTTCTAACTAAAAGTGGTAAGCCCTTATGTGGAAGCAATGACCTAATTGAGGAGGGATGGTAAGGTACTTTTTTGTATGATAATTAGGGGAGAGAATACATACACAAGTGGTTGTTTTATACGTACCCAATGTGTTGAAAGTTTTTTTTTTAATTTCTCCTTAACGAAAACCTAAGTGTACTAAAAATGTGTATCAAATAAGACATCTATGGACCAAATAATAAACATTTTTTCTAAATATGTTGCTTTAAGATAATACTTGTTTTTCTTTAATTACTTTGTTCTGTTATTAAAGAAATTGTATAAATGGCGTGTTGTATTTTCATTTCATTTTATGAAAGGTTTGAGACTTTAATATAAAAGTGGAATTACAGAAAATAAGATGAAATATTCAACTGAAATGATCGGTACATATCCAAAATAATGTTAATAATCTTATCACTAAAAACTAGTAGTTGAGATTCTAGAATATTTAGAAGCTATCAGCCCCCTTTAACTTATGATGATGTGTAATTTTGATCTTATCATGAAAACAGTGACATATAGAAGAAGATAAGGCTTTAGCCATAATATAAGTAATTTGATGAGCAGAGAAAATACGTTTAATAGAAAGTGCTTTACTGGTGACCAATGCTTAAACAAAATAAATTTCAATCTTGATGTGCTTCGTATGAGTATGAGTAATTGGATTAAAACCAAGAAAGGTGCCACCAAGATTGTCACACCAAAGTATGGGTGAGACTGGATAAGCCAATTTCTACAAGTAGAGAGGTGATCCAATAGAGTTCTGGAACAACGAGAGCACTGCTCTGGTATTCAACTTCAGTACTAGATCTAACAACAATATGTTTTCTTGACATTCCAATAGATCATATTGGAGCTAAGAAAGATATAATATCTAGATGTAGAATGACGATCATCAGGACATCCAGCCCAATCAACATCACAATATGTAAGGTAAGATATAATGAATTAAGGAAATGAATGTCTCAAGAGTGTATAGGGCGAAGATATCATAAAATCCATTTAATCATAGTCCAGTGAATATTGGTAAGGTAATTTAAAAACTAAGAGAATTTACTGACAATAAATGAATGTCAGAACAAGTGAGACGAAGATATTGGAGAGCACCAATAGTGCTACGGTACTTGGTGGGATCAAAAAGTGATCTTCCAAGATTTTTGGACGAAGATAGAAATGGAGTTGTGGAGAGGTTTGGAATTATCTAGTTACTCTAAAGAAGATCTTTAGTGTATTTAGCTTGAGTAAAGAGAAGAACTTTGGATATAGTAGTAGCTTTAAAGCAAAAAAAGTGATGAAATGCTTCTAGGTCTTTAATGGAGAAGGTGGTGTGAAGATCATAGACAAGAAAGGAAAAGAAGGAGGTCAAAATTTTTTAATTAAGATATCAAAAAGATGGTATGAGATCAGGTGGTGTAAATAAATAAAAAATGTCATATTTGGAGGAAGTGAAGTGAAGTTAAAGAAGCTTCTAACTTAGGCAATGAAACTATGCTTAAAGATCTTGTTGAGCCTATTTCAGACCATATAGTGTTTTTTGAAGACAAAAAACATGATGAGGATAGTGTAGGTCGGTAAAGTCAGGAGGTTGAGATACGAAGACTTGTTCATGAAGATGACCATGAAAGATGGACATCAAGCTATCCAACTGGCCAATTTTTAGAGAGTAAAAATGTAAGAATGATGCGAATGGTAGTAAGTTTGACAATAGGAATAAAGGTTTCATTATCAACACCTAAAGCTTGATGACATCCTTTAATAACGAACAAGGTAATGGAACCATCAATGTCTTTTAAAGCATAACACCCATTTACACCTGATAATGTTAGCATTTGATAGAGGAGGAAGAGTCCAATTATGGTTGTATAAATCGGTGAGCTCATTAAGCACAACCTAACATTGGTGAGGAAATTTGTTAGTTAATTTAAAGTATGTAAGGTTAGGGGAAGATGTGATATAGTTAAGAAAGGATCAAGGGATACGTGTGTGATCATGAGTACATGTGACCATAGGATGGAAGATGGTGGAAGAGGAGGTTGAGGTAGATAAGTTAGAGAACTAATGACGGTAGGAGTTTTAGAATTGGGTTCAAGGGTCAAGGTAAGTAAAGAATTGATGAGGAAGCCATAGGTGGAGAGATGGTATAGAGAAAATCATGTTATAGAAAGTGAACATGTCAAGAGATGTAAAGTTTAAAGGTTTTAGGGTTAAAGCAGCGATATCCTTTATATTAATAATAGTATCCAAGGAAAACACATAGAGTAGATTTAGGGATTAGTTTGTTAGGATGAGTGGAGCCTAAAAAAAGAAAACATGTATATACGAGAACTCATAAATGAGATAGATTAACTAGATTGGTGAAGAGTAAGATTAATTGGATTGGTGAAGAGTAATTTATAAGGAGACTTATAAAGAAGGATAGTAGTAGGTAATAAGTTGGTAAGATAGAAAGTAGTAGAAAAGCTTCAAACCAAAAGAATTTGGGAAGAGAGGCATATAAAAGAAGGGTGAGGCTTGTTTTAGTAATGTGCCAAACTTTACATTAAGTAAAGCCATTTTGTTGAGGAGTATGAGGGAAAGTGATGTCATTGGTGATAAGGTATTGAGCAAAGGTGCCTTTGATGAGTGCAAGAGCTCCATCACATTGAAAAACTTTAATAGTTATGGAAAAAAAGATTTTTTAGTGGTGTTTTTAAAAGCTTGAAATGTTGATATGCCATGTAGTTGTGGGCTAAAGGGAAAATCCATGTATAGTGACTAAAATTATTAAAAAAAAGCCTAAAAAAGATGGGAAAGGTCCCAAAATATCATAATAAATAAATTGTAAAGGTTTTTTAGAACTATGACAAGATGATGAAAAAGAAAGACAAAAGCTTTTTCCTTGAAGACTAGAGGAACAAGAAGTTACAACATTCGATGTAATAGATAAATAAGTAGATAGTCTAAAAAGTGTAGACTGATATGGATAACTAAGGCACTAATGCCAAAGATCGAATGAAATTAGAGTGATTATGAATGCAACATGATTTTTGAAGTCTAATGGAATCTTCAGTGGATAAAGATTATTGTGAATGGAACCTATGAGAAGCAGTATCTTGGTTTTGAGGTCCTTTGCAATATAAACAAAATGATTAAATTCAATAAGGCATAAGTTACTGGTAACAAATTTAGCCAAAAAAAAAAGATTAGTAGTAAGATGTGAGACCACTAAAACATTATAAAGTTGAAGATGACAAATATGAGTAGAAAAAATAAAAATACCTGTAGAGAAATAGGAAGGGTTTGCCCATTATCGACAATCCCTTAGTTTGAATCATTATACAAAGCTACAAATTCTACAAGATGAGGATCAGGAGTCGTGTAAGTAATGATGCTAGTATTAAGTAACCATTTAATAATGCCATTGGAGCTTAAATATTAAGTATCCCTAGGATCAAGAATATTCATGGTAGAGAAAATTATGGTAAGGAAAGTGGACTAAAAAAGAGGCCTAATTGGATTATTTATGGACTTATAATGTTAAAAATGACAATGGATCGTAATATGCCCCAATTTCCAATAAATTTGACATTGGAGAGGTGGTTTAGTATAATTGGATTTGGGCTAGGTATATTTGTTTAGGTTGTAATTATAGGTTCTGGAATTAGGTCGACTAGTGATAAATGAGTGGTTCAGATTGGGTTGATAAGGTGGGTTATAAGAGTTGGGCCAATGAGTTAGATAATTTGAAGTAAGTTGTGAAATTAGGATTGACCACTGACTGGAAGCCCATCCCATTATTGATCATCAGTAAATCCATGAAAAGTAGGGTTTATTATGTTATTTGATCTTCAGCCTCCAGATGAGGTGCCACTTCTCCCACCTTGAGAGTTTTTGCCATGGTTTCCACTATAATAGGATACAAAGTACCATCTTAGAAGGATGTGATGAGTGATATGCCAGCAACCATTATTCGTGAATGAGAAGTTGAGCTCTGTGATTTGAGAGGGTAATGAGAGAGTTTATTGTTCAATCACTATGATGAAGGATTCATTTTTAACAGGGAAGCCATTAAAGGTGAAAGATATAAGGTCATCATTTGAGATGTGATCCCAATACCTATGAGTTCTTCAATAGTGGTGGAGACAATGTTGAAGAAGTTTGGATGCACCTTTCTTAAGTGCGTTAAGCATATGACAGAGAAGAGAATGTAGAGACGAAGATAGCTAGAAAAACTAACACTCAAGAATAGTCCAAAGATCAGAAGTGTGACATATTTGAGAGCAAGATGAGCGATATAACTAAAAAGTGATGATGTAAGGAAACAATATACCAGATAGTCAAAATTTTTCTAGTCGACATATTTTAGAGATGAAGAATCAATGTTTGGATCTTTTTCTAGTGATAAAAGAGTTCCATCGACATAGCCAAAAAGGTTAAAGATAGTAAGGACAACTTAGATTTGATTTTTCCAAACTAAGTAATTTTTTTGCATTCGAAGGTGTGATGGGAAATTTGGTCAATTGATTGAATGGAAAAATGTAAGTAGTGTATTATATCATTATTGATTTGATGTAGAAACTACAACGATACTTTTATTGGTGTGTGAAGCTTAGAGATAGTCAATGAATAATAATATTTGGAATTTTGGATGTGGTTATTTTGGTGTGTAGTGATAGTTAAAAAAAAGAGTTTGGATTATTACTTTGGTGTGAGCTTTGATACAATGATGAAATCATATAAAGGGTGTGTTGTATTTTCATTGCATTTTATGAAATGTTTTGAGGCCTTAATATACAAATGGGATTATAGAAAATAAGTAGAAATATATAGTTGAATCTAGAATAATGTTAGTAATCTTATCACTAAAAATTATTAGTTGAGAGATAGATATTATCAGTTATATCATTATAAATAAATAATTGCTTATCAACAAACATAATTTAAGAGGAAAAGAACTACTGTAGACAATAGAGATAATTATTTGAAAATTAGTTAAATTCATTATAGTTTTTAAGCGGTAAGCAAGGTCATATAATTTGGTGACTTGAAAAGCTATAATAAATGTATAGTCCAAAAGTGTATTTTAATCCCTAATGTTTATACAAAAATCTAAGTTGAACCCTAATGTTTTAGGACATTCGAGTTGAACCCTAACATTTACAAAACATTCAAAACAGACTCTATGAGGATGAAAAATCTAATAAAGGTTACCCTGCTTTTTATTATTATTTTTGCATATTAGTAGGACCTACTTCTTATAGACTTGGGATTCTTATTTTTAAATAAAAGTTGGTCCACAAAAAACCCACCATTTTGTCCTCTGATTCCTCCTAATTCTTTTTCTTCTTCTCTTCAACTAGACTCCTCTCTTGCATTCATTAGAAGAATCCCTAATTATTCTTCTCTTCAGATGATATAGTTAATTTGGGCTATGTCAGGTCTACTGCTATCTCTACTTTCCTTACTGACTGACAATGCATTATGATATATGCTCAATTGATTATACATTGAATCTATAACACTTATTGATTAATGATATGAAAATTCTTAAGATAGTCACTTTAGTTCATATTTGGTTTTAGGTACAATCAGGAAGCGAATGAGCTAAAGTGATTTTAAGCACTATATTTGAGTCGTTTATGAAGATTCACACTCACTTGTCTTTGAGGAATAAGAAGAAGAACAATTAGAGTAAGAGTAGATAAGAAAATGTATGAACTGAAGAGCTCGAAGAGTGCTAAACCACTCATTTGCATGGGTTTGGGATAACTGGAAATTTCTCACAAGCGTGCATGATAGTTTCAGGCCCGTAAGCCACCTTAGTTGAGGCTGACAATCGTGAGACTCATGTGCATAGGCATAAAGTGGCTCACAAGCATGACACAATCATGCACGCTCATGAGAAAAGTCCAGCTATCCCAAACCCTACTTTTTAGTGTAAATACATTGTTTGACGATAAAGAAGACATGAATCTTTTTGGGAGAAGACAGAGGAGCTCTTGAGGGATAGAAGGGAGGGTGATGAAGCTCTCACATATGGAGATACCTATGGAGGGCTAGAACACTCGACATTGTTTCAGAGGTGACATCGACGCTGATGACCTGATTAAGCATTTCTTCTATTATTTTGGTTGTTCTTTCTCTCTTTAGGAATTGGTTTTGACATCCTATGGTTGTGGTTTTAGGTCTTGTGTATGAATGATTGTATTTTCGTTATCGTTCAATTGTTTACCTATGAATCTGTAGCTAGAATTTCAATATAATTTGTAATTGTTATATTTGAGATTCATTTATAGGGACTAATGGTTCGTAATCATTAGGGATAACGTAACCTAGGTTAAATGATCCAAGCGTATATGATTGTTACTTAGATTGGTCGATTTTCCTAATTAATAATGCGACTGTTCAGTTAAATCTAGAGATTGTATCCTATGTTATTCAGTGGCTAGGTTTAATTAATGAGCATCTCTTAATTAAACACATCCTAAGGGAAAACTGGGGTTAATAGAGCTTGTTGTTTATCTACAACCAATAGTTGCTAGGAGAGGTATTGGAGCAATAAATCAATGAAGTATGTTCAATTGGGTGTAGGATGAGATTAAAACAAAGAACCAGGTTCTTAACAAATTCATCACTTTTGCATATTTTCTTTAATTTGTTTTCGTTAGCTTAGTTTCATTTTATTTTCTTATTAGAAAATCAACGAAACCCCCCTTTTAACCTAGACATCAATTATTTTCATTTCAAAAGCTTTACATTCACTCTCTGTGGGATCGACCTAGATTCATTACTATTACAGTTATAGGTCTACCTTATTTTGAGTAGTGTTACGATGCACTACTAATTTTGGTGCCCTTGTCGGGGAGTGCAGTGTTTTATTTTATTTTTCTTAATTTTAATTAGTGTTGTGTGCATATCTATTTGTAATTAGTTTCTTTTTAGTTATTTCTTGATCTGTTCACTTAACTGTTATTCCCAATCCTATGGCTCATACTAGAATGATCATACTAACGTTAGTTATGGATGGGATAACCATCAAAATTACTTCCATGATAGTTTGCAGGATATACAATAATTCCCGCATAGACCAGAAGCTTTTTATTCCAACCCAGATACATCTCTGGAAGATTTAGTTAAATCTTTTGCTACTAATACTCTACAATTTTAACAAGAAACAAGATTTAAAATGTAGAGCTTGATAAGCCAGATGGGTCAAATGATTGCCAAGAATTACAAAGAGAAGAAATGCAACTGTCACAACTCAAGGCATACCCAAGGGAGGTTAGTGAAAAGACCTTAAAGAGCCAAGAGAAGCTTGATCATCTTGAGAAAACTACTCAAGGAATTGCTTGTGTCAAAGAAGTGGAAGAGGAGCTCGAAGTAGATAATGATATATCTTTTAGCTAGAAGGTAAGTATTGAGTCCATAGTTAATTTTAAGACTAACTCTTTACCTTTATCTAGCAGGTTAGAGAAATTAAATGAAAAAGAAAAACGTGAAGAGACATTCAATATAGATTAAGAGTCGGAGGATAGGGAAAATGCTGAATGTGAATGATTATCAACTATGGCCCTATCCTAAACAACTTTATGCTGAGATAGCTCAATCTGTGATACCTGAAGACCATAATTTTATCACGTGAGGAGAAAGGATGGAGTTGAGCCAATGACACTAAACAAAGGCGCTTTTTAGGAGGCAACCCAAGGGAAGTTTATTTCTTTTCTTTACATTTCCATATTTCTTTCTTATATGCATGTTTGTTTTTAAGTTTATTTGTTTCTTACTTGTTTATAAGTTTTCAATAAAATGAGAGAGAGAATAAATAAACAAACAAGCGTTTTTTCATATTCTATTACTTTTAGGACTGTATAGTCATTATTAGAGTGTGAATTGACTAGAAGAATCAATGGCAACTTTAGCATGTACTTTTACTTTTGTGATTGATCAATATCCATTATCTTTAAAAGACTAGTGACTAGTGGTAAACAAAAGCTAGTGAGATTTTTGAGCCTTATTCGATTGACACATCAATATCAATCTCATCATCTTTTGCTTATGATTGACCTTTATGACATATAGATCCTGACTTTGCTTTGATTTTCTATTCAAGACCACATTTTTATCATATGCATTGACATGAAAATGATTAGGAATTATTTGTTTTTCCAAGCTATATTAGCAAATAGCCTACCCATTGTTATGAATTTTCCTTTGTTAAGCCTATTTGAGCTTTATTAGCCTTTCTTTTTGTACAAACCACATTACATGCTATTAAACTTAACCCAATGCTCTACCCAAGCCATAAAACTAATGGAACATTTGTTCATTATTGATGACTGTGGATGTATAAGAGTATAGGTATGGGGGGTGAGCATATGTGTGGGATGATTATAATTATTGGGATGTTATTTTATATCTTATCAATGAAAGTCCCATATTGATGTAGCATTTTTCAATTTTCAAATGAAAGGAAAAAGAAAGAAAGAAAAAGAGAAAAAAGGGAAAAAGTTTAAATAAAAGTATCCAAGAGGAAAGGCAATTTTTTGCAAAGTTATTTATGAGTAATGTCTCCTCCTAAAGTTGTATGAATAGGTGATTTGAATATGATGCATATGAGGTAGACTTAGCTTTAAAGGATCACTCCTTGTAGTTTCAATTGATTTTCATAAATTGTTCGAGCGATTCCTTCTAGTTGGTTATGCTTTGTATGGTTTGTGGTGTGAGAGGTTGAATTTGAGATAGGAAACATAGTTTTTCCATTCATTATAATTGATGTACACAATTGCGAGTGAATGTTGGTTTTTGCTCTTGATGTTATATTGAATGTTTCTCTTATTTAACTCACTTTGATGGTTTTTACACTACATTGCCTAAATATATCTCACACATTACCTAAATATATCTCACACATTACCTAAAAATATCTCACCTTACCTTTGCCCACATTACCTAAAAAGCCCTTTGATTTATGATTATGCATGAGACCTTTAGCGGTGGAGAAATGAAATGATCTGTAAAGTTATGGAATATCATTATCATGAACGGTGTTTGAGTCACTACAAGAGTTAAGACATCTGATGACAACTTTTTTGTGACTAACTATTGTTTCGTCACAAATACGAGGTTTTTTTGTGACAAAACAATTCATTGACACTATTATTTGGATTAATTGTGATGAAATGGTTTTTGGTCACTAATACAATGGTAATTGTGTCAATTTAATATCTTTTACAATTAAATTGTCACTATTAATATATTAATAGTGTCAATTTTTTTATCACTAAATTTGACGCCAAAATAATTTTGGCGGGAATGAATTATAATTGTGATAAAACATATGTTGATCGCTAATATTTTCTATTTGTTATGACAAAACATAGTTTGACCACTAGTATTTTTCTTTTGTTGTGACGAAACGGTTTACCATCACATGATATTTTACTTTTTGTGACAAAAAATTTTATCAACAAAAATTCAGTTATTTAGTGTCTCCTTAATATTGTCATAAAAACCTAACTATTATTATGGTCAGTATTATTCGTAATGTAGTGACAATTTTTTTGTAACTAATTCTCATTTCTTCATAGATATGAGTTTTTTTAGGCAAAATAATTGATTGGCACTATGGTTTGGATTAATTGCGATGAAATGTTTTTTGGTCACTAATATAATGGTAATTGTGTCAATTTAGTATCTTTCACAATTAAATTGTCACTATTAATATATTAATATTGTCAAATTTTCTTTTATCACTAAGTTCTGTCACTAAAAACATATGCAATTTGGCACCAAAATAATTTTAGTGGGAATGAATTGTAATTGTGACAAAACATATGTTGTTCACTAATATTTTTCTCTTGTTGTGACAACATATAGTTTGGTCACTAATATTTTTCTCTTGCTGTGACGAAATGGTTTATTGTCACACGATATTTTACTGTTTTTGACGAAAAATTTTGTCAATAAAAATTCAGTTAGTGTCTACTTAATATTGTCACAAAAACCTAACTATCACTATGGTCACTACTATTCATAATATAGTGACAGCTTTTTTGTGACTAATTATCATTTCTTCACAGATATGAGTTTTTTGTGAAAAAATAATTGATTGACACTATTGTTTGGATTAACTATGATGATTTGTTTTTTAGTCACTAATACAATAATAATTGTGACAATTTAGTAACTTTCACAATTAATTGTCACTATTAATATATTCATATTGTCAAATTTTCTTTTATCACTAAGTTCTAACACTAAAAGCATATGCAATGGCACTAAAATAATTTTGGCGGGAATGAATTGTAATTGTGACAAAACATATATTGGTCACTAATATTTTTCTCTTCTTGTGACAAAATATAGTTTTGTCACTAATATTTTTCTCTTGCTGTGATGAAATAGTTTACTGTCACACGATATTTTACTATTTATGATGAAAAATTTTGTCAATAAAAATTCAGTTAGTGAGTGTCTACTTAATATTATCACAAAAACCTAATTATCAATATAGTCACTACTATTCATAATATGGTGACAACTTTTTTTGTGACTAATTATTATTTCTTCACAAATATGAGTTTTTCGTGCAAAACAATTGATTGACTCTATTGTGTAAATTAACTGTGATGATTTATATTTTTGGTCACTAATATAATGGTAATTGTGACAATTTAGTATCTTTCACAATTAAATTGTCACTATTAATATATTAATATTGTCAAATTTTCTTTTATCAAAAAGTTCTATCACTAAAAGCATATGCAATTTGGCATCAAAGTTTTTTGGCAGGAATGAATTGTAATTGTGACAAAACATATATTGGTCACTAATATTTTTCTCTTGTTGTAACATAATATAGTTTTGTCACTAATATTTTTCTCTTACTGTGATGAAATGGTTTACCGTCATAAGATATTTTACTGCTTGTGACGAAAACTTTTTTCAATAAAAATTAAGTTAGTTTGTGTCTACTTAATATTGTCACAAAAATCGAACTATCACCATGGTCACTACAATTCGTAATTTTTTTGACAAAAAATTTTGTTGTCACTTTATAATTTTTTTTACAAAAGTCAATATAAACGTAACAAATTAATGATAACTATTTCTTGTTATAATAACATATTAAAAATAACCACTTTAAAATGTTATTTTTGTCATTATTGTACGAATTTTAGGGACTCAAAAACTACTTGTCACATTTTTTCTTTAATATTATTATTTGCAAACACATTTAAATATTTTCTTATAAAATATTCAAACTACATATATTGATAATGCAAAAGTAATCTTTTACATGTCAATAGATATTCGCTAAACATAAATTTGAAATTTTGTCAAAATAAAAAAAATAAATGTTTAAATATAATGAAAATTTTATTCTAAAATATTAAGCAAAACTCTTAACAGATTCAAAATCTAAAAACAAAGTTCTTATCAATGCTCAATTATTGTCATCGTCGCCTACCTTCTCTTCACTTACTGAATTTGTCTCATCATCATTCATAAAAGTATCTTCATCACAATCAGTTTTGTCATCTTCTCTACTACTTATAGTATCAATATTTAACAGATTTTTTTCAACAACTGCAGCATCTAAATTAAAATTGGCATGGCTCATAAGGAAGATTGATTTAAATGGCTTAATTGGCATGACTCATCTTTTACATAGTAAACGTTTTCAATTTAAGAAGTTAAAATATATGGCTCATTAGTTTTCAACTCGCATGTGACATTGACTAAGGAAAGTTTAGACTTATCAACCTTACATCCACCTTTATACACATCCCACCAGTCAGACTTAAATAAAATGATACTATTTTCCCATGATAGTTTAATTATATGATATCTATCAAAAAAATCAAAATAATCCAAATTGTATGTATTCACATCACCTTTTTGCAAAAATTCCATGATTTTAATTGCAAATCTCTATCCTTATATTAAACCTCCAATGGCTGAAAATAATTTTAACAAAATTTAATTTATTAATCAGCATAATATAAAATTATTTTAGCAAAATTTATTATAAAAGTTGACACAACTTTTCAACTTGTAAATTTACAACTTCTTTTATAATTTCACTAATAATAAATTATTTTAACAAAATTTATTTTATTAATCAATATAATACATATATAAAAGTTTGTATATTAATATATTCTAATTCTATAAATATTTTTAAATAATATAATTTATTTTCTAAAAAATGATTATAATTTATTATTTACTCTCATGTCCTAATGAATTTATACACAATAATTAAAGATCCAAGCTAAGAAGATCGGTCGCGTAAGTTTGGCTTTTTTTTTTTCTGTCTTTTTCCTTCATTTTTTTAAAAGAAAATTTTATTTATCATGATAAAAATAAAGAAAAAAATTTTAATTTCCACAATTAATACTACGTACTGTTAGCATCTTTAGGATCTATTACTAGTGACCAATGCCTTGGCTACATGTAAGCTCAAAGGTGGTAGATTTGTAATTCCAAACATCTTAGGGGCATTGGTAACTAAGACCATGGAAAAGGCGTTTGGCACGTGGGTGGAGGTAAGTGGTGGGTGGTTGTTGCTTTTTTATTTATTATGTAGAAGGTGAAGTGGCGTTCCTGCGGCAATTGTTGGAAGATGAGCTCCTCAAAAGGTTTTGAAAATGGAGCCAAAAAGACAAAAAAAGGATGTGGTGGGGGAGAGTCCCGCCTTTTGAATGTTTTGGGTTAGTAGCGATAAATAAAAGAGTAGGATCCAATGTT
>JANSVA010000004.1:18224589-18234616 GCA_025504915.1 Erythroxylum reticulatum | reverse complement strand
CAAGAATTTTGATTAAAGGATACTTCAAAACTAGAATCACATAATTGACTTACACTAATTAGATTATGCTTTAAGCCATTAACTAGCAGAACATTATCAATAGATGAAAAATAATCTTTACTAATTTTACCGATTCCAATTATTTTGCCCCACTGGTTGTCTCCAAAAGTTACCGATCCTCCTTGATTATGATGGACGTCTAGTAATATAGACCTTCTTCCTGTCATATGTCGCGAGCAACCATTGTCTAAGTACCATTAATGCTAGTTGCTTTTTTCAAGAAGGAAGATCTGTAGTTTATATTATATCCTTCTTAGGTACTTATATTTTCTTGGGTCCTTTGGGGTTAGCCTTATAGTTTTTCATCGAATAATAAGAATATTGTTTCTTTTTCTTTTTGTTAGGAACAAAAATCTTATTATTAAGAACATTACTATTATTAAAACCTAAATCGCTCTTATCATTTGGATGTCTATGTCTTCCAATCATATCATTCATCCTTTTTGTACTTTCTGTAAATGTTGATAAATCTATTGAGAGACTATTAATCATTTGTTTTAGTTGATTAATTTCCTCAAATCTATCTACAGTTACTTTCTTTTTCATATTGTCTACTTGTTTCTTAAGACAGACATTTTCTTTTTCTAAAAGATCTGTGTTCTTTAAATTTTCAGCAAATTTCTTTTTCAATATCTTATATTGTTTTAAAATAGCATGTGAATCTTCTAAAAATTCTAAATAAGCATCCTGAATATCATCAAAATTAGAAATTACCTAATCATCGCATCCCTTTCAGCTACTAAGCATATATTTGCTTGCTCTGATGCTTCCGAGTTGAATTCAGATTTAGACGAATCCAAATCTTCCCATGTTTCCATCATGTTCTTTTTTATTTCTTTACCTTTCTTTTGTTTTCTTTTGAGCAACGAACATTCAGACTTGTAATATCCTCTTTTATTGCACTCATAGCAGATGATAAAACTTTTCTCATTCTTTAAATCATCTTTGCTATTCTTTTTAAGAGTGAAGTCTTTATTTCCCTTTGATTTCTTTTTCCACATCCTCATAATCTTTCTTGAAATGAAGGATAGTTCATCATCATCTTCACTTGAATCTTGATCAGATTCACTAGCATCATCATTGGTTTCTTCAATCTTTAATGCTTTTGAAGATGTGCTTCTATTTTTCTGTATCTTCTGATTCTTCTGACCAGCCTTTAATGCAATAGATTTATCTCTTCTGGGTTTATCTTCTGCATTAAGCTCTACTTTGTGAATTTTTAGTGAACTAAGCAATTCATCTAGCTTCAGCTTACTTAAATCCTTGGCTTCATGTATTTCTGTTACTTTCGGTCTCCATCTTTTTAAAAGATTTTTGAGAATCTTTTTGACATAATCTTGACTATCGTAAATTCTCTCCAGAGATTTAAGTCCATTAACAATTGTTTGGAATCGTCCAAACATCTGATCAATAGTCTCATCATCTTTCATCTTGAACAGCTCATACTGATGAACAAGAATACCAATCTTGGATTCTTTTACCTAATTTATGCCTTCATATGCAATGGATAATGTGTCCCACATTTCCTTTACAGATTCGCATCCATGAACCTTATCATATTCACTTCTGCTTAGAGCACAACTTAAAAAGAACTTAGACTTTGAGTTTAACTAAAAGCGAGCTTTTTGATTAGCTGACCACTTGTCACGAGAGATGCTATTACCTTCATTGTCTGTTGGTGTGTATAGACCATTTTCAATGATATCCGAAAGATCAATATGTGTGGATTCTATAAAAAGACGCATCATGTCCTTCTAATAATGATAATCTTCACCATTGAATGCAGGGGGTCTTGTGACCGAGGCACCTTCTGCTATAAAAACATCTTATTCAGCCATGAATCTTTGTCCTTACTTTGTAATAGTATTTCTTGGAAACCTTTCTTTAATACCAACTGAAGTAAATCACTTGTTAATATAGAAATCACGTATAATATGTAGAATACACAAGAAAGGGGGAGTTGAATTGTATTAAATCGTCAAAGATATTAATATTTAAAAACTTATTGATTTTCTTTGCAAATTTAAATGAATACAAAACAATTCACTTAAATCGATGAGTAATGCAAAAACAAAAATTATTGTCTGTTCTTTTAACAACAAGAAAATTAAAGAGATAAGGCTTAGAGAATAAGACGCCGCGATTTATACTAGTTCACCCTTAACCTTAGGTTACGTCCATTCCTTAGAGTTTGTCTGAGATTTCACTATACTCTTCAACGTTATAAGTATTATTTCTACACTTGCAGAGCCTCTTCAGGTCTCTCTCACAAAGTATTCTTTATCTTCTTCCTTAGCCTCTCCAGGCTCTAACCTTTCTTTCGTTTGGAAAGATATTGTTTAAGCTTCACGTTACAGATGTATTTGCTCTCTTTCTTTCACATTTGAGTGCAGAGTTTCTCTAAGTAAGTTTTGTACAATAAGATTTTCTCTCTTGTATATGTTGTTGTAGTTTACGACTATAACTAGTATTTATAACCTAAATCTTCAACTATCTTCTTGAGAAAACTACTTCTTGAATCTTCTAGAAATCGTTATTAGTTGAGTCCTATAACTAACTCTAACTAACTGACTGATTGATTAGTTGAGTCCTATAACTAACTCTAACTAACTGACTGATTGACATTTTAAAATATTTTTCATTTGCATCATCTAGTATTATGCTTCTTCTGGTTTTGGACTTTCGTTTGGTCTATCTAAGACGCTTTGTCATATTAAGCTTTTAAGCATCGTCTTGAGTTGACCTTGTATCATCTTGTGTTGACCGTCTTAAGTTAAGCTTGTATCGTCTTGAGTTGACTGTCTTAAGTTGACCTTGTATCGTCTTGAGTTGACCATCTTGAGTCTTAAGTATCATTTGCGTTTGACCGTGTATCGTCTTGAGTTGACGATTTGTGTTACTTACATTTATCTACGAACTTAACAAACTCATCAAAACAATTCACACACTTATAAGATTATTATTATTTGATTGTCATCAAAATTAATAGAAGTGAAGTCTTCTTGACTTAACAAAGCGAAGGAGCCAAAGTGAGTCAGAATCAATATATTTGAGCCATTTTTTGAAAATTCACACTCACTTGTCTTTGTGGAACAAGAAGAAGAAGATATAGAGTAAGAGGAGATAAGAAAATATATGAAATGAGGAGCATGAAGAGTGTTGAACCAGCTCACGACCATGTATGATTTTTCATGGCCGTGAGACACTTCTCACGACTATAATAAAAGGTGTCATGGGCATGACACATTTTCCATGCCCATGATTCATTTTACATAGGTTTGAAACCCATGTCACGCCTATGCACATGAGGCTTACGGCTGTGAGCCTCAACTAAGGTGGCTCAAAGGTGTGACACCATTATGTGGGCCCTTAAGAAATGTCCAGCTGTCATAGAACCTATTTTTTAGTATAAATACATCATTTGATGACGGAGAGGACATGATCATTTTGGGAGAAGACAAAGGTGCTCTCAAGAGATAGAATAGGGGGTGGTGAAGCTCTCACATATGGAGAGACCTAAGGAGGGCTAGACTACCCAACGCTAGTTCGAAGGTGACATCGACACTAACAACTTGGTTAAGCATTTCTTCCATTAATTTTGTTTTTCTTTCTCTCTTTAGAAATTAATTGTGTTATCTTATGAGTATGGTTTTGGGTTTTGTGTATCAATGATTCTATTGTTGTTATTGTTTGATTGTTTATGTATGGGCCCATAGCTAGAATTTCAATATAATTTGCAGTTGTTATATTTGAGATTCATTTGTAGCGAATAATGGTTCGTAATCATTAGGGATAACATAACCTAGGTTAAATGGCCCTAGCATATGTGGTTGTTGCTTAGATTGGTCTATTTTTCTAGTTCGTAATGCGACCATAAAATTAAATCTAGAGATTGTATCCTAGGTTATTCAGTGGCTATGTTTAATTAATGAGCATCACTTAATTAAACATGACCTAAGAGAAAATCGAGGTTAACATAGCTTGTTGTTAATCTACAACCAATAGTTGCTAAGAGAGGTTTAAGAAAAATACATCAATGAAGTATGTTCAACTGGGTGTAGGCCAAGATTAAACCAAAGAATCAGGTTCCTAACGAATTCATCACTTTCATCATTTTTGCATGTTTTCTTTAATTTGTTTTCGTTAGCTTAGTTTCATTTTATTTTCTTACTAGAAAAGCAACTAAACCCCTTTTAAACCTAAACATCAATTATTTTCATTTCAAAAGCTTTACACACTCTCTCTGTGCGATCGACTTAGACTCATCACTACTACAATTATAGGTTTAGTTTATTTTAAGTAGTTTTACGATGCGCTACCACATTACATCTAAGTGGAATCGCTAAATGATAACCAATGGCAATTCTAGCAATTGCATTACTACTGTTGGTCTAAATAAGTGGCTTTTTTGTAGTTGGCCTTCAACTATAACGTGCTTTTTGTTTTGCAGTAAATTGTTCCTGTAGATGTTTATGCTCTCATAGGAGCGATGACATTGAGTTAGTTTTGTCATTAAAAGCCTAATGTTTTAGAACCAGGCTTAATTAGGTAAAATAAGAAGGTTAAACAAGCTTCTCTATTGAAAAGGGATAAAGATATAAACCAAATCATTTACACCATCATGTTCAATAACATAAGCAATTGGTAAAGTTCTTTACTAGTATTTTGGGCTCAATTAGTTGTATAGAGGAATGAATTGATTATTTATGGGCTACTAAATTAGACTTTTTACGGAGAGAATGACAGAGCACCTAATTTTCCATATTTGCTATGTTATAAACTGCTTCTATAGTCCAATCAAGACATAAATTATTTAAGAGATTGGACTACTAGTTGAGATCCTAAGCATTTTAAGATAAGCAAGTACCTAACATTGCCCTTCTTTGTAACCTTGAATGCTTTGCTTGATTAATATCAACCAAAACCAATCTAAAGAATATTGAGTTCTCAGTCTTAATATTGTTTATTTCTAGATTTTAAGGAATGTCAAATTGAGTATTTCGAACCTGACCCAAATTCTAATCAACTCAAACCAAAATGGAAAAACTTGTCATCCCTAAATAAGGTTAATTCCAGCTTAGAATAGATTTTTTCACATTAATCATAATTCCTTTTTTTTCTCTATAATTCCTATGTAAACCACTTGCTTATCATATTCAAATCTTCGTTACTGTTTCATTCACTAACCTATAGGAACACAATCTCTTTTCTTCTTCCTCCTTTCTCTATAAATTCGTTCATTCTACATCTTTCTGCAGTAACCATTTTAGCCTCTCACTCTCCTTAGACCTTTAGAAGCAATAATTCTACACAGTCTTACATTGCATAACTTAGGTTTAAGGTTTGGGAAGTGTACGGAACATACCACCACACACTCAAAGTGAAGGTCATATCTTTTAAAGACTTGAGGATTAACCAAAGATCAATGGAAAAGAATGCTTTTGTCTTTGTCAAAACCGATCTACTGAACTCCATCTCCATGAAGATGGAAGATAGAAGCTACCATTCTTCGAACAAAAAAGCTTGTGATGGACATATCCATGGATGAGGGTTTTCTATCACTTAAAGTTTACTATAAGACATCTTCGAAGAACAACAACCTAAATAGTTCGGCGAGGATTCTAATGACTAATTTCACAAGAGGCTACTTACTAAAGGATTACTTGCACTTATTGAGTTATAGGTTAAAAGACCTAAAAGGAGTTAGGAATGGTGTTATCAATGTTGTAGTGAGAAAGAAACTGAGAGATAGTTCGTTGAAGCAGAGGAAAATGCCTAAAATTTGGTCAAACACAAGGATAAAAAGAAGAATTTAGGATTCTTTTAGGGAATGCAAAAGAGGAGCCTACTTTTATTTAAAAATAAGAATGTTACATCAATAAGAAGTGGATCTAACTAATATGCAAATTTTTTTATAAAAGGCCACATTGTATATGATGTGGCATTTAAATGATGGAGGATATGCTTCATTAGATTTTCCATCCACACAGGGCCTGTTTTAAATGTTTTGTAAACATTAAGGTTTAATTCGAACATCCCAAAACGTTTAGGTTTGACTTAGATTCTGGTGTAAAGGTTAGGGTTTAAAATACAATTTTGATCACATATCATCTATATGGTCATTAAAATACTTATAACATATTATTGCCTTATAATTATGTGGCTGATATAGAAATGGAATAAGAAATCAAAGTTTTAAACCTAACAATTTGCCCTTATTTATAGTATCGTCAAGTCATGTGTTGATACAATATAAATATATAATACAATAGGATGTTTATTATCAAGCCTACATAACATATGGGGTGTGAAACAATAACAAAAACATCATAATATAATATAGTATAAGGAGGAGTAACTAAATGGATCCATCCCTCAGAGCTAAACAGTTGCCAATCAATAATATTTATTCCGAGATAAAGAAGTGGAAACTGAAAACACAAAGGACAATCAAATTCTTCAAGAAAAAAGCATTAAAGGTCTTAGGCTACAGATATTGAAAGCTCTACACAGACTGTAGGGGCCAATATCTTGTAAGTTGCACTACCCTCTCCCATAATAGCAACTGTAAGTATAGGTCAAGTGAAGTAACTCCAAGCTTTACTAAATTTTATAAAAAGATCAAATGATTTTAATTATATGGAAATTAGCATTTACTTTTGTTGTTAGGAATTTCAATTTGTCAAGTCAAATATGAATAGAAGAGCCTTATAAGAAAATGGGAGTTTAGCGATGAAAATTATTGATGAAATATAAAGTTTTTCCGTCAATAAATGAATTTACCGATAAAAATTTTACCGACAAAATATTTCTATTCCGTTGGTAAGAACAAAGTATTGAAAATCTATTCCATCGATAAGAACAAAGTATTAAAAATATGTTGTAATATTTAGCGAGGATAAGTTATGTTCCATCGATAAATTTAGCGATGAATATTGTATGTGCATTAGTAAATTTAATGACAGTCAAGTTGTTGAAGTTGTGACATCAAATTTAGCGATAGTAATGTTTTCGCCGATACATTTAATACTACATTTACCGACGGATATAATAATTCTGTCAATAAATGCACCAATATTGTTTTTTTATTTTTCATATATTTAAGTTTTAAATTTAATTTTGAGTGCTAATCTTATGATTGATATTTAATTTCTATAGTTATCTAGTGATAATATATTGAACTTTTTGTACATTTAATTTGTCTAAACAATAAGTTGAATGATAATATAAAGTAAAAATTATCTTAACTGATAATGAAAAATTATTATCTACATCAATAAATATGTAATTCATACAAAATGACTTAATAGTAGCAAAACCAAGCTTTACAGTTGGTGAAGGCGGATGGTCTGATTGTTGCGATGAGATGTTGCCCTTCCCCTTCAACTCATTCACCTCATTACGGAGCTAGGTTATGTACTTTATCGACTGTTGCAACTGAGTTGCTAGCATATGTACTATGCTCTGAAGCCGAACACCTCTCTTGTTAGATGCCAACCGCCTATTAGATGCAGTTGTACTAGACGTGGAGGATTGCAAATAGCATGTGATTGCAAATAAATATAAACCAAGGTTCTTTCCACGACGGTCCCTACCACCCATTGCATCAGAATATGCCTGACTCTCATCAAAAGTTTTAGAGTGTTGAGATTGTTGTTGAATGCTTTCTTGTAATTGGTTCTATCAAGAGGCAATGTTTATGTTAATAAGTGACAGTTATTAAGAATTAATATTAAAGTATAAATTTCACATACATTACATTCTCTACATCAGCTGTTGACAAAAGTCACATCATCATGCTTCTTAGTGTGGGTGTGCAAAAAGAGCTGACAAGGTGTAAGCTTCCTGCCCATAGGCTTTTCCTGCCTCATAATAAAATGTTATAAGTGAACTAAAATTTTAAAATATCTCAGTAGAGTTTTCTATATTTTTATAATATTTACCCCTGTTGAATAAAGAAAGTAACTCAACAACACAACCATATATGACATTAGACATTTATAACATTATCATTTTTTTAATACACATATATTTTCATTCCAAAATTCACCCATCAAAGTAAAAAAATTAGAATATAAACGTAAAGTGTAGATACTAACAAGTTTCTCTGCATGCTCTTGGTGGGTAATAGATCCTCCAGTAATACAAGAAAACTCTCTACCCCTGGTCCTGCACTTTTATTAACAAAATTACGCTCTGAAATGGACATTGCCTCGAGTGATGTCCAATATTGCTGCCAAAGATTCCATATTTATTCAGATATATATGGAAGTCGTACACCAATCTTTTGTAATGTACCAAAAAGTCTCTATAACGTATACTAGCTTGTCTCTCCTATACTTTATAAATTACCGCGTCAAATTTGGAATCTCGAAAAAATTCTTTATGAAAAAAAGAAAGACCTACTATAATTACTTATAACCTACAATATTCATCAAATTACTATATATAATTAATTAAATAATAACATAGAAAGGAATATATTATTTGTACTTCAAACTCCTAACAATAAAAATCCTTTGTCACCTGAGAGACATTCTTCCATATATAACCTTCAAGATCAATCTTTTCCTTGAACTAAGATGTCATATTTCTTGAGCACATTTTATATGGGACCAATCTAAATATAAGCAATTTTAGTTCATCTTTAAATTAAAACCTATAACTTCAGTATAAATCTATGGTGTTATCATGCATATATTTTTACTTACAAATTGTTGACTACTATAATGTATGTTCTTCCACCTACTCCCTTAGCTCCAAGTTAGAGGTCACCTTCTTCATCTACAACATTTACCCCTGATATCTCTGTTGGTATAGGAGTGGTGGATGGTGTAGCAGGGCTGCTAGATGGTGATGCCTCATCTGGATGTGTAGTAGCTGAAGGTATAACACCTGATTCTGTAGTAGTTGTACCTGTGATGCTTTACCTAGAAAGTAACCAGTTCCAAATCGTGGTAACCTTAACTCTGTTCGCATACACTTAAAGATGGACCATTTACCTCAACTGATGATTAAATAAAGACAATGACGATGGCATGCAATGGAAGAAGACGGACACAAAGAAGGGTAGAAAGTGAGGAAACCGAAACACGCACGATTGCCATTAGAGAACCACGGATGACGATGGCAGTAGGGAACCAGTGATGACAACAGAGGAGAAAGCGAAGAAAAGAGAGAGGAGAAATGAGGATCGATGAGGAGGGGAGGTGGGGTTCGTGGGTAGGTTTTTGTTTTATTATAAACTTTGACGTCAAAGCTAATGACGATGTTTAGATTTTAATTTTACTGACAGAATAGTCATTCTGTCGGTAAATGACCGATGAAATGCAGTCCCATCGATACACCCTAACGCTTATTTATACTGCCAAGCATTCCCGCCTAATTTACCGACAGATATCGCAATTCTATCACTATATTCTGTTGAAAAAATTGCAGGGATAATTTTCCTCTATCTTTACCGACAGATATTTTGTCCATCGCAGAATGCAATTTTTTCGACAATGTTACTGACAAAATTTGATTTTTCATCGCTAATTGACTACGGTATTTGTTCTGTCGATAATTTTTTATCAGTAATTTTGTAATTTTCTTGTGGTGGAAGTCGGCCCCTAGACTTGACATTTAAGAATTTGAATATTAAATATTTAACGGAGAATTTGATCAAGTTTAGGGATTAATAAAGCAACAAAAGTTCAAGGTAGTCCACATCTAACACTTAAGTCCAAAACTATATATAGCACTAAAATTAATGATAAGCGATGAAGAGACACTACAACAAAAATGACATACAGTAACACTAGATAGTAACACTTTTGACAATATGTTATAAAATACCTATCTATAGTAACATTATATCTTAAAATGTTATGATTCTTAATTTTATAAGTAACACTTTATGATTTTATAACATATAATTTATCATTGATAACAACTTTTTTAAGTGTTACTAAACATTATAAAAGGT
>JANSVA010000004.1:18199795-18212767 GCA_025504915.1 Erythroxylum reticulatum | reverse complement strand
ACAGTAACGGTCCCAATTCTATCTATATCCACCACGCTTCGGCTTAGCGCCGGCACGCTCTCGCTCACAACCGGTCTTCGGGCGAGTCGGACCCAACGTTGTTGCTGGGACTCGAACACCTGACGTAGTGGATAATAGCTAGCTCTGATACCACTTTGCTACTATATTATATTAGAAATAAGTTTCTAATTAAATTGAATTTAAATTAAAATATTTAATTAGAAATAAGTTCATAATTACATTGAAATTATTAGTATAAGTAAGAATTAGAAATAAATTTCTAATTCATAATTTGATTTGATTAGTTTCATAATAATTAGAAATGTATTTCTAATTTAAATTACCAAACTTGATATACATAAACAAATGTAATTCATATAAAATTATAGTTATTATGTTTGAATTATCACTACACATATTACATAAATATTACTTGACAATTTTTCTTGAGTGCAATAATTATGATTCATTTATCATACTAATGATCATTGAGAACATATATACATATATAGACATATATATACAGATATATATACATATATATACACATATACATATACATACATACATACATATATATATATACATACATACATACATATATATATATATATATATAATAAAAAATAAGTTTCTAATTAAATTAAAAAATGATGATGCATTTAATATTATATTAGAAATAAGTTTCTAATTAAATTGAATTTAAATTAAAATATTTAATTAGAAATAAGTTCATAATTACATTGAAATTATTAGTATAAGTAAGAATTAGAAATAAATTTCTAATTCATAATTTGATTTGATTAGTTTCATAATAATTAGAAATGTATTTCTAATTTAAATTACCAAACTTGATATACATAAACAAATGTAATTCATATAAAATTATAGTTATTATGTTTGAATTATCACTACACATATTACATAAATATTACTTGACAATTTTTCTTGAGTGCAATAATTATGATTCATTTATCATACTAATGATCATTGAGAACATATGTGCTCTTTTGATTAATTGAAAACCAATAATTCATAAAATATATATGTATAACATGGCATTAACATCCATTTCTACTACTTATTTTTGTAGAAACGTTACGTTTAAATTATGATTACTGCATCAAAGAACAGTATTGCTGAACTCAACAAAGGTGAGAAATTAAATGGTGACAATTATGAGATTTGAAATATGAAAATCCAATATGTATTGGAGAACCAAGAGATTATTAAACCATTAAATATAACCATAGACATTCTTAAGGAAGGCAATATGGTCCAACATAAAAGGCACCGTGCAAAGATTTAGAAAATAGAAATCATTGGCTTGTATTACATTGTTAAGCATTGTGGATAATGATATTGTGCGTGAGTTTTGCAAGTATGAAACTCCTAAGGACATGTGATTTGCATTAGCAAAACATTTTAGAGGCATCTCAATAACCAAATTGATGTCACTCATCATCATGTTTGACATATACAAGAAATGACCAAATCATACAATGCAAAACATTTGAGGCATATGTTAAACATAATAAGAGAGTGTGATTTTATTCACAAATTACCATATAAGTAGCAAGAACAAGTTGTGAACCATTTATTACCTCAAAGTTAGGAACGTATGAAGATGCATAACTTATAATGAGAGCATTAAGACGATGGGCAATGTTATGAGTCATTTTATACTAGAAGAAGAATGTCTTGGAGCCTTCAAGATATCCTCTGAGGTATATACAATTAGTTTTAGATCACATGAAGTTATGAACCAAAAGTTTAAGCATTATGATGGGACCAAATGAAAAAAGGGTAAGAGAAATACCCATTACACCTAGGACTTCAAAAAGGCAAAGTGGAATCAACACAAAAAGGAAAACATCCTTTTAAAAAATAGAACATTAAAGTGTCAAGTGCTTAATAATGCCAATAAGGGGTCACTTAGCTCATAAATGTAGTAAGACCAAAAGGTACAATATTAGTATAAATACATTTGTTTTGTAAATGTCTCCTATTATATTTTTTTTAACTAAATCACATCCTTTGTGGAGTACAAATTTAAGAGCGACTAACCATGTAACGAAAGATAGAGATGCCTTCATACAATTCTAGAAAATCCCATATGAAACTCAATGGATTTATATAAGAAACAACTCAAAGGTTGCTATATAAGGGATTAGAGCCTGTAAATTATACATGCACGGTGTGTGATCCCTAATCCTTCACGAATTATTGTACGTTCAAAAGATTCAAGTTAATCTTATCTTAGTGTTGGTTTTAGTTATCTTAGTGTTGGTTTTAGTTAGTATTAGTTTTGATGTAAATTTTCACAATGGAAGAATGGATTTATATTTTAGAAATATTTTTATGATCGTGGATTTTATGTTAGATGTTTTTATTGTTCCAAATGTTATTCATTCAAATAATAATAAAAGCTATTCTTTGTTTACATCATCTAGAAATTTCAATATTGATGCAATTTTGATTGTCATATTGGTCAAAATCGAATAAGTTAATTAGCTAAAGAAAGCCTTTCAAGTTATTTACATAAAGTAAATTTGCCTATTTGTGAACATTATCTAGAAGGCAAAATGATGAAAAACCCCTTTAGAAAGGGAACACAAGCTTCCTTTCAATACAATTGATTCATTAAGATCTTTGTAGTCCAATGAATGTAAGGACAGAACATGGGGTTGTGTACTTCATCAATTTTATATATGACTATACTCATTAACGTCATGTCTATTTGATTTCTCACAAATTGAAAGAATTAATTTTTTTGATAAAGTGTATAAATTGAATAGAGAATCCATTAAAGAAGAAAAATAAAAGCATTAACAATTGATCAAGGATAAGAATACTTTTGTAAGTTCAAGATGTTTTGTAATAAAAAAGGAATAAAAAGATGACTAACTATTCCACAAATCCCACAAAAAATTGTGGAAAGATATAGTAGAACGCTACTAGAAATGGTTAGGTCCATGATGACACTATTAAATCTACAATCACCTGTTGCAGTGATGCATTGCTTATAACCATTTATGTACTTAATTAATTACCTACCAAATTAGTTATAAACACTCCATATGAGTAATGGCCAAGAAGAAAAGCCAATATGAACATATAAAACCATGGATGTATGATGCCTACATTCATTATCTCTCTTATAAATATGGGAAATTAGGCCTAAGAGAGAAGAAAAGTATCTTTATTGGATACTCTAGACACTTAAAAGGATATGTGTTCATAGGTGAACAAGGTAATGAAGGTGTAACTGAATTTGGATGTTACATTTTTAGAAGATGACTTTCCAAATTAAGGTGATATAGGAAAACACCTATTTCTATATGAAACTCTTGTTTAGAATGGTTTTACTGGGGAATCATGAGGAGGGACTTTATCTAAGTTAGAGTAGTCTAGAAACTTAAAAAATTATCTCAAGGGCAATTAAGATTAGAACCAATTGAAAGTTTACCTACATATTTGATTTGTATGTCAACACAGGAAGCTGAATTATTGTGAAAACTGGTTAAGTTACTCTCTAGGAAATTAAGGATACTTTGAGATATATTCATCCCCACAAAGCTTTGATAGATTCAATTTCAATCTTTTTATCAAATTTGGCCTCTCAAGAAACCTTGTATCTGAGGTTGTTCTAGACTTCTTCAACAAAGGTTCCTTACTTGAAAAAATCAATGAGACCTACATTACTCTTGTTGCTAAAAGTGATGAGCTTAATCAATTCTTAAACTTTCACCCCATTGCATGTTGTAGCTTTATTTACAAGATAATTTCGAAAGTTCTTGCCCATAGTTTGAAAAGGATACTTCCTAACCACATTGGTCCTATCATATATTCCTAGTAGAGAAATTGGTGACAATATTTTGATTCTTCAGGAGCTAATTAAAGCTTGTTCCAAGAAGAGGGGCAATCCTAATTGTTGCAACAAAATTGCCCTTAAAAGGCCTATGATAGTGTTGACTACAAGTTCATAACCAACATACCTACTGCTGTGGAGCTTCTGACTTGCTTTATTCAATGGATTAAGCAATGTATCATGTCTCCCTCATATAGCATTCTTGTAAATGGTCAACCTACCAAGTTTCTCAAAAGTTGTAAGGGAATTCGCCAAGGTGATCCAATCTCTCGTTACCTTCTTACAAATGTCATATAAGCTTTCAACATACTGCTTATTAGAATTATTGAAAGAACTAAGAGATTCAAATATCGCTCTAAATGCAAAAAACTTTAGATCATCAATCTCAAGTTTGCTTATGACCTTATCTTACTCTCCAAAGTAGATGACACATCTATCTCAGCTCTTATAAAAGCTCTTAATGTCCTTAATAGAATGTCTGGTCTATAGGTGTACTACTTTAAGAGTACTTTTTTCCTCTCTAAGAGTGTTGTAAACCAAAATTCAATGTTGACTACCATAACGAGATTTAAACAACAAACCTTTCCAATAAGGTACCATGGCATTCTAATCACTTCTTAAAGAATAGGCAACAGAGATTTGAGCTACCTATTTGATAAAACCAACACCAAAATCTTTGTTTGGAGCACTAAATACCTATCCACAACTAGAAGAGCCTAACTGATTGTCTTCATACTAAACTCTATCAATGTATGTTATGATGCTCATATAGCTTTAACAATTAACATTATTAGATCTATTAATAAGATCTTTAATAGATTTCTTTGGTCTGAAAGCATTAAAAGATCCAATAGGGTCAAAATGAAATAGGTGAAGTTTGTATCCACAAAAACAAGGGAGTCTTGTTATATGCTCTCCTAAGACCATAAACATTGCCATGCTTACTAAAAGATTGTGGAGACTCATTATGACAAATAATCCCTCTAATGCAAGTGGATACACATCTATTACATAAAAAATAGGAGTATATGGGGCCTAGATGTGAAGCACTTCTTCTACTTTGAAGGTAACACCCAAGATGAGATAAAGGTTCAAACCCAACTTTATTATACTGATAGGAAATGGAGAATCCATCAGTTTTTAGCAAGACAATTGGTTATCTGTGGATCCTTTTGATAATATAGTTGAAGCCTCACTTCTCAGGTCTGTGATTCAGTAGAAAGCAATAGTAGCATCTGCTTTATTGAACAAGGAGATCTTCAAACAAGTTCCCATTACCAGGTCTTTAAAAATGAGATTATTAAACTACAATCAGCACAGATGAAGATAGATTCATTTGGAAGCACACCTATAATGTCATTTTTACCAACCAATCATGTAAATAAGGTACTATTCAGTGATATGGTATTCATAACTTTGACCAAGGTGGTGTGGTTCAGCCATTTTCTTCCATGGGCTTCCATCACTTTTATGGCTTGCCATAAAAAACAAGCTACCAACTATTGATAAACTTATTAGGTTTCTGATCTCACAAACTAGTGTTCACTCTACATAAATGGTAAGGAAAATATATATCATTTATTCTTCAAATACAAGTTTCAAATGTAGGTTTACTTGTGACCTTCGAAAAGCACTACTAAGAAGATGCTTGATTTCTGATGCTTCAAATGACTTGAACAACTTCAAAACCTAGTGCTCAACTATCAACTATCCTAACAAAGTTGTAAAATGATGTTTTTTTTTAATCCTTATCTTGCTTGGTCACTGCCATATGGGAGAGAGAAACAATCGCATTGCCTCTCCATAGAGCAATTTTATAATCAACTCATGCAGCTCATCAGATATCGAATAAGCATTCACAAGTATAGAGTCCAAGAAGTGCAATTTCTTATATCCAATTGGAACGTTTAGATCTTTCTTCTTTAAGTTTAAAGAATTGTAATTCCCCCTAATTCCTGGTGCTCTTTGCCCTTGTTACTGAACTTGTTCACCTATTATGCCTTTTATAGCTTAGTTCAATTCCTCTTTTCCAAAAAAAATTATAAGAAAGAGTTTAAAGAAGTTATCATTAACCCTTTTAATCCTTGCTCCAAATCTTCTTCCTTAACGTAAAGAACAATTTTTTTTTAAAAAAATAAAAGTAACTATAAAGAGGTTTAAGAGAAATCCCGCAAAATTCTAAAAAATCCCTAAAAATATATTAACGTTAGCTATATATCTAAGAAGACGTGTAACAAAAGTCTAATAGAAATATGTTAGAAGTCAATTTTAATATAACTATCTATAGATAAAATTAAAAAAATAGAGTTCTAAATGACTTAAACTTGAAGAATCTTGCACCCTCACATTTTTCCCTGAGAATTGACGCCTATTATAAACCTAAGACTAGTGTTAATCTTGTTATGGAATTTCACTCCTTAATGTTTACCGTATAATCAGGGCCTGATGCTTCTTAATTGACACTAGTTTTGCAATATTTCTCTCAATAAATTGGAGGCAAGACAAGTTTGGTGCCGTCATGTCAAAGGTTGGCCTAGTACTGTATCTTAGCTCCTAAGACCATTGCAAAAGACAAAGGTCTATTATGCTTTGAGGTCTTGTGCCAATTATGCTTTTCTCCTCCAACTTCTCTAATTTGCCCTCTTTTAAGTCAGAACCAATTTTCGAAGTCTTCTACAAAGTTGTTACTCATCCTCCAAATGACTAAAAAATATCATAAAGGTTGTTACTCATCTTCTTATCCACCAAATGACCAAAAAATTTGATAAATTGGACAACTATGAAAAAATTTGTATTAAATCTCACATTTATTCCTCAAATACAATCATTTACAAAACCAACTAAATATAGAAAAATATAATAAAATCAATATAAATGTACGGTAAAGGTGACAAATACTAAATAAATTAATCTTAAACAATATACAAAATATACAAGTATCACTTAACATGAATCTCCCAACTATTACTTAATTGATAATATATATTTATTTCATAAACTTCGAGGAGGACTTTCCTGTTTGAATAGTTGTGATACCTTATCTACCAGATAACTCAGGAAACAGGAATTTGCCTAGTGACACTATGAAATAATGTCACAAGTAAAAGGGGAAAGTCGTGGCTATTAACTTAAAAGGAACTTTGTTAACCAAGAATCTGTTTCAACTAAAGAATCGGACTTGCACGATAAAAACAAAATTTCCAACGAAGTTTTTATAATGCTGATTAAAAGCATCCATGCCATCTCAACTCTACATGCTAGTCTAGAGAACCTAAACTACTGGGTATCCTTGAAAACTTGAAGGTCTACTATTAAACCACTCAGTGGACCTCAACAACAGAAACAAATAACAGGAACAGAAAAGGAGGGTCTCCAAAACTATCTCGGAGATTTACCATTCCTCTCTTTGCACATTCCATATTCCTGATCAGATTGAGCTACTATTCAGCAACTCTACCAGCTCTCCTTTTTTCATTTTTGAAACACCTTTAATACCGCGAGACTTTGCAAGCGCCCTCAGCTCAGTGAGCTTCAATGAGCTCACATCCTCCGGTTCATTCGTCAGTTCCTCTGCACCATCCTCATTCGAGTGAACAACTTCAGATGATTCACGATCTGATAATTCATCAAACACATCATCGTGATGAAAGGAGGAATGTGGATCCAGCTCCAGCTCTGAATCAATTTCAACATCCTCTTCCATCACTAGTTCTGGCACTGATTTCAACTGTTCAGCAGAATTTGGTTGTGTCTCAAATTGCTGTTTTCTTTCACCATTTACATTCACCAAAGACCTGGGACTGAGAGGATCTTCATTTGGATTAACAGGCCGATATTTTGTTTGAGGTACAGGAGATCTGCGCCTAAAATTTGATGGTGGTCTGGTAACAGAAGTAGCATTTGTTCCCACAAAATCATTCCCTCTTCTTTTATTCAGATTACTGAAATTTGTGCTCGTATGCTCAGAATATGGCTCATCATGTTCTGGCTGGTCCACATCAATGTCTTGACTGCTGCTACCACTGCTAGCTTTTTTCTTACCTCGTTCTGTTGAGTGTTTCCTAAGTAGTTTAAGGAGTGAATCCACGGTCTCACTCTGTTTAACTTTTCCATCAGACGACTCAACCTTCTTGTCCTCCTTGACTGCAGCTCTTTCTCGGAGCTGGGCTTGTACTTTCCTAAATAACTCAACAATTTCCTTCTCTCTCGGCCCTGGGGCTGCAGTAGCTTGAGACCTTGGGTTGTTGGAAAGGGAGAGTAATGGTCCATTCTTAGATGATAATAAATCTGACTCATCAAGGTTTTCAAAGCTGTCCCGCTGGTCATTTTGTCTGTTCCTGTTTCGGGAGAAGCCCTGTTTGTTTTGCCTTGGAAAATCTGGGTTTCTCCTATGGCCACTGGAACTTGCTTTGCATGAGAAAGGAACTGCTCTGGTAGCGCATTTCATCAATCCAATATTGATTCGTGAACAAATTCTTAGATCACTATGAGATGGGCACATGGCCAAAACTCTCCCAGGAAATCTTGAATTGGAAAAAAGCCTCCCTTCTGATGCTCCATAACCTAGAATATAACCAAGAAACAAATGAACAAATCAATCCTAAAGTCACAGGATTCTCAATTGGAAAGAATCAATTAAAAACAGGTTACAGAGACCAGAAGCTAATAATATGTGTAGATGGAGGCATATTCTTCAACTCCAGGTGAACCGTATTTTTAGATTATCCAATTATCCTACATTGATCGCTCTTTCAGTTTTTCTTCTAAGGATCTTCATATATAATTACTAAAAGAACAATGGCACAAGCAAAATTTCAATTGCATAGATTAATAACATAATTAAGTGCATGAAGAGTGTTCTCTATCACCAACAGTAAAAAACTCTATTTCATTTGCTGCAAAGGCTCAACAACATCAGCTTAATCTCAGTGGAACTACAAGAACAAAACAATGATGAACAAAACGAGTGAAACTATTGTTCAATCAGTTAAATTGTGATAATAAATCAACGAAAAATAGCCCAACATGAAAATACGACTGAAAGGACTTTAATCCCCTGAAAAAGAAAAAAGAAGGAAAACAAAGAAAAGACCGAAAGTAAACTATTACGACCAAAATAAGAACAACGTCGTTCCAAAGGAAAATGGTTTGCTAGGTAAGCATACAGCAAACACAAACAGCATCATAAACAAATTTCAGACACCCACTTGGGTTTCACAGCCTCAAACAAGTCACCAACTTCACCTCGTATTCTCTCCGTTTTCCCACCAACCAAACAATTTTAAACCGAAAGAAAGAGAGGTCCAATTTCAATTCAAGAAAAAAAAAATAAAAAAAAGGAAGGCAAAAAAGATTTGAAAATACCAGGAAAGTTATTTGCCGTTAGATGAACTGTTTGAGACATTGCAAACTCTGGGGGTAAGAAGTGAAGCTCAGCTCAGCTAAGCTCAGTGTAGCTTTTGCATCTTATGGACGCTCCTCGACTTCTGGTTCTGGGTCGTCAAAAAAATATATAGCCATTGATAAGGGACCTTCTTGGTATTCCGTGCCTTCTTAGGGATAGAATAGGAACTAAATTCGGGCCGGCTTTGTTTTAGGGTTTGGTTCGTTTGTTGCAACTTCACGAATCCAATTTCCGAAGTGGTTTTATAGTTTTTATCTAGGAAATATTCTTAAGAGTTGTTTTTTTAATAAAATTTTAAGGGGTCTTGCATTTGATACAAGATGATATTAAATTACATTGTCGATTTCATGATTCTTCAATTTAAGGGCTTCTTCAACAGGTACATTGCTTTTTCTCGGGATTGTAATGAAAAATCGAAAATGAAGGACAATTTCACAAGCAGTTTGCAGCTTAGGCTTCACAATTAAGACCAGTACAGGAATGCAAGTGTGCTTTATATGAGAACCAACCACCAAAAGTTCTAATAGCAAATAGCCATGATTGGGGGAATTCACATCTTATCTTACTGGACTAATCAATGCATTAACAGCATCACACAGAATGAGATACTGTAAGGAGCAACATGTTTTAAGCATTGCAGAGTTTTATTTGAAAAGCCAAACTACGGGCACATTCCAAATGCGAAGTCTTCAATATATGGCAATGAAGGCACACAGCAAATGCAATTGCAGAGTAGCAGCATTATCTTCTTTTCCTGGTGTAAGATCACAAACTACAAACTTTCTCCAATGCAATCTTAAGCTGGAAACCAGATTGAACGAGGGCCAGTTAGCTTTTTCCATGGCAACAGCAAGACTCAATAGCTCAATTGCAACACCTGGTGAAAATTATTGTATCATCCCATTAAATAGAACCCTGAAGAGTTAAACCAGTTCTTTACTTTCGGACGAGAAAGAAGGTTATCAACTGGGAAAATGGAATAATAACACAAACATAAACTATTTCTTCGAGCTTTTGTTGGGCAGTCTATGCTTTGTGATTTTTTGCCATCTCCTCCACATCTAGTTCCACCTCCAAGACAGGGCCATCCTTTCGCATGCTAAAATGACTGCTAAAGAGAATAAGAAATTTAAGCTCAAGATGCTCATTGTAAAGCCTAACATAGTTTGAAAAGTCTGGAGATGAGCAACTTACCTATTATGCACAGGACCATGATCTACAGCAGTTCGGAGGCAATATATAACTCTACCAACTATATCTGACATGAAAACTGGCCCAAATGTTCGACTATCATTAGCTTCCTGTAGTTCCCTCCGCAAAAATGAGATGGCAAAGATAGTCAGATTTTTCCCGAAAGTTCAAAAGTTATGTGCACATTGAGATATATAGACAAAAGAGGGTTATAGAAGCAGATCACATTCTAAACTGACATACCTACAACAACAACCTAATGAAAGTCCCACTGATTATGCAGGGTCTGAGATCATTAAACGTTCCCAAGGAATAATGCAAATGGAACAAAATACAAAGATGTATAAAAGCCATAGACCAATCCTTTTATATCCAACATCCAAAAGCTTGGATCTTAACAAGATACCAAGAAAGCTTACCTGATTGTTGATGTAAAGATGCATCTCTGTAAATTTTGATCGTATAGAAAATGAAATATTTCCATCCCTTTCGAAAATTTTTAGGAATGAAATTTAGCATGATAAATAGAGAATAGGTAATTTTAGCTTTTTGGCTAGACAAATTTTACCATTTATCAAAATGTCTATGATAAATGTTTAATAGCAATTCAAGGAAGGTTGGAAGGGAATAGTGCAAGTTCTTCAGAATGCTAAATGTACCCACTGGCGAACAAAAACAGATAAAGAGAACTTTATAACAGATGAATCATGAGTTAGCTAAAAACATAAAGGGAAGCAAAAAGAAGCAAAGTCCAGGCTTCTTAAAAAGAGATTCAGGTTGTCGGAGGAAATATGGACGTCATTTATAAACGAGGGAAGGATTCCTTTGAGTCTAAGTGCAATGATCTTCAAAATTAATTTGTAAAAGAGATTACAACATGAAATAAAGCGAAAGTCTTTTATTGTGGAAGAGTTAGGAGCTTTAGGGATCAAGCAGAGTTAAGTTTTATTCCATGCTTCTAGCATTTTTGAGCTGGAGAAGAACTTTTGGACAACTTCACACATTTCTATCTTGATTTGTTGCCAAGTTTTTTGGTACAAAAAAGTGCATTGAAGCTATCCAAACCTGGTGATTTATTGGAATTAAAACTGAAAACCACACCTTAGTTTCCTCAATTGTAACTGGCCTAGTAAGGAAATCACCACGATCCTTAGTAATAGGTCTCGAAAGCCTTTGGTACTTTAGTAGGGCAAGCAGCCATAAGGTTGGGGAAGATAAGTGCTATGGTCCTACAAGAACTAGGAGAAGAAGCTCTAGTACCTAATAAGTTTTGGAAGTATACCTTCTAGTATGGGAGAGCATTTCAGGTTGGGAAGTGATCACCTGCCCCACTGCATCTGTTAGGGAGATAATTCTGCTTTTATTCCTTCTTGCCAAGAGGGGTACGTGGAAGAAACTTGTGTTGCTATCCCCTTCCTTTAACCAAAGTACCTGAGACTTCTACTGAATTACTGAGCAATGTTGCTCCAAAGCTTTAATATACTCTTCAAAGGCAGCCCTTTCAACCCTTTTCCTGTCATTATTCTCAAGAGACGGGTATAAGTCTTGTTGTTTCTTTGACAAGTCTTCACTAGCTCTTGAAAGAGTGACTTCAGTGTCAAGATTTTCAAGTCCTCCTTGATAGCTCTAAGCTTTGTATAGAATCTGAATGACGCACAACCTTGGGCTTCTACCCTCATAACCTTTTGTACTACCTCCTCAAAGCTGGTGGAGTTGATTAGAAAATTGAAATACCTAAAAGGAGTGACTCTTTTTTGGTAGAGTACAAGGCCATAAACCTCAACTGGGGAGTGATCTGAGCAACCATAATCAGAGATTTTGCACTACCATTTTGAAAATTCATCAACCATTCATAATTCAGCAAAGCCCTATCCAATTTCTTCCTTATTAGTCAAGGGTCATCCAGTTTATTACTCCATGCAAACCAATTTCCTTCTATTTTCATATCAGTGGTCCCCAGCTTGTAAAGGCAAGAGATGGGCCCCTTGTGAATCTGTAAATCTGAAGAGCATGCTGAAAATAAGGATGGTCCCCTATGCATTTCCCTTGTCTTTGATTCGGATTTTGATTGAAAAGAACTCCTTGCAAGGTTGTTAATTGACCTAACTCCTGTTTCTGAGTAAATGACTCCACCTGAGCAAAGGCATCTATTCCCCAAGTGTCTGTTTGGTGAGAGTTTGGCTAATTCCTTCTAAGACTTCATCTTAGGCCCTGTTTGGTTGGATGTTAATTAATGTAATAGAATGTAATAGAATGAAATGGAATGGAATGATTTATAATGGAATGGAATGTAATATAGTAAAAAGTTGTTTGGGAAGGATGGAAGGGTTTATAATGTAATGTAGTGAAAGATTGTTTGGAAGATGAATGGGATGGAATGGAATGTATAATAAATGACTTTTATACCCTTATATTAAAATAGTTGTTGCAGGAGGTTTATTATTTTATTATTAATTATATAAAAATATTAGTATTAATTATTTAATATATTTTATTTTATTTTATG
>JANSVA010000004.1:18181877-18198759 GCA_025504915.1 Erythroxylum reticulatum | reverse complement strand
TCATATCAACATACTCAAATAACACATCCATTACAACTCTAGGTAGATGCATCAACTATAAACAACTTTCAACACATGTGCAATTTGTCCTTCATATATTTATTTTAAACAATGTTTTTTCATTCTTTTTCTTTCTTTTCGCTTTTTTTCTTTCTTTTCGCTTTTTTTCTTTCTTTTCCTTGTAAAAATTAAAATAAACTACATCAACATGGGAATTTCAATGATTAGACATAAAATAACCTCCCAACATCATAACCAACCCTCACATATATACACCCCCACATTTAGAATTTTGTATATCTACAAACTCAACAATAAAAAATGTTCCACTAGCTTTATGACTTTGGTAGGACATTTGGTTAAGTTTAAAAGCATAAAATTTCGTTTATACAAAAAGAAAAGCTAAAGCTCAAAGGGGTTTATCAAGGAAAAAATCATATCAATAGGTAGGTTATTTGGCTAATGTAGTTTATGAACAATAAAGAATGCCTAATCATATCCATGTTAATGCATATGATAAAAATGTGGTCTCAAATAGAAATTCAACGTAAAATCAGGATGTACATGTTATGAAGGTCACACATTATCAAAAGGCAATGAGACTGATATAGATGCGTCAGTCAAATAAGGCTCAAAATCTCACCAGCTTTGTCTACCATTAGTCACTACTCTTCCAAAGATAATGCATATCAATCAATCACAAGAGCCAAAAGTACATGCTAAAGTTGCTATAAAATTCTCTAGTCAATCCACACTCTAATCATGGTTATATAATCCCAAAAGCAATAGGAAACTAGAAAATGTTTATTTCATTCGTTTTATTCTTTCTCTTATTTTAATTGAAAACTTAAAAATAAA
Source organism: Erythroxylum reticulatum (assembly GCA_025504915.1). Classification (NCBI taxonomy): domain Eukaryota; kingdom Viridiplantae; phylum Streptophyta; class Magnoliopsida; order Malpighiales; family Erythroxylaceae; genus Erythroxylum; species Erythroxylum reticulatum. The sequence continues at coordinate 18,197,901 of JANSVA010000004.1, read as the reverse complement.
TAAAACAAACAAATTTAAAAAAACATATGCATATAAAAAGTAATGTGGAAATGTAAAAGAAAAGAAATTTACTTCCCTTGGGTTACCTCCCAAGAAGCGCCTTTGTTTAGGGTCATTGGCTCGACTCTTTCTTCTCCTCACGTGACAAAATTGTGATCTTTAGGTGTCACATGCAGCTCCTCCACATGAGGTAGTTCTAGATAGGGCCTTAGTTGATCATTATCCTCCCTCAGCGTCTTCCCTATCCTCAGCTTCTCAATCCTAACCGAATCCATACACTCTAGAAATATTTCGAACATCTCTTCACCTTTTTCTATATCATTTAACTCCTCCAACCTGTTATGTAAAGGTAAAGAGATAGACTCAGTACTTACCTCCAAGCTAAAAGATATGTCCTTTGCAACTTCGAGCTCCTTCTCAATTTCTTCGGCATAAACAATTCGTTGAGGGTTGACCTCAAAATTCTCAAGCTCCTCGTCACTTTACAATGTTTCTGCACAAACGTCCATTGGGTACACCTCGGGTCGATATAGCTGCTCCTCTTCGCTTTGCGATTCTAGGCGATCAAGACTTATTGCCATTTGACCCAATAGGTGTTCCATTCTCTATTGGCTTGCTTTTGTCTCTTGTCAGAATTCTTGCAATTTATACTGTATATTTTGTTGTCATTGCTGCATATCCTGTAGACATTGTAAATTGATAGTAGTAATATTATTAACAAGTTCTTCTAAAGATGCAACTGAATCATGTTAGCTCTCTGAGTCTTGCGAATTAGACCATATGTTTCTTAGAAATTGCCCTCCATGCTTTTGGAATTTTAAAGCATTCTCTTGCAATTCCAACGTCAACTCTTCCAAAGATGGACCGAAGTTGTGATAGGAAACTTCTAGCTTGTACGAGAATTGTTGTGCGTCCTGCAAAAACTTCTAGCTTGTATGAGAATTGTTGTGCGTCCTGCAAACTATCATGGAAGTAATTCTGATGATTATCCCATCCATAACAAAAGTTAGGTTGATCTGTCCAAACATTGTTATAAGATTGAGAATATGGGTTATAAAAGAAATTACTTCCGTCCATATCGAATTTTTTCAAACGAAACAAAAAAATGAAAAGATCACAAAATAACAAGAAAGAAATTAATTACAAACAAATATATACAAAATACCAATTCAATCACAAACAAAAACTAAAACACCGCACTCCCTGACAACGACGCCAAAATTTGACCACGCATCGTTACGTTAGTCAAAATAAAATAACTAGACTACTACTGTAGTAGTGGCGAGTCTAGGTCAATCCCACAAAGAGTGTGTGTAAAGTTTATAGAATGAAATTAACTGGTGTTTAGGAAAAATGGGAGAGGGGGGAGGGTTTGGACTTTTTTAAAGAAGGAAATAAAATGAAACTAACTAAAAAAAACAAATTAAAGAAAACATGTAAAATTAATAATAAAAGTGGAGAATTCGGTAGGGACCCGATTCTTTGGTTCAATCTCGGTTTACACCCTAATTAGGCATATTTCATTAATTTGTTGTTCTTTAACCTCTCTTAGCAATTATTAATTGTGGGTTAAAAATTAACTCAAGTTTTCCCTTAGATTTTGTTTAATCAAGATACGATCATTAATTAAACCTAACCACCGAACAACCTAGGATATGATCTCTAGATTTAGTTAGGCAGTAGCATTACGAATTAGGAAAACTAATTAATCAAGGAAACAACCACATACAATGCGTCAATTTACCTAGGTCATGTTATTCCTAATGATTACGAATCATTAGTCGCTACATATGAATTTCAACATAACAATTACGGATTATATCGAAATTCTAGCAATGAGTTTGAAATTAACAATTCAATGAATGCATTAAAATCATCAATTCATAATACCCAATCAGTTCATACATAAATAACCGAATGATAACGAAAATCCGATTATCCATACACAATACCCAAATCAATTAATATAGGATAACACAATCAATTCCTAATGAGAGAAAGAAACATCAAAATAACAATAAAATACTTAACCCGGGTCATCGGCGTTGATGTCATCTTCGAACCAGTATGGGGATGCCTACCCCTTCATAGGTCTTTCCCGAAAAATTGCTTCATCCCCATTCTAATCCCTGGCCAAAAATCCTCAATCGGCCCTCACTGCCTCACACAGCTCTCAACATGCCTCTCTTCATGCCTCTAATGTCTCACTGTCTGCTCACTATTCCCTTGATGGGAGAAAAAAGATTGGGAGGTTTCTTATTAATGCAACTGTTCATGTTTCTCATCTCTGCGCCTCTCCCTTGCAGCTTTTCTTTCACACCCACAGCCAGCTAAGCCAAGCCACAATGCAACCTTCCAGCTCCATACCTGCGTCTCCCTTCTGCGTAGCTGCCCCTCTACTGTGCCTCCAACCAAGCTACAGCCACAGATCCTCCTTAGCCCAGCCAAGTTGCAGTCAAACTGTAGTTGAAGCCTCTCCACGCCTGCGTCTACGCCTGCTGTGCCTAGCTGCTACCGCCTCGCCCTTGTAGTGTCTCCTGTAGCTGTGATATGACGAATAAAGGTCACACATCATTTAAATCCTCTCTTGCGCTCCTCTTTGCTGCGCCTTTTAGCACTGCATTTAATGCAGCTACTTGTGTTAAACGCAGACAGTTCCATAAATGTAGGACAACTGCATTGTCTGTCCTGCCTGCAGCTGCTTTTATTTCCTTATCGTTTTGTGCTTCATTTTTCTTGTCTTTTAATTTTTTTTTCTTCTTACTCCATAAAGACAAGGAAAAATAAATCTTTGAAAAAGACCCATTTATAGTGCTTTCAACTTACTACTTTAATTTCTTTACTTCCAAATTGTACCTAAAGTCATATGTGATTAAAGTGAGTATCATAATCATTTTTATGTCAATAATTGCTAGGTGTAAATAATTAAATATATCAACAATTAAACACATATCAATAAATAGCAGAACCACTTTTGCATTAGTTGAGTTCAATTGGTGCTACATGTCATAATTGTGCAATGACACTTGTCACCAATGCATGCAGCCCACTTGCCCTCCATATAAACTACCAGATGTCACAATTCTATCAGGCCATTTGTTTCTTAATCTCTTATGCCAAATGTCACTCAATTTATAGGCTTAGTCATCCACACTTTCCATGTATCAACTTATCTTGCCACTTGACATTTTTCCTTATCCAAATATACATTTTAATTCATCAATTTTCTAATGGTAACAATTAATTCCAAGTTATTAATTATAATCCATCAAACCAAAATTCAAGACTTAATCAATACACAATCAAATCATAATCATTAAATCCTATCACATATACTTTCATAGACATGTAACGTTCCTACTAGGATATAATTTGGGGCCTCACAGAAAGCTTTATGGATGAGCAGATAAAGAGAAGAACTAATAGACAAAGACGAAGAATGCAACTGGCTGAGAAAACTTTTAAAAACGAAAGCTAATAAAGAAGCACAAAAGATATGTACAAGAAGTGTTTGAACAATTCTCAGACAGTAGAACTAGAAAATAGTTAACGTGTAAAGTTATTATTTAAATGAAAAGTAAACAGGAGAAGATAACGGATTTAAGAAGAAAATATAATAAGTAAACAATAGGAAGAGAAGATAATAAGCAGTAGCAGAGTGCAATATTCAAGCAAGAAAAATATTAACAACATTCAACCATGTGTAGGTGACAATTAAAGAAGTTCTACTTTAAGCTCCATAGAGAAAAAAATATTTGATGAGGAAAGCAAATAGTATGTTGAAGGACTTGGAGATACTATGTAATAAAAAATATTATTCGTAAAAAAAACTTGCTTGGCCCACAAGTTGATTAATAGTAAATTTGACTTGATATCCAGAGCCTTTTGTAGACTTTTCCAAAATTTTGAAGTAAATCGAGGAACACAATCAGAAATGATAGACAATGGTATCCTATATAACCTCACTATCTCATTCACTTATATATCTGTAAGCTTATCTAATGGATAGTTAGGACGAACATGCACAAAATGAGCAGACTTGGTGAACTTATGTATAATCACCCATGCAGCTTCATGCTTTCTTTGAGTGAGAGAAAGCACAGTGAAAAAATCTATGGTAATTTTATCCCATTTTAGTTGAGGAATCTAAATAGGATGTAATAAACCAGATGGAATCTGGTGCTCAACTTTAACCTGTTGACATGTCAAACATTTGGATGCATAATCTACAACATCATGTTTCATGCCAGACCACTATTAATGCTACTTCAGATCTTAATAAATTTTATTTCCACCGGGGTGCATCGTAAAAATAGTATTATAGGCCTCAAACAATAGCTTTTTCTTCAATTCATCACTAGCTGGTACACACAATTGATCTTTGTAATACATATCACTATCTCCTTTTATAGACAAGTCGGGTTGTTTGCCTTCCCGAGTTACCAAGATAAGCTGTTGCAGCTTATCATCAACTTTCTGAGCATTTCAAATTTCTTATCTCAAGGTAGGCCTAGCTTTAATTGGGCTATCAAAGCCCCATCAGATACAAGTCCCCACTCACCCTGCTGCACTGACAATGCCAAAATGAACTTTCGACATAAGGAGTCAGCCACGACATTGGCCTTACTAGGATGATAGTCCACATTATAGTCATAATCTTTAAATAGTTGCAACCAACACCGTTTTCTCAGATTAAGTTCTTTCTAGGTAAGCAGGTATTTTAGATTTTTATGATCAGTGATCTTTTCACCATACAAATAGTGCTACAAAATCTTCAAAGAAAACACTACTACTGCGAGGTCAAGATCATATGTAAGGTAGTTCTGTTCGTGTGTCTTTAGTTGCCTAGAAGCTTATGCAAATACCCTATCATCCTGTATCAAAACACAGCCCAAATCATTTCTAAATGCATCATTAAACATAACACATTATTTAGTAAGAGTAGGTTGAGCCAAGCCCAAATTATTTCTAGATTCATCACTAAACATAACATATTCTTTACCAGGAGTAAGTTGAGCCAATACAAGAGCTTCGGTAAGCATTCTTTTTAGTTGATCAAAACTAGTTTGAAATCTAGCAAATCATTCATATTTCACTCCTTTTCGTAGCAATTTAGTCAAAGGCGATACTATCATTGAAAACCCCTTCATAAACTGGCGATAGTAATTAGCCAAACCTAGAAAACTTCTCACTTCTGTCACACTCCATAGCAGCTTCCAGTTAATAATTGCTTCAATTTTACTAGGATCAACTATAATTCCTTGAGAAGAGACAGCATGTCTTAGAAAAGATACTTCTTGAATCCAGAAATCACATTTACTTAGCTTGACATACAACTATTTTTCCCTCAGGGTTTGTAACACAATCCGAAGACGTTGAGCATGATCTTGCTCATCTTTGGAATAGACCAGGATATCATCTATGAATACCACAACAAACCAGTCTAAATAGGGCCTAAAGACTCTATTCATCAAATCCATGAATGTAGCTAGAGCATTAGTTGACCCAAACGACATTACCAAGGATTCATAGTGCCTATAACAGGTCTTGAGTGAAGTCTTTGGAATATCCACATCTTTTACCCGAAGTTGATAATACCCTGATTGCAGATCTATCTTAGAAAATACTCTTGCACCTTGCAATTTATCAAATAGATCTTCTATCCTTGGCAACGGATACTTATTATTCACTGTGACCCTGTTCAATTACCAGTAATCAATGCACATCCGATGAGTACCATCTTTCTTTTTAACAAATATAACTGATGCTCTCCATGGTGAGACACTGGGTTGAATGAACCCTTTATCCAGTAGCTCCTAGAACTAAACTTTCAACTCTTTTAATTCAGTAGGAGCCATCCTGTATGGTGCTCTGGATTTAGGAGTAGTGCCAGGCATAATCTCAATAGATAACTCCACTTACCTTTCAGGAGAAAGTCCGGATAGCCAATCAAGAAATGGCCTTTGTATGGAGAATGTAGCCGTAGCCCTATCTGATCTCTCCTAAGTTCTTGTTACTCAGTTCACATATGCAAAAATGAAATCCAAAAACAGTTCTTTACAATAGTTCTCATGCTTTAAGCAAGTAGATTTGTGATGTCCTATTTTTCAGTATATATTTAAGGTTTAACCTTAGATTAAGTATTGCATATACATGCATAACATTAGCATTCATACACAAATTGATATTTGTACATTACATAGATAACATATGCACTCAATTGACTTATCCCAAGGTATGAAAGAAGTTAAGTGAACATGATGTGAATTATGAATTAATATGTCTTGAATTTTGGTATGATTGGATTTCAGTTAGTAAATTGCAATAAAATGTTATTGATTAATGAATTAAATGTACATTTGGTCTAGAAAAAAATGGAAAGCAGTAAGAAAAAATTGATAAATGGAAATTAGAATGATTAAGCCTAAAATTGAGTGATATTCGGCATAGTTAAATGCAAGACAAATGGACTAGTAATTAAATGACAATTGGACTAATTATTATGTGACATGTAGACATATCTTGGAATGATATATGGATTGATTTAGTAGGGGGACAAATGGAAACCTAATATGTGGATTAGTGGAAGCCGATTAATTAGCCAAATGTATTACATGCCTTAAGACATATGGTGAGTTTAGAAGTAGACACCTAGTATGATGATGGAGCAAATTCCAGCAGTAATGTTTCTGCTGATTCCCTCACATTTCTTCACTAAAATTGCTTCAAATTTTCTTTGTATTTTGGTCTTAATCCTAGCTAAAGTTTTTCACGAAAACTACACGTAAGTCCTACACCAAATAAACAAGAAATCTGTTCAAAGTCGTCTTCACCTTGCTGTCCAAAAAAAAAAAGCTCAGTTTCACCTTAGAATTATGTTAATTTTTACTTCCTTGGGAGGATTGTTTAATCTAGAATTTTATGTTAAATGGGAAGCCTAATAGGTAAGTAACAATATGAGTTTTGTATAGGGAATTATTTGGATGTATTGGACTGGAATTTAATGTATAAAAAGGTGGATTTATGCCTAGGAAATTTGTTAGAAGAGTGTTCTTGAATTGAGAAAGAATTAGACCTATTTGCATGATAATGAAGGATAGATTTCTAGTTTGATTTTTGATGCATGAAAGACTAGGATTTGTGAGTTGTTAATTGAATAATTTTGAACTAGAATTGGAGAGGTTATTGATGAGGAAATGGAGTATGATTCAGGCCTAATAGAGGTATCATTGATAAACTATAAAATGGCTATTTTTAACTTTGGTATAAAGTGTAAAAAAAAATCTGGAAAATTATAGTTGTAGGTTGCAATTCTGGTTTCAATTTCATCTTCCTCTTTCGACCTATTTTCTCAAAGAATGAAAGTTGTAGATCTAGGTCTTTGCTTGACCTCTATAAAAGTGGATTGATTAAATAGTGACTAGATTTTGAGTTATTCCTATTTTCCTAACACTACCTGTGACAGACCCTGTCCAGGAACCTTATATTATTTCCTAATTTTGGGGACTTTAGAGCTCGAATTAGTCAAAGTATAAAAATGAAAAATTATTATTGATGTCTTATTAATGCTTCTGTGAAACAATTTGGTTAGAAGATATCTTGATAAGTTTATGTAGTTAATTGAAGTCATAACTTAAAGATTGGATGTGTTGAGTTCAAATCTGGAAATTTTGATTTTTTAAAGGAATAAATGAGTTCTTTTAATGAAAAAAATCTTAGGACATGAATAATGTGTATAAGGTATGGATGAATGAGTATTGAAGAAAATAGGGTATTTATGAAATTGGGTGAATGTATGAGTATACATTGCTAGAAAAATTTTGGTGAATGTATATATTTAGCTTGCTAAAATTTCAGATGTAAGGTACCAATTGTGTGTGTATTATAAGAAGCTTGTTGATCATAGAAATGTTTAAGGATAAATGTAAAGTATGATTGATGAATTTGGAGTAAATAAAACTATTTTAAAGGGACACACCTGATTGTAAAATGGTAGTATACAAAGTATGATGTTAAATGGTTAAGAAAGTTGGATAAGGTTACATACCCGGGAAAAGTCAATTGAGCATGCATTGAACATGACATATGTATATATGTGCACAAATGAATATGTGTTTGACTGATCACCTTTATAATGTAAATTATCTATGAATTATATAATTTTAGATGCCTAAGTCGAAGGTCATTCAGACATTACGAAACCATCCAAGCAATAGCACAAATTGGAGCATAGTGTAGGTCGACCTAGATGATCTTCCTAGGATTGATTTATTCTATTTAACTTCCAATTATTGATCTGTTTGTGATTCATATGGGAATTCCATACTTTAATGGTTTGAGGAGTTTGATATTCAGGAATGTATGGAAGTGTTCTGTTTGCATCTGAAATTTGAATGCTATCTATTTGTAGCTGAATTCTGAATGATTTTAAAATACTCAATCAAAGTTGAATACCAAACTAAGGTCCGATGAATATAAGATTTTGTCTGTGCATCATAAGTGAATGCTATTCATGACATATTCTGTTATTTAATGCATTTCATAAAATGCATGTTCAGATAAAGGTGTTGTGATCAGAGTAACCTGTTTGAAAGAGCTTTAAGCTCAGAATTCTGCACATAGAGCTTTGTTCCATGATTTCTATATTTAACTGAGTCTAATGGGTTAGTATCTGTATTTGAAAGGAGCTCGATCATAATAAATAATAATGAATCTAGAGTCTCATATGCATCTACATTTGTATATATATGACTATTAAATCTTTTTTAAAATTGTGATGAAGTGATATGCCATAATAATGTGATTGATTAGGTTATACATGTTCTGAAAGAATGTACGTGAAATGTGTGTCATTAATTATGTCTTATTGAGATGGAAAATAATTGTGAAAATGGTTGGTTATTTGATATTTATGTATTTGACTTGAGTGAGATCATTAATGATGGTTCACTCATTGAGTTAGCAAAACCCATAAAAAATTGCAATGTCTTTTTAGGTACGAGACAGGAGACCTAGTCCCTAAGATTTTCTAAAGGAACATTTTGGATTAAGATATGACTCAAAGGTCTATCAGGTAACATAAGAGGAGTTATAGATTGTATTTTGTAGTTTTTTTTTGACATATAGAACTTTTGTATAAAGATTGTAAACTTTCTCATATTTGGTAATGTAAATATTTGTTTCAATGACTATAATATAATCTTTTTTCAATGAATGAAATGAAGTGTTGAGGTTTTAAGTATTGTATATTCTTTATGATGCCATTTAAGAGATTAAGTTTGCTCTAATATACCATTGTCATAGGATTTGTACTTGAATGTCCTCTGGATGTTCGAGTATATACTATATGGTAGTGGGGTGTTACAATTTTGGCAGAGCATAGTTTGGCATCCATAGAGATATATAAGAGTATTGAGACATGATAAATAGTGAGAGACTTAGTTAGTGATCATAACTATTTTTGTTATAGGTCATCTGCCATAGGAGATCAAGTTGGAGAGTCAGCTGACATGAAATCTGTAGGAACTAATAGAGAGTCTCCTGTACCTGAGTTTGCACAAATACCTTCGAGAATCCTAAAGAGGAGGAAAGGAGATATGATAAGCTTCAAAAGTGGATGTGACGCTTATTTAAACTACATGACTGACACCCGTACTAGGAAGACAATTCAGGATATTTTGGTTGTTAGGGATTTTTCGGATGTGATTTTCAAGGAATTACTGGGGTTAACCTTAAAAAGAGAAACGGAGTTCACGATTGACCTTGTTTTAGGTACCACTCCTATATCAATTCCTCTACATAGGATGATACTTGTGGATCTGAAAGAGCTCAAGGCCCAATTGCAAGAGTTATTGGATAAGGGTTTCTTCAGACCCAGTTTATCACCTTGGAGAGCCCTATTGTTGTTTGTGAAGAAGAAGGATGGGACATTGAAGCTATATATTGATTAAAGGTAGTTGAATCGGGTGACAGTGAATAATAAGTATCCTCTACCGAGGATAAATGACTTACTTGATCAATTACGGGGAGCTCAAGTGTTTACAAAGTTAGACTTGAGATCAGGGTACTATCAGTTGAATATATCGAAAAGTGCATTTAGAATGAGACATGGACACTTCGACTTTTTGGTGATGCCATTTAGGTTGATTAATACCCCAGCAACTTTTATGGTCTTGATGAATAAGACATTTCAACCTTATTTAGATCATTTTGAGATTATGTTTATTGATGACATTTTGGTGTATTCAAATTATAGGAAGATCATTTTGAACATCTGATATTGGTTCTACAGATAATAAGGGAGAATCAGTTATATGCCAAGTTTAGTAAGTGTGAATTTTAGCTTAATCAAGTAGTGTTCTTAGGTCATATTATGTTTGGACATGGCAAACAGGTAGACTTGAAGAAAATAAAAGCAGTGTTTATGTGGGAAGCTCTAAAAAATGTGACTGAGATTTGGAGTTTCCTTGAATTAGTTGGTTATTACAGAAGGTTTGTTGACGGGTTTTCACTAATCCCAACCCCTTTGATAAAACATTTGAGGAAGAATGTGCCTTTCAGATAGAATGATGATTATCAGAGGAGTTTTAAGGAGCTAAAGCATTGTTTAACTATAGCACTAGTATTACCTATTTTATCTGGATCTAGAGGATATGTTGTGTATAGTGATGCTTCACACTAAGGTATAGGATGTGTACTGATGTAGTATGGTAGGGTAATAGCATATGCATCGAGACAGTTGAGGTATCACAAGTTTAATTACCCGATATATGATTTAGACTTGCTGCTGTAGTATTTGCTTTGAAGATTTGGACATAGTACCTATATGGTGAAACTTTTCATGTATTTGTTGATTATAAAAGTTTAAAATATTTATTGAGTCAGAAGGAGTTGAATATGAGACAGAGGACATGGATATAATTGTTGAAAGATTATGATTGTACAATTGAGTATCATTCTAGAAAAGCTAATGCGGTAGCTGATGCATTAAGCAAGAAGTCAAATAGTAGCATGGCTTAAGTACAGTTATCGAGGTTACTGAGCCCAGTTCATTTGAGAGCACTGAATGTTGAATTGAATTTAGGGCAGAATAAAGCATTGATAGCTACATTAACGTTGAGAGCTGTATTGCATGAAAGAATCAGAAAGGCTTAGAACAGAGATCCAAAATTGGTGAAGTTAATTGAGAAGTCGAAAGTGAATCTGGATTCTAAATTTGAATTGAGAGATGATATATTATGGTTAAAGAAAAGATTATGTGTGCCTGATATTGATGATTTAAGGAGAGAGATTCTAGAGGAAGCACATGTAGTAGCCTATGCTATGCATCCTGGTATGACCAAGATGTATAACATGTTGAAACAACATTTTTGGTGGCCAGGGATGAAAAATCAAGTGGCTGAATATATGGATAAGTGTTTGACTTGTCAATAACTAAAACCCGAGCATCAGGCTCCGGTTGGTATATTACAATCCTTGCTTATTGCAGAGTGGAAATGGGATAGAATCACAATGGATTTTATTAGAAGTTTACTGAGGACTCCGAGGCAACATGATGCCATTTAGGTCATTATTGATAGATTGACCAAGTCAGCTCACTTCTTACCATTGAGAGAGAATAACTCACTAGATTAATTAGCTCAGAGATATGTGGATGAAGTAGTGAGGTTATATGGAGTTTTAGTGTCCATTTTATTGGACAAGGATCCTGGATTTACCTCAAGATTTTAGGGTAGTCTACAAACAACATTGGTACTAAGTTGAACTTCAATACTACATTTCATCCACAAACAAATGGATAGAGTGAGAGAACAATTAAAACTTTTGAGGATATGATAAGGGCTTATGTATTGGATTTTCAAGGAGCATAAGATCAGTATGTGGTCCTGATTCAATTTGCTTATAACAATCAATATCTAAGTAGCATTGAATATGGCAGTATATGAGGCATCATATGGAAGGTAGTGTCGATCACCTTTTTGTTGGTATAAAGAGGGTTTAAGAATTGTTGAAAGCCCAGAATTGATTAAGGATATTGTGGATAAAGTGAAATTGATCTAAAGTAGAATTAAAGCAGCATAAGATAGTCAAAAGAGTTATACGGATCAACATAAGAGGGATATGGAATATCAAGTTGGAGATAAAGTATTTATGAGAGTATCGCCTTAGCAAGGAGTGCGGAGGTTCAGTAAAAAGGGCAAGTTAAGTCCTAGATACATTGGCCCTTATAAGATCATTGAGAGAGTTAGACCATTGGCTTATAAGTTAGCCTTATCGAATGAGATGTCTCAGATTCACAATGTATTCCATGTCAGTATGCTTAGGAGATATCGATTTGATCCTACTTATATGTTACTGTTCAGGAAGTTGAAATTGCAAGTAATCTGAGTTATGTTGAAGAACCAATAAAGATAATTGGCTATTATAATAAACCGTTAAGGAACCGAGTGATTCCAATGGTGAAAATCCCTTGGAAGAATCATTCGAGTGAAGAAGCCACATGGGAAACAGAGAAGTACATGAGAAATGAATACCCTTACCTGTTTGACCATTCAGGTAAGAATTTCGAGGACGAAATTTCTTAAGGGGGAGAGTTGTGATATCCTATTTTTCGGTATATGCTTATGGTTTAACCCTAAATTAAGTATTGCATAAACATGCATAACATTAACATTCATATATGAATTGATATTTGTACACATTACAAAGATAGCATATGAACTCAGTTGACTTATCTCGGGGTATGAAAGAAGTTAAGTGAATATGATGTGAATTATTAATTAATATGTCTTGAATTTTGGTATGAATGGATTTCAATTAGTAAATTGGAATTAAATGTTATTGATTGAGAGATTAATGAATTAAATGTACCTTTGGTCTAAAAAAATGCCAAGTGGTAAGAAAAAATTGACATAAGGAAATTAGGATGATTAAGCCTAAAATTGAGTGACATTTGGCATAGTTAAATGTATGACAAATAGACTGGTAATTAAATGACAATTGGACCAATTATTATGTGACATGTGGACAAATCATGGAATGGCATGTGGACTAATTTATTAGGGCACAAATGGCAACCCAATATGTGGATTAGTGGCAGCTAATTAATTAGCCAAATGTATAACATGCCTTAAGACAAATGGTGAGATTAGAAGTTGTCACCTAGTATGATGATGGAGCAAATTCCAGTAACAATGTTTTTGTCAATTCCCTCAGCTTTCTCCATTGAAATTACTTCAAATTTTCTCTATATTTTGGTCTTAATCCTAGCTAAATTTTTGCATAGAAACCAAACCTAAGTCCTACACCAAATAGCCAAGAAATCTGTTCAAAGCTGTCTTCACCTTACTGTCCGAAAAAAAAGAAAAAAAAGCTCAATTTCACCTTGGAATTGCGTTGATTTTTGATTGCTTGGTAGGATTGTTTAATCTAGAATTTTGGGTTCAATGGGAAGCCTAATAGGTAAGTAACAATCTGAGTTTTGTGGCATGTCAAATGATATAAGAATGATGCTTGAATTGGAATGAAATGCATTTGATATTGGTGAAGATATGTGCTGAAAAATGTTGCATGAACTTAGAAATTTTTCTATTTTGTTCTCGGTATATGAAAATCGTGGAGTATAGGGCATTATGTGGATGTATTGGAATGAATTCAGATGTAAGGTATCAATTGTGTGTGTATTATAAGAAGCTTTTTGATCATGGAAATGTTTAAGGATAAATGTAAAGTATGATTGATGAATTTGGAGTAAATCAAACTATTTTAAAGGGACACACCTGATTGCAAAATGGTAGTATACAAAATATGATGTTGAATGGTTAAGAAAGTTGAATAAGGTTATATACCTGGGAAAAGTCAATTGAGCATGCATTGAACATGACATATGTATATATGTGCACAAATGAATATGTGTTTGACTGGTCCACTTTGTAATGTTAATTATGTGTGAATTGAATGATTTTAGATGCCCAAGTTAGACGCCATTCAGACATTGCCGGACCATCTAAGCAATAGCATAAATTGGAGCGCACTGTAAGTCAACCTAAATAATCTTTCTAGGATTGATTTGTTCTATTTAACGTCCAATTATTGAACTATTTGTGATTTTTATCTGAATTTTGGACTTTAATTGTCTGAGGAGTTTGATAATTGGGAATGTATAAGAAGTGTTCTGTTTGCATTTAAAATTTAAATGATATCTATTTGCAACTGAATTTTGAATGATTTTAGAATATTCAATGAAAGTTGAATGCTAGACTGAGGTCCGATGAATATAAGATTCTATTTGTGCATCATAAATGAATGCTATTCATGGCATATTCTGTTATTTGATGCATTTCATAAAATGCATGTTCAGATAAAGGAGTTGTGATCAGAGTAGCCATCTTTAAGCTCAGAATTCTACACGTAGAGCTTTACTCTATGATTTTTGTATCTGTCTGAGCCCAATGTTCCGGTATCTATATCTGTATCTGAAAGGTGCTTGGTCATAACAAATAATAACAAATCTGGATTCTCATATGCATCTGTATTTTTATTTTATAATTATGAAATATATGATTATGACATCTTTTCTGAAATTGTGATGATAAAGTGATATGCTATAATATTGTGATTGATTGGGTTATACATGTTCTGAAAGAATGTATGTGAAATGTGCGTCATTCATTATGTCTTATTGAGATGGAAAATATTTTTGAAAATGGTTGGTTGTGTGATATTTTTGTATTTGATTTTAATGATATCATTAATGATGGTTCACTAATTTAGTTCACAAAACTCATCAAAAATTGCAATGTAGTTTTTAAAGTATGAGACAGGAGACTTAGTTCCTAAGATTTTCTAGAGGAACATTTTTGATTAAGATATGGCTCATAGGTCTGTCAGCTGACATCAGAGGAGTTACAAATTGTATTTTATAGTTTCTTTGACATATAAAACTTTTCTATAATGGATTTTAAACTTTCTCATGTTTGGTAATGTAAATATTTGTTTCAATGACTACAATGTAAACATTTGTCAATGAATGAAATGAAGTGTTAAGGTTTTAAGTATTTTATATTCTTTATGATGCCATTTAAGAGATTATGTTTTCTCTAACATACCATTGTCATAAGATGTGTACTTGAATGTCCTCTAGATGTTCAGGTATATACTCTATAGTAGTGGGGTGTTACAAGATTATTCTTTCACAGTCTAAAGGGCAAGATAGTTTTACCCTAATTGTCTAAGAAATGTTGCTAAATGTTAGACTGGATACATTGTCGTTTTTGTATTTGTCTAAAACCGGTGTTTTAAGAGTGTTTGTCTCATATGGGAGAGATCCTCCCCTTGTTTTGTAACTTCTCTTTTGTAATGAATGAAATTTTAATTTCTAAAAGAAAATCTGAAAATTTGCTCACCACTGAAATGTTTTGCAAGTTAACACTAACCTTCTTAAAATGAAGTACAAAAGCCAAATAAGCTTCACACCCCTTCTTAAAGAACCTTCGAGCTTACATAGAAAATATCATATTGGCCAGAGAACTATTGTGGATGCCATACAATATTATTTTAGGTTGATGAGGCTTCTTAAGTACAACAATCTTAGCGTTATAGTCAACCACTGCCTGATACTTGGATAACCAATCCATAACCAAAAGTAAATTGAATTCATAAAAAGGCAATTCATTTAGATCCACTACATACTCACTTTTTTGGATCATAACATGACAATTTCTATAAACTTGATTAACCAACACACTGTTACCTAGAGGACTGGTTACATGAATATCATAATCTAACCGATCTATAAGAATCTTTTTATTAGGAATTTCTCCAACACAGATATAAGAATGGGTGGATCTAGGATCAATCAAAGCATGCATTTTATAGTTAAAGAGAGAAACAATACTAGCAATGACCTCGGGTGTGTCCTAATCCTCGCGAACTTTCAAAGCATAAGGCTAGCAACTACTACAAACATTTCAAAGTAATCAACTCTATGTTATTAAAGATACCCCTTTAGAATTGTAACAAAAGG
>JANSVA010000004.1:18168320-18181777 GCA_025504915.1 Erythroxylum reticulatum | reverse complement strand
CTGTGATAACTCTACTGTGGTGGGCTTTTCTTACTACACAGGACTATTACAAGGAAATGTGTAGTGCGTCATCTTTATGGATCTGCCCAAACCATTATGATGTGTTTATATGTTTACATATGTTGTCAGGTTTGATGATTGTTTGAATTATGCAAGTTGATAAATTTATGCTCTGTGGATTTTCATGAAAATTATTACGATCACGAGTGTTTTCAAGAGTTTTTGCTTGTTACCAATTATAAAATTGTTTCCCACTACCTTTAAGCTCACTGCTATTTCCTCCCCATCCACAGGCGATGAACAAGATATGGAGTGATCAAGCCGAGAGTGAAGGCATCAATCCAATTTGCTTATTTTTGTTTTTTTAAAGTTAGATCATGTAAAACAAGGCTTTAGTTGCATTTTGAGAAACTATTGATTCTGTAAAGTCGATATTTTTGGATTATGATGTAAGGTGGCTCGAAATGCCCATTAAGGCATTGTAAAGACTTTATTCTTTTGATATAAATGAAGTGTGAATGGTGCATGGATGATGTGAGTCAAAATTAGATATACGTGAAGAAGCAAGCAACTTGAGTTGAGGATTTTGGAACGTAAATCGTTGATATATATATATATATACATATATAAGTATGCATAAGTGAGATACTATTGAAAGGAAGATAGGAATTATAACTGATTAGATGCAGTTGAAGGTGATGAGACAAATGAGTTGAGATTTGAGAGTTTAATGAAATCATTTTGGTAGCTGAAGGTTTATGCTCATAACATTTTAAGTTTGTATAGTGTAAAATTCCAATTCTTCTATAAGGGAAAATTTGTGTTCAGACTTTAGGGAAAAAAATGTGGATTGATCTAGGATGAATTTGAAAAGTTGAATTCATGGAATTGTAGCTTGTTTTTCTAGCTTTCCAACGCTATAAATTATGAAGTTTTTGGATATCGGAGTAAGAAGTTGTGATCCTTATAAGGGGAGATACTTAAGAGTATAGTTTGTATCATCTGATGACGTCATAGGGCGCTTAGTCTGGTAAAGATGTATAGTCTTATGAACATGTTTCCTCTGGTGATGACGTGTCATCTTGTGAGGACACTTCATCTTATGAAGATGCTTCGTATGGTGAGGATGTATCATCTTATGAAAACGCTTCATCTAGTGATGATGTGTAGTTTTGCGAGGATGATTTGTCTTATGAAGATGCTTCATCTAGTAAGGATGTGTCGTCTTATAAAGACACTTCGACTGATGATAACGTGTCATCTTACAAGGACACTTCATCTTATGAAGATGCTTCATCTGGTGAGGACGTATCGTCTTATGAACACGCTTCGTCTGGTGATGACGTGTTATCTTGCAAGGACACTTCATTTTATAAAGACGCTTCGTCTGGTGAGGACATATCATCTTATGAAAACGCTTCGTCTGGTAATGATGTGTCGTCTTATGAGGACGCTTCATATTTTGAAGATGCTTCGTCTAGTGAGGACATATCATTTTATGGAGATGCTTTGTCTGGTGATGACGTATTATCTTATAAGGACGCTTCTTCTGGTGAGGGTGCTTCGTCTAATGATGTCATATTGTTTAGTAATGACATCATATCGTCTGGTGCACTATTCACCTAATCCTATCATCTGGTCACATTTTTGACTCTCTAAACAATAGAATTTGCCTTTGGGGTCTTCATAAAAGTTGTATATCTAGAAGTCCTCTTCGAGACCATTCAAAGAAAACCTTATTCCAAAATCTTTAGTGAAATTTATGCTTATTGTTCCAAGACAGGTACAATGTGAGGGAGGACATGAGCATGGTTGATTCTTTTGGCCATAACTTCATAACCCGACCTCCAAATGAAGTGATTCTTGAAGTAATAGATTCCTAATACTTTTTTCTAACTCTTGTTAAGAATTGGTAACTTTTGATGTAATTTTGAAATATATTTATTGAAAGAATATGATGGATTGGTTGGAAGAGCATAATCGAGTTATGAACACACTTTGGATTTGTAAGCATATCTTGAGCTTTACAGCTGCGAATAAGGTGGTTCTTGTTTTAAAATAAACAAAAGGTTGAGAGTTACAATTGTTTTGAAGAAGTCAAATTGTGATTTTTGTGTATACTGGTGTGTGCACATCACCCTTATGGGATGATGGCTAATGAGGATTCATTGAAATAACTCTACAAGGAAGCCTGCTGACGCTTTACGACGTCGGGTTGTTGGAATCCAGAAACTATAGGGTTTTTGGCTCACGTTCTCATGACTTCGATGTTGGGCTCTAAAAATGGGGTCCAAACAGTTGTGGTATTAGAGCGACTAGGTTTTGTTCCAGGTGTACGACTAGGTTTAGGAGTATCCTAGGCATGAAATGGTTAGTTTAAGACTGAAAGGAATATGCATTGTTTTAAATAAACAACTTGCAATTTTTTGAATTGTTGTACATGATCTGAAACTGTTTTGCATGAACTAAAGATTTTCAATGGTTTTAAATTGAAGGATTGATTATACCATCTCGAAAAAGAACTCGAGGAGCTCTAACTCGATCTAGCTTTCACCAAGGGAGCACGGATGAATCCTTTGTCCGAAAAGATGCGGGGACACATTCTGCTCCAAATTCTGAGGCACCTAGTAGGCAACATGAAGTGCCTCCACCGCCTGCACCAATTCCTCAAGCAAACCCCATGGATCTACAGTTCTTTGAGGTCTTTGCTCAATCTTTCTTATATGCCATGGGCCAAGGGTCTCAAGTTCCAATGCAAGCTCCAGTAGATAGAAATGGACAATATGATAAGTTCCGCAAGTATAGAGCTGTAGATTTCAATGGGACTATAGGGGGATGCTTTTCATTGGTGGGAATCAGTACCCCACAATCAGATTATGCCTTCGATGTTTTCATAGAGAGACTTTGTGGAAGTGTTCAGGAAGAAGTACCTCTCCAGATTTTATATTTAAAAGAAGGCCAGGGAGTTTCTAAATCTCACATAGAGAGATATAAGTGTGAGTGAGTATGAGTCGAAGTTCACCCAGTTGTCACAGTATGCAGCCAACATTGTTGCCAATAAGGAGGGTAACTGCTGCAAGTTTGAGGGAGGACTCCATTTAGGGATCAAGGAGAAAGTCTTAATCAATAATTTCTGTGACTACCAGCAACTGATAGATGCTGCACTCCAGGCTGAAAAACTGGAGAACATAAAGAATGAAGTGAGCAGAAAGAGGAAGAGTCAGGAGTAATCTTCTAAGAAGGGAATGAGCTCTCTAATGCCTAAGAGGAGTACAGGGAGTTACCATACGCAGAGTGAAGTAGGAAGTAGGGGCCCTGCTAAGAATAAGCAGGTAAGAGCAGTTTCAAGGCAAGCCTCAAATGTGAGAGACACTAGAAAGACGGGAGGATCAAATACACAAACCCTCAATGTGAGCATTGTGGGAAACTTTATAAAGGAGAGTGCTTTAAGCTACTGGGAGCATGTTTCTGATGTGGAGAGTGGGGACACAAGATCAAAGATTGTCTCCAAGTAACAAGCAAGAAGGGTCGCAGTTGTAAGCCCCAAGGAGAGTAGAAACAGTGGGGACTAGGTTAGTCATGGTAGTTCTGGGGCTACAAGGAAGGTTATTCCTTGAGTAAGGCCAAAGGGTCAGGCTCAGGCTCAGGCAAGGGTATTCTCCATGACGAAAGAGGAAGCTACAGCTGCACTTGAAGTTGTCACAGTTATGGCTTAGTTATTTAACTCTACAATATATGTGTTGTTTGATTCTGGCTCTACACATTCTTTTGTTTTTACAAGCATGATTTTATATGATGTTAAATTGGTGCCCATGGATAATCCTTGGATTGTTAGTACTCCTTTAGGAAGGAATGAGATAATAAGTTAAGTGTATAGAGAATGAGAGCTCTTTATCAATGGTGCTAGACTAGTAGTGGACTTACTACCTCTAGACCTAAAAGGCTTAGATGTCATACTTGGAATGGATGTTATGGAGAAGTATCATGTGAAGTTAGATTTTAGCCTTAAGGAGTTTTAATTTGATCTAGGCAATGGTGAGAAGGTGATTTTCAGAGGGGACAGAAAAACACCATCACCAAGAATAATTTCGGCTTTGCTAACTGACAGGATGATAGGAAAGGGATATGAAGACTTCTTGGCATATGTTGTGGACACTAATATGAATGTAGGATAGTTAGAAGATTTTTTCGATTGTGAAGGAGTTCCCAGATGTGTTCCCAGAGGACTTACCCTATAGAATGGCTCCAGCTGAGCTGAAGGAACTTAAGGAACAGTTGGAGGAATTGCTAAAGAAAGGGTACATAAGACCAAGTTTGTCACTATAGGGAGTGCTAGTTTTGTTTGATAACTAGAAGGATGGGACATGGCGTATGTGCATTGATTATCAGAGACTCAACAAGGTGACTATTAAGAACAAGTACCATCTGCCACGAATCGATGATCTATTTGAACAATTGTAAGGAGCAAGGGAATTTTCCAAGATTGACCTTAGGTCGGGCTATCATCAGCTCAGAATCAAGGAGTCTGTTGTAAGCAAGACATCCTTTAGGACTCGTTATAGGCATTAGGAGTTCCTAGTCATGCCATTCGGACTGACCAATGCTCCAGCTACATTTATGGATCTTATAGATAGGGTCTTCAAGAAGTATCTAGATCAGTTTGCCATAGTATTTATCGATGACATTCTGGTTTATTCTAAGAATGAAGAGGGACATAAGGAGCACATCAGGATAGTTTTGCAAACACTAAGGGAGAAGGAACTTTATGTTAAGTTCAGTAAATGTGAATTTTGGCTTCACAAAATAATTTTCCTTGTAGATATGATATCAAAAGATGGGGTGCATGTTGATCTAAAGAAAAATGAAGCACTGGTGAATTGGCATGCACCAAAGATAGTGACAGAAGTGAGGAGTTTTCCAGGTCTGGCGAGTTATTATAGGAGATTTGTTGAAGGACTTTCTATGATAGTTGCTCTGATGACTAAGTTGTTGAGGAAGAATAAGAAGTTTATCTGGAGTGATGAATGTCAGAAGATCTTTGAGGAGCTTAAGCACATATTGACAAGTGCTCCAATTCTGACCTTGCCTATAGGAGATGAAGGTTATACAGTTTATACTGATGTTTCAAGAAAGGGTTTGGGTTGTGTATTGATGTAAGGAGACAAGGTGATAGCTTATGCCTCACAGTAGCTAAAACCTTATGAACTGAATTACCCGACCCACGATCTAGAATTGACAGCAGTAATTTTTGCTCTGAATATTTGGAGACATTATCTGTATGGTGTTCAGATGAAGATTTTTATAGATCATAAATGTAGGACCCCATTTCCAGAGCCCAACATTCGGAGTCGTAAAACTTGAGAAAACACATTCTTCCATTTCAGAACAGATTTTGGGAAACTTCTAACTAGAATTTTAGTTTTACTTCTTTAGAACATTTGTTCACCATTGTCTTAAGTTTTTAATGTCACCAAAATAATTTGATTTGATTCAAAAATCTGAAAGTTATGGCTCAATAACTTTCAGAATATTATTAAACTGAAACAGTACACTATACTCAACATCCCTCCAGAAATTTAAAGTCTTAGAGACTGAAATAAAATTCAATTCCCTAAGCTAATTTATATATACCTGTCTCTAGTTTATTTAAAAACAAGAATCATCTTGTTTGGAGCTCTACAGCTCAAGATATCCTCAAAATACTAAAGCATGTTCAGTAAAATATCCAATTCATACTCTTCAAAATGATACCTTTACTTTTATTCAATCAGTCCTTTCAAATCAATACAAAAACTTATAAATGTTTACAGAGAGATAGAGGAATGAGTTAGAAATCCAATTCTTTAAAAATCAGGTCATTTGGATGTCAGAAAACAAAGTTATGGCCAAAAGAGTGGAACATGTTCAAGTTTGGGGGAGGGGGGAGCCTGCGAGTTACACAATTGCGACCTACGCGCATGTGGCTGCCAAGTCGAGATCGCGCAATTCACAAGTCCGCAGAAAAATGCGTGATCGTGACTTGTCCCTTCCTGCTTTTCTTCTTCTAACCTGTATTGATAAAAAGGGCATAACTTTTATTACAAATATTGGATTAAGGTCATTCAAAGACCATTTCGAAGAGGACTTTACAACTTCTATGAAGACCTTAAAAAAAATTTTGGCTCTATAAGGGTTAAAATTTCAAAATAAGGCAGGTATCCCAAAAATCCATCCTATGCAGCATCACAAACTTCTAATAATCATAACTGTTAACTTTGATATCCAAATATTTCACACTATATTGCATTGAAAAGCTAGAAAAATAATCTACAACTTCCAAGAAGACAACTTTGTCTAATTCCATATAGATTAATCCATATTTTCCCCTGAGGTCCGAATACAAATTTTTTTCCCCTTATGAAAACTTGAAACTTTCAATGTACAAACTTGGAATGTTATGAACATGAACATTCAACTACATCTCATCTTTCATAATGTCTATTTTTCTTGCCCATAACATCTCACTTATAAGCTACAACAATTCATGTTCAAAGTTCATCATCTCAATTGGATAATTTTTCTAATTTCATCTAATTTCAACTCACATCATCCATACATAATCCATATTTCATTAACAAAAAAGAAAAAGAAGTTTACAAAACTTTAATGGCATTCTAAGCCACATTACATCATCAGTATCCAAAATTCAAAATACAAAAGATACCAAACCTAATAATTCTCGAAAAGTGTCTAAAGTCTTGCTTTTACAAAATCTAACTTAAAATACAAAAACATTGCAAAAAAATAGAATGAATCCTCGACTCTTAGTCACTCGATCTCATTTTCTTCACCTGAAGATGGAACAAAAAAGGGGGTGATCTTGAAAGCTGGTGGGTAATAGGTTTATAATGGAGAATAAGCAAAATTGTTGAAATGTTCATTTGTTGTATAAAAGAAAATCATAATGAATTCCCAAAATGCTTCATTCTCAAATTCTTAGTCAATTTCACAATCCTAGCTCAAAATTTATAGTTAAAATATCTTCACATCAACCTAGCATATACATTTAACTATCAATGTAGAACACTCAAATTATGCAACATACTTGACAATTCAAAGATGTAATGCAAAAATAAATGGCTCGAGAGTTATGTGGAAAAAAATGAAGAATCCAAAGTTTACACCGCGAACAAAATGGGTCTAATTTCACAGGATCACGTGGCCTCAAGCGGGCAAGTGGGAGAAGGCTATAGTTCAACGTGCACGTGATTAACGAAACGTTCCTCCCATGCCCAAATAAAAGCACATATTCATGCTCAAATCACTTCATCATACTTTCATGCTTTTTCTTCTTTTTCAAATATACAAAATGCCATGACATTTTTCAAGGCATAACATAAATTGTTTCAATGCATTTCCATCTTTATTTCGAAATTCATGTACCAAAACACATAAAGATTTCTCAAACCATTCAGATAGTGATTATGCAACATTTAATAAAACAATTGAAATCATTTAATTCTCTTGATTCGAAAGAAATCATTAGTGGCTCATACTCTATTATAAATATGGAAGCCACCTTGAATTCCTTATTTAAACTTTGCTTTAAAATGCCTTTACTCTTGCTCCTCTTGCCTCCTTTGAATCCCTTTTATCAAAGAAAAAATTCCTATTCAATAGGGATTCAAATTGGAGAACCCATAAGACATATTCACTAAAATTGATCCTAGAGTTCTTAAACCTATAGATTTTTTAAGCTTTATAAAGCAAAACGCCTTTCATATATCCAAGTATAAAAATCAAACTTACCTTGAATCTTCACCAATTTATGAGATTGTTGGCTCTAATGGGAGCTCTAATCCTCCTCTTCCTTTCTCTCTTTTGAATAACTTAAAAATCACTCTTTAAGACTAAGAAAAATCAAAACCTAGCTTTTCTTTATTCTTTCCTCTCCACAACTGAAACTTTCTCTTTCTTCTCTCTTTTCTTCATTTCTTCTGTCCTTTTCTATCCTTAAATCACGTTTTTGCCTCTTCCTTAAAAGCAAACCATCACTTCTTATTTCAATTTTGCCATTACTGATTCTAAATTATCCATTTTGCCCTTCCTTATAAGCTTAGGTTCTTTTAACCTTAAGTGTTCTTCAAAAAATGCCCTTCATATAATCCTACTACCTTAAGACTTTAATTCAATTTAACCTATTTCATATAATCTTACTAACATTAACATAATAATAACTACTCAAAAAATTAAATCCATCAAAATATTATAATTATTTAAATCAGGCTTAACTAGAGAGAAAAAAAATATGGGGGTCAACATTTCTCCCCCTCTAAAAAGAATTTCATCCCTGAAATTCTTATCTGACGGATCAAGTGGTAGGGACATGCTTCTTCTTATGCTCCTTTGTTTTCCATTTAACTTCATCACTCGAATAATTTTTCTCAAATCACCCTAGTTAATGGATTCAATCAATCCTTCCATGACTTATTTAGATATCACACTATCTTATTTGTTTCCTCAATATATTTCAGGTTACTCATAATTTTTTTCCCACTTCCTTTCCTATGTCGATAACACCAATATCAGATCATATTGATATTTCTTAGCAAACTTGACATCTTGCACTCAAGCTAAGCACACCTTGGTAAGGTGATACTCTCATAAACATTTCATCCTTTGTTTCATAGTTTACATCTCCATAGTATTAGTACACTCAACTCTTATGTCTATCTCACTGTATTTGGTGTTGATCCACCAATTTCATTCATTTTCCTACATCACTTAATTCCTAATACAGATCAATTTCACTTATTAGTAACATCTCCAATCAATTCGGGTTTTTGATCATCTTTGGCCCTATTGATCCAAATAAAGGGGCGGATGACTCTTTTTGTCATCTAACTCTTCATACAGTATTCCAATGAAATCACCATGATATTGATTGCGATGCTTAAAGTCAAATAGAACTATACATTGATCTTATGTTCTTATGGACTCCAACTACAAACCTTAAGCATATCTTTGACAGTTAAGACCATCGATAATTCAAAGATTCTGTCACTTGATTCTACATTCTTAGCCGCTAAATGATATTCCGACGTATTACTACTAGGATGTATAACTTACGTTACCATTTGTACTTTTATACCAATCTCTTTACTCTATCACCTATCGATTACATATACTTCTTACTTCAATCACAAAATATCATTTTTTTATTCGAACTCAAAATTTGTATTCACTTTCGATTTCTTAGTAAGATTCACAATTTCTAGATCCTCAATTTGGGCTTGGTTAATCCTTTCATTTGAAACTGATCTTCAATTCTATAAAAATTGTACTTGATTTGCCAAAATTTAACACCAAATTTTATGCTCCTTTTTGACTAGATCTGATGACCTCAATATTTGAATTTGTGCTTCACTACTATAGGGATTTATGCTTAATGTATCAGATACAATATTAACTTTACTAAGAAATACTCATTTGTACCATCATAATCTTTTAGTGCTTCTATCCATTGTCTCAGTCTTGCCCAAAATTCAACGCCAAATTCTATGCTCCTTTTTGACTAGATCTAATGACCTTAATATCTGAATTTGTGCTTCACTTCTATAGGGATTTATGCTTAATGTATCAGATACAACACTAACTTTACTAAAAAAATACTCATTTATACCATCATAATCTTTTAGTACTTTTATCCATTGTCTCAATCTCGTGTTCAATTCTCTCAACTCAATAATTACCTAAACTTTAATGATCTATATATTTATATATATATCCAAGATGTTTCTATACATATACTATCTCCAACTTTCAAAGCAATCACTACCGTAGCAGTTCTAAATCATGTATCGAGTAATCAACTCATAGGACTTTAGTCGTCTCCATACATATGAAATCACTTTATTATACAGCATTGGATTTTATCCAAATCTCTTATACAACATCATGGTAAACTATAAAATCTCCAAATCCAGACGATATAATTAAAATTGGTGTTGTAATTCCTCAAATTTGTTTTTTTATTTACATCCACGATATGTAAGATTAATCTCATTGTTCAAAAATATTCTCTTCACTTTTCAAATACACTTTAAATATCCTTTGTGATCATAATCACGAATTGATCCATTTTGCTTGGATCACTTTAATCTTCAATACCATAAAACTGTCGGGGCATTTGTTAACTTGAACAAATGTTTCCAAAGCTCCATATACCTATGATTAGTTCTTATAATTCCTTAAATAACTAATTCCTCATTTCTCATGTTATTTTCAATTTCCCTATTGACTTCCTTCCTCGAATGATTTTCCCACTGGATTATTCTACTGTCTGCTCATTCATACTAATTTCTCCACACATTTCAATTTATTTTCAATCTTAATTTCCTGGGTTAGTAATATATTCATCAGATCTTATTTGTGTCTCTTATGTTTAATGTCGCCTCAAATTCAAGAATTCAATCACATAGTGGTGTACTTTACATAAAAAATGCATATTCTCCTAGTAACATATTCTACATCTTATGCTTGAGTTTCCATCATGATTAGGACTCCAATATCATTTCTCATTTATTCTTTCATTGATCATTCTTAATATAAACTAACTTATCTGCTTAACCTAATTCAATAAAATACTTCTTCGAAAGAAGATTTCTTGGTACTATCATCTATACTATTCATGTAATGTTTATCAATCAACTACTATCATCATTGCATTATCAGCCATCCTTAATACCCCGAAAAGGCCCATTTCTATCGTTCTTATAAGGTTATAACATTCTAATTACCAAAACTCAGTGAAGTAGTAAACATAATTACTGTCGCATATGCTTAGATGGGTATCATCAAATCATCCCATTTTGTTCGCATATTTATCTCTAACTATTCACAAATTTATATCTTACACGATTTATACTTTGATCTCCATTAATCCTAGATGAAAATCTTCTCTTTACCTTCGAATTCATTTCTCATTGTAACATCATTAACAATTTAAATCTATCCCCGATTGATCATTATAAGCCCTTTCATGTGTTACTCTAGTTCCTCTTAGACTTTAAACTATGGGAACTCTGACTAACAAATATCCACTAAGTCATAGATTACTTCCTATATCATCTCCACACATATAATACATATGTGCTAAATACGGTGATCCCATTATCAGATATGTACTCATAATAAGAATTCAACATAACCTTTTGAACTTCTATATATGTCTCTATCATTCATCTCATCTTCTAATTATCCTTTATTGCATCTTACATATCTATATTTGCCCTTGATTCAAAATTATAGATGTATAATCATCATAAAATTATGATCTCAATTCCACTAACATATTCTTATGGTGGATCGTAACTCTTGTCATATTAATCAAACAACCACTTTGGTTCCAATTTCGTCTTCTTAAGACCATAACAATTTCTATTCTCATTACATTCTACTTGTAAACTTTAATCTCATCATTTCTACTTGTCTCCCTATTTTCCTCAAACAATCCATGATAATACATTCACATCTTTATCACATTTGAGGATATGCAACATAGTACAATATTGTTTTCATATTCAATTCCACTAATACAAATGTGTTGACTCATTATCTGTCATATTTAACCATTTACTATTTCCCATTTCAAATTCCCCATAACTTTTAATTTTCTCAAATTCTAGAAAGACATCATTCTTCTCAGTAATTCTATCAGGTCAAACTCTTAACAATTACTCATACATGTAACTCATACACATGTGTCTTAGAATAAGGATCAGCTGCTACTGTATGCTAAGTGTTGGACCCCAAACTTTTCTTGGAAGTTAGAACTATTATATGTGAAATGTTGGACGTTAAAAGCTAGAAAAGGTAGTTGAAAGCTAAGTATGCTTCAGTGTTTTAGCCATAACTTTTTATCTAACTATTCAAATGAGATGATTTTTAATTTGGATTAAACTATAGAAATAGGGATACAAATTCTTTGATGAAATTGAGTTTAAATTCAATCTCTAAGAATTTTAATTTTTGGACGGATGTCGAGCACAGAACATTGTTTCAGTATAAGAATAGTTTGGAAATGTTTGAGGTATAACTTTAAGATTACCGAACCAAATGGAATGATTTTGGTGTAATTAGAAAATTTAGACAATTAGGAACATTTTTCTAGAAGGAAATATTATAAAATTCCTTCAATTTTCCCATGATCATTAATTAAGGAATTGGAAGTATAAGATATTAGTTTAGTAGACTCAAGGGGTAAAATGGGAAGGACAAGTATAATGAAGGGGAAAATGGGGAGAAAGCCTAATAAATGGGCTTGAATTAGAAGAAGGGAGAGAGAAGTCATGAGAAGCCAAAATAAAGAAGAGAAAAACTTGAGAGAAAGAGAAAAGAAGCAGAAAATCGAAGAAGCTAGGAAAGGGAGAAAAGAAGAAGAAAAGAAGAGAAATCCTCTTGTTAAGGTGGGTTTCATATTTATAATTGAGTAATGAGCATTGATGTTTTTATCCAAATCAAGAAAGAAAAATGATTTCAATTACTTCATAAATGTTGCTTTTATTGCTTTTGAATGATTTGTGAAATTGCTACATGTTTGGGTGTATTAGATTTTGATGATGAATTGTGAAATGATGATAGAAATGCATATGAAATATGCCATGCTCATGAAAGACAAGTTTTAAAAAATGTGTCATTTGGGAAACTGGTTTTTAAGTCATGAATTACATGTTATGTGGGTTTGTGTTGGTTTGTTCTATCAGTCAAGTGCACTTGTTTAAAGGCTTCTCCCGCCTGCCCATTAGTGGCACAAAGCTCCGTCATGGACTCCCTCAAGTTTACGACAACACAAACCCACTATATAGGATTGTGTTAGTTCGTTCTGTTCACAGTTACACAAGACTGTTACGAGAAATGTGTAGTACGTTATGTTACGGATCCATCCAAACCATTTCCGATGTGCTTATGTGTTATGGTTTGTGAACAAGTTGAAGAATGCATAAAATGTGTTGGTTGTGAATTTGATTACATGACGAAGATTTTGAGAAACATATGATTTATGATTCAACAAGAATTTTCTATGACAATGAACATTTCAATGGTTTTTGCTTGTTTATCGATTATAAGCATGCTATCCACGAGCTTTAAGCTCACACCCTTCAGTCCCATCCTCAGGTGATGAGCAAGAGACCGAGTGAAACAAAGTCAAGACATGACTCCGAATTTGCATGTTTTGTTTGTTTTGGAGTATTTTATGTAAAATAAGGCTTCGAATGTATTTTGAGAATTATTGAGTTTTGCATCTTTTGTATTTTGGATTTTGATATTGATGATGTAATGTAGCTTGGAAATGCCATTAAAGTTTTATAAAACTCTTATTTTATGATGTTAATGAAATATGAATTTGTTTATGTATGATTGTCAAGATGAAATGTGACTTTGTGTATGGATGATTGTTAAGTGGAAATGTGAATTTG
>JANSVA010000004.1:18153751-18168220 GCA_025504915.1 Erythroxylum reticulatum | reverse complement strand
AAGCATAGTATCATTCTTTAAGCCTGAAAAACATCAAAACATGGGAGCAGCTGTTGCACGTGTTTTTAGACAAGTACTTCCCTCTAACAAAAACAGCGAGGTTGATAAAGAAGATTATGAATTTCCAACAAAACGATGAGGAATCACTATACAATGTATGGGAGAGTTATCCCTAAGAAAAGATGCATATAAAAAATTTTCTCTCGTGAACATTCTATCATGGAGTTAATCTACCCACGAGGGCACCATTGATGTGGCATATAAAGGATCTCTAATGAGAGCAATGGTTAAGAAAGTGGAGTATTTGCTAGAAGAGATAGCAAACAATAGTTGTCTTTGGGCATTATATTGAAGTAGACAACAAACATCCTTTTATGATCAAAAGGAAGTCATTGTTATATATTCAATGTAAAAGCTTAGATTAACAATTTAACATGATAACTTAATGGCCTATAGGCCTCTTCATCTGCTCTAATTAAAGCAATTCAGCATAGATATGAATTATGTGGGCAAAATAATCATGTTATCACTGATAATTTTTTAATACAAAATAATAATACAGAGTAACTCAACTTATGGACACACAATATGGTCAAGAAAGAGGAAATAGCACTCATTCTAACAATTATTATCATAGGTTGAAGAACTACCTTAATTTTTCTTGGTCAAACAATACAGGTAACCAAATGTAGAATCAAGATCCACCTGGATTTCAACAAGAGAAGTCTAATGCCAATGACTACAAATTGGACAAGATCATGAGCACGAAAAAGGAACAGAAGAGGCTTGAAGGTAAATTTGAGCAAGCAATGAAAAACCATGCCTCTTTCATTCATAATCTAGAGGTCTAAATGAGCCAACTACTAAATGCATTATTTACAAGAAGTGTGGGGAATAAGATTCACATTATTAGGACTCTATTTTGTAGTCTTAATTATAAATATTATCATTAAGTTTAACTTAAGAGACCTTAAGAAGGTATGTGATAGCCATCTTGTATTTGTTATCATTGTTTTACGTTTTTTTTTTGTATTAAGGAAGGACTGTGAATAAGATTAGATGAGACCCTAATAATTTTTAACTTTATCCTTTATTCTTTCACTTATATTAAGCGTGTTCTATTCCAGTTTTGTTTTTGTTGCGTTTAGTGGTTAAAAACCTTAATTATAGATAGATTGAGATGGGTTCTTTTATTATTTAATGCATAATTTTGAATATTTTTTGTGCTGAGTTTATTTTCTTTGGTCATAATTATTATATTTATTCTGGATCATCATATATTCAATCTTATAGATTGTATAAAGGACTAGGATGTAAATTATGATCCATATACTAGGAGAATAAACATCTTAGATTTAGAGAATGGAAGTTTCCTAAGTATCATGATAACTAAGAGATTAATTAAGTTTAATCGGGCTTAATTGTGCATTAAAAGATAGATTAACTAAGTTTAATGAGTTTAGTTAGGCTTAATAGTACATTAATATATAGTATTTATCTAAATGAATATACCATTGTACCTTAAGAGAGGGTATAGGTTAATTGTTATTTCAACCATGATAACGAATTTTGCATGATAATTAGAGTTCTACTTAAATAAACATTGAAATATTAACATTTGTCTCACTTAATTACCTTCACTAGTTTAATTGTCTTGTTTTTATTAGTTTATTAGTTTAATTTTTTTTATCAAATTTCATTTTTTTACTTTGTCGATTAACTAATGTTAATAAACTTAGTGATATAATAGGCCGAAGGCAATTTCAAGATCGTGACAGGCTTCAGATATCTCCCATTTGTTTTTTATTTCGAAATTGTATAAATTACTTTACAAAATGGTTTAAGCTTTATGTCACAAGTTAAAGTGCTTAGAAAGATGATTTCATTTTTAGCCTATAGTACACCGCTAGGCTCATTACATGATATTATATCGGTTAGAGTATTCCAAACATGCATGGCAATGTCTAGGGTGCTTCAGTTACTAACAATGGGTGGTATTGTGTCTGTCAATAGTCCAGTCTATTGAGTTGCCCTTTACAAGTACGGAGTATATAAAATGCTAGTCAATATTATTACAAGTAAGAGATGCAAAACCAGCTCCGTAACTACCGGTCTATAATGGTTAACCTATTATGAGTAAGCGATGAAGAACCATCTCCATAACTAGTGGTTAATAAGTCACGGATAAGTGATGCACCAACTTCGTGACCTTATGCCGAAAGGTACCATATGCAAAGAACTTTACAGTAGGTTATATCGTATAAGAAGTTCATGGCAATAAATAATGCCGCCACTATTTGTTTTAAAAGTAAAATTGAGAAATTTGGTTTTAAGAGACTTATACGTTTTATATTAGTATTATCTTATACTAGATGAAATGAATTTCTTTTAAGAAGTTGTTAATGATTACAAATGATTTGTAAATAATTTTATTTATACTCACTGAGCTCGTTTAGCTCACACTCTATTTTCTATTTTTAAATAAAACCTCCCAGGTGTACGCTCAAGGGTTTCAGTAGTAAGGACTCCACCTTACGAGTAGTCAACTTCATCATATGCTGTTGTATAGGCATTTTTTCCTTGTACATATGTTTTAGAACTATTTCATATCCTTGAACATGTTTTGGAATGTACATTTGTGCAAAGAATGGATGTGTATAAAGGTTTTTAAATGAAATGCATAATTTTGTTTTAACTTTTCAAAGTTTATTGATGTAACTATTTGAGGTTGCGTGTGAGTGGATTTCAAGTCCACAATTTGTAGTTGAGCGATTGATGTGATAATAGAAGTGTTTTGAACTTTTACAGGAACTTCGAAATTTTTAGGCCGTCAAAATACAACCATTGTGTTGCCGACGTTTTTAATAAATTGAAAACAAAACTCCACTGCTTACATTTCTTATTTTAAGTTCAAGCTTTTCCTTAACAGGGGAAATAGGATTAGCTTTACAAGAACTTTCCAGTCGATTCAGATATCGATTAGAGGGCCCCTATGGAGTACCGGGCAGGTTGCATAGTCATTGCAGGATAAATGTTGGACCATAATTTTTATTTAATTACTTATTTACTTATTTGTTTAGTTTTAGAATTGAGTCCCTTAATTTAGTGAGAATAAATAGAAATTAGAATTTTTGAATAAACATGTTAGAATTAAGTTAGAGTATAGTTTGGCATTTAATAGGTTAAAGGAGTTAGTAGACATTATGTTAAATAAGGAGGGGTAAAATTGGAAAGACAAGGCAAAAAAAGTGATCCTGAATTAAAAAGAATGGGAGAAAATTATGAAGGAAGAAAGAAAGAAGAAGAAAATCGTGGAAGCTAAAAAGAAGAGAGAAAACGTGGAGAAGCTAGGAAAAGAAGAAAATCGTGGAGAAGGAGAAAGAAGAAGAAGGAAGAAGAATCAACTTGTTTTAGCTAAATTTCCATCATCTTTTCTTCTTGTTTGGGTAGAAAAAGAACTGGCGAAATGGGTTTGTGTTAGGAATGAAGGCAGAAAGAAGAGAACCCAAGGAACCCATTTTAATTTTCATGGGTTTTTGAAATAGGTTTTAGTTTTGCTAGTCTAGATAAATTATGCATAGATTGACTCTAAGCTCAATTTCTATTTATTCTTGATTATTGAAGCTTTATGGATTTTCCATTGGAATATTGGTTTGAATGGAAATTTGGTTTGATTGAAGGAAACTAAGACAATCCCATACAAGAGCAAGAGGAAGGCAAACTTGAGTTTGGATTTCCATGCAATTTAGGTGAGTAATATGTTTATAGTTATTTGGGAGATGGGCAAAAAATTTCTTACCTATGTGTGTATATTTAATTGTTTAATTTTGAATTATTGTTGTGTTTCTTGGAAAAATGCATCATGATTGATTATTATGTTATGCTTTGAAAGATGTTATGACATTTGGTATGATCAAAAGAGGAAACAACATAAAAAGCATGAAAATATGAATATGTGATGCAAAGAATTGAGCATAAAATTTGCTTGTGTTTGGACAAGAGAGA
Organism: Erythroxylum reticulatum; assembly: GCA_025504915.1. NCBI lineage: Eukaryota > Viridiplantae > Streptophyta > Magnoliopsida > Malpighiales > Erythroxylaceae > Erythroxylum > Erythroxylum reticulatum. The sequence continues at coordinate 18,164,215 of JANSVA010000004.1, read as the reverse complement.
TACCATTTCATTCGTCAAGTGTACATTGACTTAAAGTCTTCTCCCGGCTGCCCGCTTGTGGCACATGATCTACTAAGAAATGGACTCATTTAGTTCATGGTGTAAACTTTGGTTTCTCCATTTCGATCCATGGGACTCTCAAGCCATTATGTTTATACATTTCATCTTTGATTTGTCAAGTATGATAAAAGATTGAGTGTTATGCTTTGATGTTTAAATATACATGATATGTTCTACATGATGACATTTTAACTTTGAATATATGAGTTAGGGTAGTTGATGATTGAATTGCTCGATATAGATGTGTGTATATATATACGCTTGATTTGTGTGCTCGTTACCTATGGATATAAACACATTATCCACTGAGCTTCGTTGCTCAGTCCATTATCATTTTCACTCCTCAGGTGCATAACAAGAAGGTTATTGATCCTTGCAAAGCTTTAGGGCAAACTCCCAGATAGCTACATTTAGTAACTAAGTTAGTTCAATTATTTTGGGTAGCTTTGTAAGTACATCAAACATAGGTATCCATTTTGTATTTTGTATTAAGTTATTGATGTAGCTGTTGATATGTAATTAAAACTAAGCTCAAACTCTCTTTTGGTTTAGTAATGAGATTATGAATGGAAGAAGTTATTTTTGCATATGATCATATTTATCTTTTTTTGTGTTGTTAATTGTGGTTAGAAATTGTACGTGCAAATTATCTTGGTTTGTTGGGTTCTGGGTTACGGATTCGAAGGTTTCACTGCGGCAAAATTAAGACTTTTGCTATAGCAAACCTTTGCTGAAGGGTGTTTTAGGCTTGATCTTGTAACTTCGCTGTGGCAAAACCAGACTTTTACCATAGTGCATTTTTTTGAAGGGCATGGTTGCTCAACCTTGGAACTTCGTCGCGGTAAACTTTTTTTGAAAGGTCATTAGTTGTATTCTCTAGTTTTGCCATAGCGAAACACTTACTTCACCGCGACGAGCCTTCCAACGTTGACACTGAAATTCTCCTTACAATTGTAATAAGTAAAGAGATCTCGGGCCCAAATCTTTTAGTATCAGAGCTTAGTATTTTTAAGGATTCCTAGGCTTAGAATACGTAATGGTATAAATTACTATGATGTGTGATTAATTGTTTGCATTGTTGAATTGATTGATTGTATTAAGTGACATGTATACCACACATACATGTAGGAAATAAGATTAAAATGAAACGTAAGCTAATCATTAGTGTTTAAATTGAAGGAGTAAGATGCTACCTTGTAGAAGAACATGAGGAGTTTTGCAAGGATCTGTTACGCCTGACTCTCTACCCAGAGGGGAGGGTACTAATGAGTCTAAAGCCCCAAGAAATGCTAAGGCTTCTGTAGGGCATGGTAGTGGGCCCTCTCGATCACAAATGTATGAGTCACCTCTTCCATAAGAGCAAGTGCCTCCTCCCTTAGATCTTAAATTGTTCTAGGCCTTTACTCAGGCTTTTGTCCAGGCCATGGGCCAGATGCCACAAACTTCTGCTCCAGCCATAACTAAGAAAGGAAAGTAGTTTAATAAGCTTAAGAAGTATGGGGCAGTGGATTTTTATGGATCAACTGATCCAGAAGAAGCTGAAACATGGTTGAGGAAGACAAAAAGGATATTGGAGTAAATGGACTATGAGGATGATGAAAAAGTTGAGTATGCTACAAGCTTGCTATAGGGGGAAGCTCTACATTGGTGGGAAAGTGTACTGGAGAGTCAGACAAAACCACCAATGTTGACATGGAAGGATTTCGTAGTTGCTTATAAGAAGAAATATTTATTTGAGGTATATATCTAGCAAAAGCAAAGGGAATTTTTGAGTCTCACCTAGAGGGAGATGAAAGTGAGCGAATATGAGTGTAGACATATGCAACTGTCACGAGATGCAGTTGAGATGATAATAAGTGCAGCGGCCAAATGTCGTAGATTTGAAGCAGGATTGCATTTAATCATTAGAGAAAAAGTGGTGGAGTAAAATTTATGTGACTTTCAACAGCTGGTAGAAGCAGTATTAAGGGTTGAGAATATAGATAATATAAAGAGTGTTGTAAATAGAAAGAGAAAAAAGAGAGAACGGTTCAGGAGGGGAGGTGGTGCTCCTATATTAGAGAGGAGTACCAGGACTTTCCTTATACAGTCTGAGGATAAGAGCAGTAGCATAAGTAGGTCTAAAAAGATGAGAATTGTTTCTCATTAAGCCTCAACGGCTGGAGGCAGTAGAAGGGAAGAGAGGGATAGGCCATCCATTCCCAAGTGCGACCATTGCAGCAAATTCTATAAGGAGGAGTGCTATAAGCTGAATGGAGTTTGTTTTAACTTTGAGAAAAAAGGGGCATGTGTCTAGAGAGTGTCTGCAGTATGCAAGACAGGAGATAGATGTAAGCTTCAAAAAGGGATGAGACTGTGGGATACAAGACTGCAACAAAAGTGGGAAGTTCTGAGGCAGCCAAGAAAGTGAATCCTCTAGAAAGATCGAGGGGGTAAGCACCAGTTAGGGTGTTTACAATGAGAAGGAAGATGCAGAAACAGCTCTAGAGGTTGTGAATGGTATGGTTAAATTGTTTAATGATGATGTTATTGTTTTAATTAATCCAAGGTCTACTCATTCATTTATTTCATCAAGTAGATTTGTGTATGGTAGAAGTTTGAGCCTATTAGATAGTCCTTTGATGGTTAGTACCCCAATTGGCCAGTATATTATTATTAGTCAAGTTTATAGAGATTACGAAATGTAAATTGGTGGAGAACAATTAATGGTGGATTTAATGACATTGAAGATGGGGGATTAGATGTGATTTTGGGCATAAATATGCTAGAAAAATATAATGATAATTTAGATTGCAAACAGAAGATAGTAGAGTTTGAGTTGGACAAAGGTAGAAAGGTGGTGTTTATGGGAGATAGGAATGGAAGTTTACCTAAAATTATTTCGTCTTTGACAGTAGAGAAAATGATAAGGAAAGGATGTGAAACATTCCTGGCACATATGGTAGACATGAAGGTAGATGGAGAGAACATATAAGAAATTCCTGTGGTCATAGAATTCCTGGATGTCTTTCCAGAGGAATTACTAGGACTACCACTACCTAGAGAAATTGAGTTTCCTATCGAGCTTCTTCCAGGTACTACACTAATATCAATTTCGCCTTATATAATAGCTCCGGCATAACTGAAGGAGCTTAAAGAGTAGTTAGAAGAGTTATCAGGGAAAGGTTATATTAGGCCTAGCTCTTCACCTTGGGGATCTCCAATTCTTATTGTGAGGAAGAAAGATGAATCATTGAGAATGTGTGTGGATTACAGAAAGCTTAATTATGTCATTATTAAGAATAGATATCCGCTCCCACGTATAGATGATTTGTTTGATCAATTGAAAGGGGCAAAAATCTTCTCCAAGATATACTTGAGATAAGGTTACCACCAGTTAAGAACAAAGGATTCCGATGTGTCAAAAACTGCTTTTAGAACAAGATATGGGCATTTTGAGTTCTTAGTCATGCCCTTTGGATTAATAAATGCCCCTGCAACCTTTATGGGCTTAATGAATAGAGTCTTCAAGACTTTCTTAGACCGATTTATTATAGTCTTTATTGATGATATATTGATTTATTCCAAGAGTGACAAGGAGCATGAGGAACATTTAACAATTGCCTTGGAGACATTGAGGAAGAAAGAGTTGTATATCAAATTCAATAAATATGAATTTTGGCTAAGGGAGGTAGTGTTTCTTAGACATGCAATTTTAGAAAAAGGAGTACATGTGGATCTGAAGAAAATAGAAGCTGAGGTTAAATGGGAAGTACCTAAGAATGTAGCAAAAGTGAGGAGTTTCTTAGGTTTAGCTAGTTATTACAGAATATTTATAGAGAGCTTTTCTATGATAGCAATCCCACTTGCCAAATTGATAAGGAAGAATTAGAAATTTATGTGGATAGGGGAATGCCAAAATTTTTTTGAGGAATTGAATAATAGGCTCACAACTGCACCAATTTTGACCTTGCCTTTTAGTAGTGATGGGCATATAGTATATAGTGATGCCCCAAGGAAAGGATTGGGATGTGTGTTGATGCAAGGAGATAAAGTGATTGCCTATGCTTCTAAGCAATTAAAACCTTATGATATGAATTATCCTACACACGACTTGGAGCTAGCTGCCATAATTTTTGCATTGAAAATATGAAAACATTACCTATATAGAGCCACCACCAAGGTATTCACAGGCCATAAGAGTCTTAAATATTTGATAAGCCAAAAAGAGTTAAATATAAGGCAAAGAAGGTGGTTAGAACTACTAAAGCATTATGACTTGATGATAGACTACCACCTTGGGAAAGCTAATATAGTAGCGAATGCATTGAGTAGAAAATTTACTATAGCACATGTAGAGACAATATATCTTCCTTTGTTGGGGGAAATAGCCAAAGTCAAGGTGACATTGAGGCAAGTCAATTTGGTTGTATATTAGCTAATTTTAGAGTTAGGCTAGTATTGAATGAGAAGATTAAGAAACTGCAGGAGCAAGATGAGTACTTGAGCAAACTCTAAGAAGAAATTAAAAATGGTAAGTCCTATGAAATAGGAATAAGAGAAGATGGATTGGTGGTAGTAGGTACCAGATTATGTATTCCAGATATGTTAGAATTGAAAGATGAGATTTTTGATGAGGCACAGAATGCTCCATATGCAATACACCCGAGGAGTACAAGAATGTATAGAGATTTAAAAGAGCACTTTGGTAGAGAGGAATGAAGATGTTGCAGAGTATATTAGAAAATGCTTAGTATGCCATCAAGTTAAAGCATAACATCAAGCACCTATTAGCAAGCTTAAACCTTTGTCTATTCCTGAATGGAAGTGGGAGAAGATTACAATGGATTTCTTAATGGGATTGCCAAGAACTAACAAGAAGCATGACACAATATGGGTGATTATTGATAGGGTAACCAAGTCAGCATATTTCCTGCCAATTAGACAAGTAGATTCATTAAATTCTTTGGCCAAGAAATATATGGATGAAATAATCAGATTTAATGGGATTCCAAGTTTTATAGTCTCGGATAAAGATCCCAAGTTCACCTCCAGATTTTAGGAAAGCTTACAAGAGGCTTTGGGAACTAAGTTGCACTTTAGCATAGCTTTCCATCCACAGACTGATGGCCAATCAAAGAGGACAATACGGACATTGGAGGCAATGTTAAGAGCTTATTTTATAGACTTCAAAGGCACATAGGATGATTATTTACCTTTAATTGAGTTTGCTTACAATAATTCCTACTACTTAGGAATTCAAATGGAACCTTATGAAATCTTGTATGGTAGGAGGTGCAGAACTCCTATTTGTTGGGATAAGGAAGGTGAAAAGAGACTTTTAGGGCATGAGTTGGTACAAGCTACAGTTGACAAGATTAAATTGGTGAAGTAGAGACTCAAGGCAACTCAGGACAGGATGAAGAGCTATATGGATGCACATAGAAGGGAGATGGAATTTGAAGTTAGAGACAAAGTATTTCTCAGAGCCTCTCCATGGAAGGGAGTCTTAAGATTTGGTAAAAAGGGCAAGCTCAGTCCAAGATATATAGGCCTTTATGGGATTATTGAGAAGATTGAGCCTTTAGCCTACAAGTTAGCCTTGCCACCAGAATTATGACAATGTCTTCCATATATCAATGTTCAGAAAATACTGATCAGATCCTTCACACATAGTCCAACCTTCAGAGGTTCAATTAAGGGAAGATTTGACTTATAAGGAACAACTAGTAGAGATTCTAGATTCAAAGGAAAAGGTCTTAAGAAGCAAGACTGTAAAGTTGGTTAAAGTTTTATGAAAGAACCATGCAAGAAAGGAGGCAACATGGGAGCTTTTGGAAGCCATGAGAGAAAAGTATCCACACCTTATTGTAGACTTAGGTAAGAAATTCTTTAAGAGGAGGAGAATTATTGGACTCTAATTTTTTATTTAATTTTTTTATTTACTTATTTGTTTATTTTTAGAATTGAGTCTCTTAATTTAGTGAGCATAAATAGAAATTAGAATTTTTGAATAGAAATTTTAGAATTAAGTTAGGGTATAATATGGTATTTAATAGGTTAAATGAGTTAGTAGACATTATGTTAACTGAGGAGGGGCAAAATTGGAAAGACAAGGCAAAAAAGGTGACCCTGAATAAGAAAGAAGGTGAGAAAATCATGAAGGAAGGACGAAAGAAGAAGAAAATTGCGGAAGCTAGAAAGAAGAGAGAAAATGTGGAGAAGCTAGGAAAAGAAGAAGAAAATCGTGGAGAAGGAGAAAGAAGAAGAAGGAAGAAGAATCAATTTGTTTTAGCTAAATTTCCATCATCTTTTCTTCTTTTTTCGGTTAAAAAAAGTAAAGAAATAGGTTTGTGTCAGGAATGAAGGGAGAAAGAAGAGAACCCAAGGAACCCATTTTGATTTTCGTGAGTTTTTGAACTAGGTTTTAGATTTGCTAGTCTAAATAAATTATAGGTAGATTGAGTCTAAGCTCAATTTCTATTTATTCTTGATTATTGAAGATTTAAGGAATTTCCATTGGAATATTGGTTTGAATGAAAATTTGGTTTGTTTGAAGGAAACTAAGACAATCCCATACAAGAGCAAGAGGAAAGGCAAACTTGAGTTTGAATTTCCAAGCAATTTAGGTGGGTAATATATTTATAGTTATTTTGGAGATGGGCAAAACACTTCTTACCTATGTGTGTATGCTTAATTGTTTAATTTGGAATTGTTGTGTTTGTTGGAAAAATGCATCATGATTGATGATCATGTTATGCTTTGAAAGATGTTGTGACATTTGGTATGATCAAAAGAGGAAATAGCATAAGAAGCATGAAAATATGAATATGTGATGGAATAAATTGAGCATAAAATTTTCTTGTGTTTGGACAAAGGAGATACCATTTCGTTCGTCACGTGCACGTTGACTTAAAGCCTTCTTCCAGCTACCCACTTGTGCCACATAAGCTCCTAAGAAACATACTCATTTAGTTCATGGTGTAAACTTCGGTTTCTCCATTTCAATCCATCGGACTCTCAAGCCATTATGTTTGTGCATTTCATCTTTGATTTGTCAAGTATGATACAAAATTGAGTGCTATGCTTTGATGATTAAATATACATGATATGTTCTACATGATGACATTTTGGGTAGCTTTATAAGTATTTCAAACATGGACATCCATTTTGTATTTTGTATTAAGTTATTGATGTAGCTGTTGATATGTAATTAAAGCTAGGCTCAAACTTTGTTTCAGTTTAGTAATGAGATTATGAATGGAAGAAGTTCCCTTTTCATATGTTCATATTTATCTTTTGTTGAGTTGTTACTTATGGTTGGAAATTGTATATGCAAATTGTCATGGTTTTTTAGGTTCTAGGTTATGGATTCGAAGGTTTCGCCGCTACGAAACTAAGACTTTTGCTACAACAAACCTTTCCCTAAGGGTGTTTTAGGCTTGATCTTGTAACTTTGTCGTGGCGAAGCCAGACTTTCACCACGGCCCATTTTTTCGAAGGGTGCATTTGCTGGACCTTGTAACTTCATCGCAGCGAAGCTAGATGTTGGTCATGGTGAACTTTTCCAAAAAGGTCATTAGTCGTATTTCATCGTAGCAAAAAACTTAATTTGTCGTGGTGAGCCTGCCAATGCTGACGCTGAAATTCTCATTATAATTGTAATAAGTAACGAGACCCCGGGCTTAACAATAAGGACCTGTCATCTATTCACAATCTTATTATTGTTACTGCTAGAAAAAAATGGTAGCCATTTTAAATGGATGTTAAAAATGCCTTTCTAAATGGCGATCTTATAGAAGAAATATATATATATAACCTCCTCTAGGGTACAATCATCCTTCTAACAAGGTTTGTCATCTCTATAAAGACTAAACAAGCTTATTGAGCCTGGTTTGCAAAATTTAGTTCCACCACTGACCATCTTAGGTTCTCGTCCTATTCTTATAATGATGACCTATTTCTTCATAAAATTGATAGGTATACTTTTCTTCTTCTCTATATAGATGATATGATAATTAATGGTGATGATACATATGGTGTCTCTATTCTAAAGTCATTTCTCCATTATTGGTTTAAGATGAAAGAATTTGATAACTTAAGCTATTTTCTGGGTCTTGAGGTATCCTATAATAAATTTAGATACTACCTATCATAAGCTAAGTATACTACTAAACCCATCTTTTAGGATAGTATCACTGATAGTAAAATAACTAACACTCTACTTAACTCCAAAGCTCACTTTTCTATTACTAATAGGAACCTATTCAGTGATGGTACGTTGTATCCTCAATTAGTTGGTAGCCTTATCTATCACACTATCTGTTGTTTAGATATTGTCCGATCTGTGCACATCGTGAGTCAATTCATGTCCACTCATTTCTCTTTTGTTTTTAGTATATTAAGGTATGTCAGAGGTACTCTATTTTATGGTCTTTATTTTTTCTACTCTTTTTAAATGAAGCTACAAGCCTACTTTGATGTTGATTATCCTGGAGACTTAATGTAACGTTGATCCACTACTAGTTATTTTTTTTAGGGACATTTCTCATTTCGTGATACAGCAAGAAACAAACCATTGTTTAATGATACATTACAGAAGCTAAATATAAAGCTTTTACTAATAATACCTCTGAACTCCTCTAGTTACGAAGGTTGCTCCATGATATGGATGCATCTTTCTCATCTGCAATTCCGTTTTACTACCACAACCATAATGCTCATTACTTATAATGATATCTTTTAATAAAGGAATAAACACACCAACATCAATTGTCATCTTATTCGACATCATGTTCTCCAAGGCACCACATAACTTGTTCCTATATCATCAAAGTCTCAGACTGTAGACATCATCACAAAGTCACATCCACCCTGACGCTTTGCAGATTTCATTTCCAAAACTCAAGCTCTCATCTTTCATGACACCTTATGTTTAAGGGGAGTTTTAACACATATCTTTAGAAGTCAACAATCATCTTCACTTTATACTAAAATCATGTATATAATTATGTGTAATTATCATCTCGATTTTTTCTTTATTTAGACTCATCCGATATGTATAAATACCTATATATTATTCATATATAGACACTCCAAAATATAGAATTCCTTTCATCATTTCTTTTGTACTTTTTTTCTACAAAAGAAAAGCATGAACAAGCTAAAAAATCATTTTGAAAGGGATGTGTGATAGTGGTTTATAGTTCTAATCATGGAAGCATGGGAGTTTCAAAATAACAACCAAATTAATAAGAACTAGCTTTTATCCCTTTCTTCTAAAAATAGAGGCCTCCCACATTTCATCCATTCTGTCATATGATCTCTCTTTCTTTTCTCTATGCTCATATTGTCACCAATTCAACATTCCCCTTAGCCTTCTCTTTCTAGCTTATTCATTTATATGTTTCTATGTCAGCCTGTTTTTTGTGCCTGGTCTTCTCGTATTTGGTTTCTCTTATTCACTTGTCTCTCCTCTTAAAAATCCTATTTAAATTTAATTAGTCATAATCAAAACTAATTGATATAACTAGAAATAATTCTCTTTAACTAAAATTTAATCATAACTAATTAAAAAATTACAAATAATATATAATAAAGCCTAACATAATAAGATTTTGACACAAATTGGACATGATAAAATGTAATCAAAATGAAATATATGAAATTTAGGAGAAATATGGCACACCAAAATTATGACCAAATATAAATTAAACTAAATTAGACATGATAAAATGCAACTGAAATTAAATAGATGTGATCAAGTTATTAAAGTAAAATAGACGTGATCAATCATAGTTTAAACAAAATAAATGCACTATTATCAATATTTGAATTAGATTTGACATAATGTGATTCTAAAAAAATAAAATTACTTAAATGAAATTAAGTGCATGATTGGATTGATATTACATGATAATAAAACATTTGTAAAATATACAATAAAAAGAATTTGCAAAAAAATTAGGCAAATTTTGAGTATTGACACCTAACTAATAAAAATCTATGCATATATTAATGGTAAAAGTATGAAAATAAGGTCTTAGTTTCCTTGAACTAATAAGCAAATGCATACTACTTTTTTAAGTCTTGAATTGTTTAACTTTGGGCTTTTTAGTACCTATTCACATAATATGTTAGCCTTTGGGTGTTCTCTTTTTCCCTGATTAGATTAGAGTTAAGGTTCGCCCTTAGAAAGACTATGTAGAGATATAATGGCTCTCTTAAACTTCAGGTTGATACTAATGGTAAACTTTTAAAGTAATCCCATTTGAAGGCAAATTCACTCTCATATGTCTACTTGAATTCTTTAAGACTTTGACATATTTTGAAGAATGACATATATCAACCAACTAATCATGACGTGAGCCTTGATATGCTTACTATTATAACTATTATCTTTTGTAGTTCTTTCAAGTTTTTAGG
>JANSVA010000004.1:18107727-18136184 GCA_025504915.1 Erythroxylum reticulatum | reverse complement strand
AGGATTCGATGATGGTTAAGGAAACTTCATTGGAATAAGTTCAGTGATTATGATTTCGCAAGAGTTGGGTTCCAAAAAGGGTGCCCAACATTTATGATTATCTAAGCAAGAGTTGGGTTTCAAAACTGGGACTCATCATAAATTAAAAACAAGTTTTCTAAAAACATTTTATGTTTGGAAGATGAGGCGATTCGAATTCGCTTAAAGTAATTTTTCAGTGCTAGAGAACGTAAAAACCTTGTTGCATGTTTGGATTTTTTACCTTCTTCCATGCAATTGCTTGTTTTCCAAATTCAACCCTTTCAAGCTCCTCTGTTCTTTAACTATGTTAGCAGATGCAGTTCTTTTGCTGATTATCCTTACAAGCCCAACAACATTAGTCTTCCTGTTCAGCTAGACACCAAAAGCTAAAATCTCTTTCCTCGTCTTTGGATTCTTCTCTTGCTCAGTTGATTCCTTTCTTCCATTTTTCAGTTATAGTTACTAGATGTTGTCTCTAGTGGCATAAATTTTCCTTCAGGAAGAAACACATTCCCTATTAGATCTAATGATTAGTAGTTAGGGCTCTCTGTTCAAGGAAAAGGAACAGTGACACATCGACATATATAGGTACTAAAGTTTTTACACGATTCTCCCTTCCCCTAAGGTGTCTTTTTCTTTCATGCATTACTTGGTTTGTTTATACCTTCTCCTACGTTTTGTTTACATGTATGCATTGTTTTGGATATTTTCCCCTTTGTTTCATACAATGTCATTTGGATTTCTTTACCCTTATTTATTAAAGTGTTTTATATTATGAACACATAGGTTTGAGATTCTTGATTATCACCCTCTTTGTTCCCACTTTTGCAAAACAAATCATTCACTTAATCACAATGAAACCCTTTGAATTTAAATTAATTTTTTGTCTCCCCACCTTTTTAATTTTTATTTTTCTCCCCATTCTTTTATTTGAACTCATATCCTTTAAGAACCCCATTTTTTGTCACCATTTTTAATATCTTAAAAGATAAGTTAGACAAATACAATACCAAGTAAATTTTTTGACTAATTTCATCTTGGACTTTTAACGTTTAAATTGCAAAAATAAGTGAGAGATGTATTTTGATGTGATACAATGTGAATTATTAAACAGAAAAATAGGCAAAAACGAAAATAGTTGGACCCTTCTTCACTTATTCCTTTTATATAAAAAACATATAAACGAAAGTTTAACAATTTTCATAACAAATGAAAAGTATAAGACTATTGGTAATGATTTTAACCAAGTGCACAAAAAGAATCATATTTGATTTAAGATTGAATGAAGATGAACAAGGTTGAAATAAGTAAGGAATAAGAATAAAGACCCAAAGATTAAAGTGAAATCACGAGACGTAGATTATTTTCCACGAGTTTTATTAGAACCTTTAAAACTTTTATGACATTTTCTCCATTTAGACACGCAGAGTTACTAACATAATCCTATTTATTATTTTTCCAAAAAAATATATTCCTATTATTAATTTTATTTTTGGCCTAAAAAGCTAGTTAGCTTTCTTTAAGTTTTTAAAATTTTTTAGCCTAATAAATTTTATTTTTTTATCAAAGCTTTATTTAGTAAATTCATATTTCTTAGCTCATACATTTTTTAGACCTTAATGAATTATTCTTTGAATTTTTTAATTTCTTTACCTTTTCCTTATAATATATTTTGCAATCACAATCCTTTAGTCTTAGTGTCTTCGATTCATAAGAACCAAATTTATCAATCATATCCTTGATTCATCTGTCAAATAATTCTCTTAGATTTTTCTTTTAAAAAAGTTACATTTTCTTCATCTTCCATTGCCCTTATTTAATTCTTTTAAAATTTATCTTTTAGTCCAAATTTATATGGTTCATTTAAGAAAAAAGAATTTAGCCAAATTTCCTTTTTGTTCACTCTTGAAATCATCTCAATTCAGACACCTCAAATTTGCACGGCCAATTAGAACCTGAGTGATTGTTTAGATTGGTAAGGTGAGTTCCTCACACCTTTCTTATTATATAATATACCTTTGAACTTTCATTATTGAGGAATTTATAGTCCTATTTTTTTAGGTTCGTACCTATATTTCTTTAATAAGGTAGAGTGATGACTCTATTTTTAAACAAAAATATCCTTTTATTTAGGGCATCTAAAAAATATCAATGATAGCTAAGGCAACCTTACTGGGGACTTAAAGGGTAGTTGATAGTAGGTTTTTAAGGGTGTTTTAGTATGTTTATAGGTGTTTATTAGATGATTGTCACCTGTATAGGCTTACAATTATGTTAATGTGAGTGTTTTTTTTTATATTCTAAGTGTTTGTGTGCTTTAAAGCATGTTTTCAATTTTAATTTTATGTTTCTTGAGGTGTTTGTTAATGTTGAAAATCAAAAAAGTGAAGAAAAAGGAAGTTAGACGTGTATGGAACTGCCTGGGTAGGGTTACAATCATAACAGAAGAGTTTTTCCTAGAGTCACGATTGTGATTCCCACGTCACGATCGTGACTGAGAGTAATTTTCCAAAGTTACGATCGTGTTTATGACAGAGGCTTCACAGGCGCAACTTTTTTCATCTATTTTAGGGTTTGGGGCATTTTTGGAACCAATCAAAGGAGAAAAACTCTAGTTACACCCCAAGACCCTAAGACACTTTAAGAACATTAAGAAGCCTAAAGAAAATAACAGCCATCATACTGAAGTGGATCAAATGTAGGAGATCAATAGAATATCCAGGAATTCTAGTTTTTCAAATCAAGCTTCAAATTGAGTTTTTCTTCTTTTCCTCTCATTATTTCATTAAACTTGATGTGTAAATTGAACTCCCAGATGTTGATTACATTAATGAGTTTCTAATTTCTAGATTAGGGTTTTTTCTGAAATTATTTTGTGACTTTGATCTTTATTGATTCAATACAAAATTCTGGTCTTGTAATAATTATGCATTCTCATACTTTGATAACAAATCGAGAGAGTAAGTAAAAATTAATTAGATTAGGTTGTGCAATAAGAGTTGGCAATTTAATAAGTCATATAATCATCAAATTGACGATAATTCGAAAAGACATCTTGTGTGAAAACTTGATTATCTAGTAGATAACTTCAGATCTAATTGAAAACATTAGTAAGTTTTGTGAATCGAGAGGTTTCAAAATCTATAATTTCATATTCAATTACAACTAATTAATTAGGTCTTAAGAGAGAGTAATTAATCCCTTAGGAAATATAAGATCAACATATAATTGGATTAATAATAGTTAAAAGAACAAAATAATGAAAGAATAAATCCTAAGCATTCATCCTTGACCAATCTTAATTTAATTTGGCAGCTCACTTGTTATTTACTTATTTGCTTGGTTTATCTAATTGTTTTAATTTCTGTTTTAATTTTCACTCAAATCATATTCTAATACTTTAGACAAAGTTAGGTTCAATTCGTTTTATCTAGTTCATAGTGGGATTGATATCTTTCTATACTACAAGATACAATCCATATACTTGCAGGTTTTGAGAGTTTTATTAGATATAAACTTGGTTAACAAGTTTTTGGTGTCATTGTTAGGGAATTTTAGCATTAGGATGATTTGAATTCCTTTGGTTTAAGGAATTATTATCCTTTCTTGTGTGATTGAGGTACACAATCCTAATAAATTAAACAAGAAAAGAGAAAGAGAGTTTGGATGGAAAGTAGAAGACACATTAATCTAGACATCATAAGGCAAGAATGAGGAACATGAAGAGTTAAATGCCAAAAAGAGATAGAAAGGAAAATGGTGAAGGAAATACATCACAAAGGGCAAAGGACCCTTATGGACTTCATAAGGCCAGGTTCAACACCTATGATCAAGAAATTACACAACTAGTACTGCACACGCCATATGATTTGTTAGAAGAGATGGAAAACAATAGTTGTCTTTGGACATTAGAATGAAGTAGACATCAGTCAACCTTCTCGTATCTAAAATGAATGATTGCCATAGATTTAATGATAACATTGTAGGATAAGATCAACAACCTCACTAAGTAATTAAATAGCCTAACGACCACCTCTTTCTTTCCATTCAAAGCAATTCAACACTAATGCGACCTATGCAGACAAGATAACTATATCACAGCTGATTGCTTCCTAATGGAAAACAACAATGTTCAACAATTCAACTTCATGGGAGCATAAGTTGGTCAGGAAGGTACCGATCCTTACTAGAATATGTACAATCCTGGGTGGCAAAACCTAAATTTCCTTTGTTCTAAAAATGCAGGGACTTCAATAGGAACTCAAGGCCTACCAAAATTTCAACAAGACGAGTCCAATTCATGGGATTCAAAATTAGACAACTCATGGATAAGCTCTCAAGTATAAAAGGGAAATTTGGGCAACGAAAGATAGTGCCTCTTCTATTCATAACCTAAAGATTAAAGTTGTTGCTAATGAATTCTCTAACAGAAGTGTGGGAAGCCTTTTGAGCAATATAGAAGTAAATCTATGAGAACAATTTAAGTTTATCACATTTAAGAGTGGGAAAGAGCTAGAAGAACCAATGGAAAAATAAGTTAAACCTACCTTGTAGAAGACTAAGAGAAGAAGAAAATGGATGAAGTGAAGAATGAGGACCCTCCCTATGCTCCTCCTCCACCTTACCCACCAAAAATACCATTCCTATAAAGATTTCAGAAGAAAAAATTTAGATATACAATTTATAACATTCATGGAAAAGCTAAAGAAATTGCAAATTACATTGCCCTTCGTGGAAGCTTTGAAGACCATACCCTCATACGTAAAGTTTTTCAAAGACATTATCAAGCAACTGGAATTGGGATGACAATCAAACAATTTCCATGAAGAAAAGTTGTAGCTCCTTAATTACCAACCACATGCCCTCACAGTTGACAAATCCAAGGAGTTTTATTATACCTTGCATAGTTGGTAATTTAGAGTTTTCTAAATGTTTATGTGACTTAGACATAGGTATAAACCTTATTCCTTTGTCAATTTTTAGGAAATTGGGGCTATGTAATATGAAGCCAACTTTTATACTTATTCAGTTAGCAGACTAATTGAGAAAGAAACCATTTGGCGTGGTGGAAGATGTGCCTATAGAAGTGGACAAGTGTATAATTCTTATGGATTTTATCATGCTAGACTTTGAAGAGGATCAAAATTGTCCACTAATTCTCGGTATACCATTTTTGAACAATGGAAGAGTTTTGGTAAATGTCAATGAAGACAACCTCAAACTTTGGAATAATGATGAATAAGTAAAATTAAATACGAATATGATAAAGAGTATGAAGAAGGGCTGTTTGTTCATGATAATTGTTGTCAAATCTTTAAAGGAAGAAGAAGAGAACGAAGAGCATAGGATAGAGATCATAGAGGTTGAAATAGCTAAGGAAGTTTGTTCACAAAGCGAAAGAAGAAAAGGAGACGAGGGTGATTGAGGAAGAAAGAGAGCAATTCACCCTCTCACAGGGCAAATTGTTGGATTCAATAGATGATTCATGAAGTTTGTTATTCCCTATTTTATTGACAGTTTGTTACAAAAAAGGACATTACTAAAATTACTAGGTTTTGTTAATTTGATTAATTATTTCCTTCTAATTATCTTACAATATTTAGCTTATTTATAGGCTACAAAACCAAAATTAGGCAACATGAGTTAAACCAAGCTACTCATCATAGACCCAGGTTAAGCGTAAACGTGAAGAGTATGTCAAACTAATAATGTTAACTAAGCACTACTTGGGAGGCAACTCAATTATTTTATTTTTATTTTCATATTATTTTATTGATATTTTTATGTTTATTTTATAGGGAGTGAATGATGGAATTTTATGGTATAGAATGCCTCCTATAACATACCACTCCCATAGAGCATATGCCCCGCATACCGAAGGATATTTGAGAACATACTCTACAAAAGTGCATGTTAAGAGGGTCGCATTTCCAATCTTCATTTTGAAACATTTCATTCACAATCATATTCAATCACAATCATTTTATTCCACTTTTATTCACAACATATACAGTTTTAAATTTCATTACATTTGTAAAATTCACATGTATAATGTACAACCGTTGAAAGATACAATTCTTGATACAACATAACTAAGACATTTATAGGTACAATTGATCTTGACATTGACCCATGTCCAAATGCAGAGCTATTTCAACTAGACCTAGAGAAGCTAGGTCTCCTTAATACCTAAAAATTAACATTTGCAATTTTGATGAGTTTTGCGAACTCAGTGAGTGAACCATCATCGATGTGCTTACTCAAATAGAATATAAACATCCATGTATAAAACACATTTCAATCAGTAGAACTCCTCATCCAATTCAAATCCTATATATATCACATTACTCATCATCTTTCAACAAGCACCTTATGAATACATAGTCTTCATATAGTCCTTTTAGGATAATCCAATCATTAATCCCAATTGATATCATCAATATGTACAAAGTATTACACATCATTATAACAACATACTTCAACATTTATTTGTAATCAATCTCGTGAACACATGTAAAAATATAGATGCAAATGCACATGGGACTCACTTTCATTTTTACTTTATTGTGATCGAGCGCCTATTTAATTGTCCCGTATCTGTTGTAGATACCGAGCTCATTTTAGATATTGTCATGTACCTATTATAGATACTGAGCTCATTAAACGTTGAGCCTATGGCTCTTTGTGCACATTCTAAGCTTTAAGCTTTTTTCACGTTCGTCACTCCGGTCACAATTCCTTTATCTGATCATGTATATTCATGTGATGGAGTGCAACATTCCATCTAATATACTATCAATCGCTTTCTTTCAATGTACACAGTCAGTTATCACAATCATTGGATCTAAATCTAGCATTCAACATTTAGTTTAGTACACATTTCCCTATTCACATACAATCAGTAAATACTTCCAATACATTCCTGAAGATCAAGCTCCTTGGACTAATAATGTTCAAAATTATCACAATTATAACAGTAACAATTCAGTAATTGAAATTAATCAAAACAATTAAATCATAGTGAGAAAACATCTAGGTTAAATCACATCATGCTCCAGATAAACTATTGCCTTGGTGAACCGGTAATGTCTGGATGTTGGCGATCACTTGCATATCTATCTTCTTGTAATACACACACAGAGTTCACAATTCATTAAGTTATCAATCATATAATTACTCAATCATTCACATGTATATAGATCATGTTTTAATGCACGCTCAATTAACTATCCTGTGTATGTATCCTTATTCACAAATCTTGCTCATTCATTCATCATAGCTCGTATGTAACTTGTTTGCAATTAGGTTATTATTTAGATAAGTTTGATTACCCTAAATTCTTCAATCATACATTCATCAATTATTTCCAAGCATTAAGTATTCACACAATTTCCCAATTCTAATTCAATCATAGCCAATTCATTACTTATATCCTTTTAATCACATTTGCATTCACATGAACATCTTTATATAATTAACAACTCATTGATATCAATCATTCCATTCCTTAATTTATAACATCAATTAACAACTTAAACTTATCAAACACTTAAACACTTAATCAAGCAACATTCTAGGTTCATTTCAAGCCCTAATCAAGTCCAATTACACCATTATAAAGTGTTTTAACCTTATATAGTCCAACAGTTGCCTAAAAACAACCTTTTCTCCTTACAAAGTACTTCCCACGACCATGGGAATCAGTCTTATAAATCCCACGATCGTGGGATGAGTGAACCAAAGGTTCACTCAACCACAACCACCAAATTGTTTCCAAAACTTGACTTCTTTACTTCCATTCGACACACCTTCACAAAAGTCCATCAATTATACCTTACTTATACTTTAATATCTCATCAAATTCATGTACAACACCAATTCAAAATTCATTCATTAGACAACTCACAAATCATTATCTTTCACACATCAAATTAAAATAAAAACTATCATTCACTATCAATCATGTATCCTAGTTTCGATGCCATTTCAAGATAACTATATTAGCACTTTTTTTTAACATAAATTCACCTTCATTATCCCTCAAATCCTAATCTAATTCATCCATGAAACAATCCATAACCTACTATTCATACATCAAGAACACAACAGAAAAGTATCCAAGTTCATGTAGAAATTTCTAGCATAATTCATCATTAATATCATATATAATTCATTCCAATTTTAACATCATAAATTCTCTATTATAACATGCCATAAATATCAATCTTTTACTTACTTGTCTAGCTAAAATTCTAGCTTAAAGATCAAGCTAATTCAGCTCTCCATGCATGCAAAACCATCCAAGTATAAGATGGAAGTAGGTTGTTTTAGCAATAAGATGGTAACAAAATAGAAGACAATAACATATATCTTTCTTGGTGCAGAATCTTGTAAGGATTTTGAGTGGTAACTGAACACAATTGAAGAAAAACTCCAAAGTTATGGAAGAGAGTGTATTTCAATGGAGAGAGTAAGGAAAGAAGAAAAAATGAACTCAGCAGAAACATTTCTGCATTAGCTTGACACATTAGGTGCTAGGTGATACCTTATTACCTTGACATATGTCACTAGGCATGCCTTCCATTTGTCCCATATAAATAAGTTGCCAAATGTCACACTTATACTAGGCCATTTGTCAAATCAATGATCAATGCCATTTTTCAATTAATTAACTATGCCAAATGTCACTCATTTATCTATGCCAAATGTCCCTCAATTATAGGCTTTGTCGTCCTAATTTTTCATATATCTACTTGTTTTGCCACTTGGCATTTTTCCTAAACTAAATGGTCATTTTAATTCATTAATTTTCCAATGGTAACAATTAATTTCAAGTTACCAAGTATAGTCCATCAACTCTTGTCATTGGTAATCCAAAGTACAAGACATTAGAAATAAACAATCATGCCACATTCATTTTAGTTTCATACCCCAAAATATGTTAATTGAGTGCAATTTGTCTAAATCACAATTCATGTGTTTATGCTTATATTATTCATATGAATATAATCATAAAATAATATCACAAATGTACCAAATTCATTCTATATGATATCACTCATGAGACTCAATAGTCTAACACTTAAGATTCTTCAACAATTTAAGAGATGGGATATTACACCTCAAAATTCCATCACCCACACCATCACCACCAAAGCACTATAAGTATTCTTGCTCTAAAATTTTCTTTTTCCTATTCATCATTATTTGTATTATTTTGTTTCTCACATTGAGGACAATGTGTTATTCAAGTATAAGGATGTATATGCTTTGCACATCATATGTATGTGAATTTTCTATACCATATTGTATTATTTTTATTACATTGACATTGTGTGAACATTTTTTTACATATGTTTGATTGTGTGAATGTGTCAATGACAATAATTTGATAGAATTAGTTTAGCTTTGAACATAGTTGTTTAATTTGTGAATGCATATTGATTTGTGGATCTTATGTTTTAAGTTCCTTTGGTTGAATAAACATATTAATTAGGATATGACGTTCATTTTGTTCACCTCAGGAAATTTGTTGTATAAATTTATAATTATAAGCCAATTGAATGAGTTAGCATCATTAGTAACCTTTCACGAGGAGAATTGACTAAAAAGGAAGAAGGTAGGCTATGTGAAATAAATATAAAATAGTGTGTTAAATAAATAACTATTATGCTGGCCCTTTTGAAACAAATATTGGGTTATGAATAGAGCTGGTAGCCAGTTGAAAATGTGATATAGCTAAGTAATCGAGGGCATTCATGACAAGATGTTTATGATCCCATTAAAAGGCTATAATGACATTCTAACCAAGCTAATTAATAAAATGTATCCTAGTTGAGTAATCGGGGGACATTTATGACAAAATGTTTACCTTCCTATCAAAAGACTACGTTAACGTTAAAGATAAATTAAAAAAGTGGTGTTTCGATAAATAAAACCTACTAATCGTTAAAAATAGGATAAAATTTCATGAAGGGATACTTAGCGATAGTTGCAATTTTGATTGATTGCCAATTATAAATGTATTTGTACAAAGTGCTATAAGTGAATGAACATGATGTTAATATTTTGATTAATATGTATATACAATTCAAAGTGCTTAACCATGAAATACATAGGTTAGTATGTTGGCACAACTTGATTGATTGATGTTTGTAGTTAAATTGATTCCATAAAGTTTGATGCCATTGTCTCATTATTGAATGTTGCATGAATGTATTCTTATGTGTTTATGTTTGGTTTGTTTAAGTTTGTGATTTGTTTTTGCTTAAGGACAAGCAAAAGTTTAAGTGTGGGGATGTTGATAAGTGTAGTTTATACTAGATTTTGATAGGTGTTTTAGTATGTTTATAGGTATTTATTAGATGATTATCACATGTATAGGCTTAGAATTGTGTTAATGTGATTTTAAGTGTTTGGGTGGTTTAGAGCATGCTTTCAATCTTAATTTTATATTCTTAAGGTGTTTGATGTGTTTGATAGTGTTAGAAATCAGATAAGTGAAGACCAAGGAAGTTGGAAATGCATGGAGCTACATAGGTAAGGTTACGATTGTAACTCCCTTATCACAATCATAATAGAAGAGTTTTTCCCATATTCACAATTGTGACTCCCATCTCACAATCATGACAAAGAGCAATTTTCTAGAGTCACAATCGTGACAAAGGCTTCCTAGGCATGACTTTTTCCATCTTTTTAGCGTTTGAGGGCATTTTAAGAACCGATCAAATGGGAAGAATCCTAGTTACACCCCCAAAACCCTAAGACACTATTTAAGAACATTAAGAAACCAAAAAAAAATGTAGCTGATATTATACAGAAGTGGATCAAATGTAGGACATCAAAAAAATGACCAAGAATTCTAGTTTTTCAGATTAAGTGCCAAATTGACTTTTTCTTCTTTTCTTCTTGTTATTTTCTTCAAACTTTGTGTAAACTAAATTCCCATATGTTTATTACATTCATGAGTTTCTAATTTCCAAACTAGGGTTTATTTTGAATTTATTTTGTGACTTTGATCTTTATTTATTTAATACAAAATTCTGGTATTGTGATAATTGTGCATGCTCATACTTTGCCAAAAAATCGAGAGAGTGAGTCAAAAGTAATTAGATTAGGTTGTGCAACGAGATTTGGTAATTTAGTAAGTCATGCAATTATCAAATTAGTGATCATTCAAAGAGGGATCATGTGTGAGAACTTGATTATCAAATAGATAACTTCAAATCTAATTAAAATCGTTAGGAAGTTTTGTGAATCGAGAGGATGCAAAATCTAGAAATTTGGATTCAATTAGGTTAATTGATTAGGTATTGAGAGAGAGTAATCAATCCCTTAAGAAATCTAGGATCAACACATAATTGGATCAATAATAGTTAAGGGAACAAAATAATGAAAGAATAAAACCTAGGCATTCATCCTTGATCAATCTTAATTCAATTTGGTAGCTCACTTGTTTTAATTTCTGTTATTATTTTTAGTCAAGGTTTAATTCATTTTATCTAGTTTCTTGTGGGAATGATACCTTTTGATACTATAAGATACGATTTGTATACTTGTAGGTATTAAAAGTTTTATTAGATATAAAACTTGCTCAACATCAACATAAGATAGGTTTCGAATTTTGTGTATTTTGGAGAGTGTTTGTCTTCTAAGTTTCTTAATCTCCTAAGCAGTCATTCCTTCCTCCTTTTAGGATTCAAAACTTTTAAAAGATCAGAGGGATAATCCACTTCATATTGGCTATTTTGGACCTATCTCTTGTCAAAGGTTCATCCAATCTTTAGTAATAAAACATTAACTTCACTAACTTCAAATTGAGTGCATTAACTAGATCAAAGCTTAGTCATATTGCCAATCTTTAGGAAACATTAAACTTTAAAGTACATAGAAGAGAATAAACTAATCTTTCCCAAAACTTACATCTTCTTAGTTTATAATCATAAGAAAAGTTTAATAACTATATTTTCGTACCCAACTTACGGAATTTGGTGGCGCTCGCTATTAATCATGAGAAGATATTAATGGAAAACTGAATACGCTCTCAGAGAATTAGGATGGATATAATTTTCAGCGCCTTTGGGTCACTACAATTCTACACTGCCGTCAATCAACGTGCTGTGGCATTCTTTAGTATTATTACCGTTGTAAACGTTGTATTTACGCTGCTAGAGGTAATTGAATTCTCACCTCCATCATCTTGAGAGTAAGATGTTTAGGAAATCACAAGGTTTAGCTAACGGTGATCGTAAGGTACAGCCAAAAAGCTGACAAGAAACAAACAGAAAAAGAATCTAAGATTACAAGCAAGCTAGATGAATCCTTCCTTGTTTTCTCCTTTCTCAAGGCGACTTGTTTTCTTGTGTGAAATTTTTAGACACCTGCCCTCCATGGCCTTGCGAGGTGTAAGGCACTAAAGCCTAGTAGCCATGCAAAGTGAAGAATGGCTAGAGAACCATCTCTTATGTGTCACACTTTCACTCCCTTCTCTCTTGTATAAGTACCAAGCTCAGTTGCAGTCACAAATTCATCCCTCCACTAATATACTTGGATTGTCTATAGTATGGTAGTAGCTATGGCTAAGCGTTTCATGCTTTCTCTGAGTTTCTGTCTTCTTGTTCTCTTCCAAGGCTCTCTTGCTCGGCGGCAGTATCAGCAGCAAAATGAGTGCCAACTGGAGCGCATCAACGCCGTCGAGCCTGATAACCGTGTGGAGTGCGAAGCCGGTATCATCGAGTCTTGGGATCCCAGCAACCACCAGCAGTTCCGATGCGCTGGAGTAGCCGTTGTCAGGCGCTTAATACAGCCTAATGGCCTTTTATTGCCTTCCTACAGCAACTCTCCTCAACTGATTTATATCGTCCGAGGTAATGTTTAATAAAGCTTGTAATACTTGATCACTTGTTAATCTGAGATTCACTGGGAGTTCTACTGGTATGATTATACATGCAGGTACTGGTATGACTGGAATGTTGTTGCCTGGTTGTCCCGAAACCTTCCAGGAGTCTCAACAGTCACAGGGACAAGGCAGCAGTAGGTTCCAAGATCAGCATCAGAAAATCCGACGTTTCCGTGAAGGTGACGTTCTGGCCATTCCCGCCGGAGTATCTCACTGGTGCTACAACGACGGCAATGAACCTGTTGTTGCCGTTTCTCTCTTCGACATATCCAACAGCGACAACCAGCTTGACAACAATCCAAGGGTAAATAATCAAACTCAAACATATGTATGCGTAGAATGTCTAACTGATATATCATATAAGCGATGATATACTCATTTCCATTGCTGTTTTTGCAGAACTTCTATCTTGCTGGTAACCCAGAAGAAGTGTTCCAACAGACCCAGGAGCAACAAGAAAGGCAACGCCCTCTCTATCGTAGAGGACAACAGAGCTCGTGCAACAATATCTTCTGCGGAATGGACACCAGGTTCATTGCAGAGGCCTTCAATGTCGACGAGCAGGTTGCCAGAAGGCTTCAAGGTGAGAACGACAATAGAGGCAACATCGTCAAGGTCAAAGGCGATCTTCAGGTTGTCAGACCACCTACCAGGTTGCAAGAAGAGAGGGCAGAGAGTGAAGAGAGGGACCGAGAACGACAGAGAAGTGCCAATGGCATTGAAGAGACCATCTGCACCATGAGGATTAAGGAGAACATCGGTGACCCATCACGGGCCGATATTTTCACCCCAGAAGCTGGTCGCATCAGCACCATTAACAGCCACAATCTCCCTGTTCTCCGATGGATTCAACTGAGCGCTGAGAGGGGTGTCCTCTATAATGTAATAATTAATCACAATAATCCATCATTACGCTTATTTGTTTTACCAATCCTACTGCCATCCGCTAATCGAAACTTTGATGATCTTATGCGTCACAGGATGCATTGGTGCTACCACACTGGAACGTGAACGCACATTCCATAATGTACGTGATCAGGGGACGAGCAAGGTGCCAGGTGGTGGACCAGAACGGCGATACCGTGTTCGACGGCGAAGTCCGAGAGGGACAGGTGTTGACAGTGCCACAGAACTTTGCTGTGGTGAAACGGGCAGAGAGGGAAAGGTTCGAATGGGTATCATTCAAGACCAACGAGAACGCAATGGCAGCTCCACTTGCAGGTCGCACCTCGGCAATTAGAGCAATGCCAGTGGAGGTTTTGGCCAATGCATTCAGAATCTCTATTGAAGACGCAAGGAGGATCAAGTTCGGACGACAAGAGACCACCTTGGGTAGCTCCAGGTCGCAGCCAGGGAGGGCGGCTGCCTGAGGTGTTGCCGAAGAGAGAGCTTAGTGCCGCCGGAGTAGAGCGAGTCGGTAATAATGGTAATTAATAAGAATGTTTTGAGTTGTGATGTATGTTAAGGTTTTAATGTGCGTAAATGGCAGAGGGGCGCGTGCATAGTAGCTTCTCAGTGTAGCTGTTTTTATTGTTTTTTTGTATGGGTAATAAGAAGAGAAGAGGGACTTTAGATGGTCTCTGTCGTACTAACGGAGTGTCTTCTTCGAAATAATAGTAATAAACCAGCTTCTTTCTTTTTCAACTCTCCCAAAACAAGCTCTATCAAACTGTTGTCACTTCCTAGCCCTAATAACCACAAAAAGAAAACAAAGTAATTTTAAAAATGAAACTATGTTAAAAGGAATACCATATCTAGTAGATAGTATGTATTCAGTTGACGATCCTCGAAATGAGAGTTAGATCACAAGAACAATATCTCTCTCTAGGTCAACTATTTATGCTTTCCTGAAGCTATTTGTAATAAATAAGCTAAAAGTAAAATGTTCTCTCAAGTGACCTATTTCTTTATGCTCTCTCTTGTAATGAACTCAAATAAAATAAATTGAGCTTAAAATTTTATAACGACATTTGGAAATACCATTTGTGAAGAATTAAACGGATTAACTTATTTCAAAGTGGAAGCTTAATTACAATGAAGATCACCTGATGAAACGTCACGACGGACAGGAGGAAGCAAAAGAAGTGGGTTAGGCTTAAACAGGCTACTTTAAACTACATACTAATTCACTAAGACATTATATACATATTTCTTCTTATTTGTTGTTACGAATTCTGTGTTAGGTTTTAGCCTACATGTGCAATAACTATCGTTATATGTTTAACTCATATACAGTACATTTCTTTTAACTCATATACGTTTCTATTCATCAGCTAACTATTTTTAATGAGAAACAACTTATATTATAAGTAAAAACTAAATTAGCAATTGCATACTTTTTAAATGGGTATCTTTAGTTTTGCTTGTTCAATAATTATTTTCATTAAATCTATTATAAGATAATTATTGATCATGACTGGATGAAATGTATTATAGACAATTTAATTAAGAATAGTTACATCCTCCTATTATGATTATCATTTGGATTAATGATTATGTTTAATTGCTTGGATTCTATAAAACATTTACTTATAAAGAACTAGCATAAATTTTTCTTTCATGCAATAATAGTAATAGCACTTTTTATATGTAATTATGTAACAGACTTGGACAAAAATACAAAAATTCTATATAAAATTTCAAAATACTTTAAATGACAATATCTTTTGAATCACAATATATAATAAAACATTTTTAAAAGGTAAAAATTGAAAGTGAATTATTTTCTATCTTTATTTAAATATTTTTATTATAAAATTTGTTATTTCATCATTTTAACTTGTTTACAACTACTTTACTGTTTTGGAAAATAATTAAAAGTCCATTAAAGAGATGAAAGTTTACGACTAGAAAAGCCACCAATTTCAAGATTATTTACATTAATCCTCTAGCACTAAGTTCATAATAGTTAGTAGAAAGGATGTATATATTGAATCTTTGAAATATTCCATTTTAGCTCTACTTCCTTACTTATGTTAATGATGTTTGTTTCCTACAGTAAGCTCCCTAATCCAATTAAAAGAAAGTTTGCATAATTTTTTAGCTTCTCTCTTTATGTTTATGAAGAGTCTTTGATTAATCACACTACATATAGATTATGTAACTTAATCCTAATTTAAAGATAACTAAATAATCTTTGCATTGGAATTTTTGTCTACTAGCCCCTTCAATGATTTTTTTTCTAGTTCTAGTCATTAAAGAAAATGCTAAAGAGCTTTTGGAATTCCTACCAAACTAACTTCGAGTAGTTGCAGCTAAAGATGATATGGCATACTGACTCTTCCTCACTGTCGCATAGTAGACACGTGAGGGAACTTGAGATAACATGTTTAATTCTATCTCTTGTAAGAAACCTATTTTGGATAGTAGCCTTAGAATGAAAGTTGTCTTAGGAGAGTTATTAAGAAACCAAACCATATGGTGCTAAAGAGTGTGTTGATGATGAGTGAGAAACAATTCTAAGCTTGATTTATTTGTCCAAATAATCCAACCAGACCTATTAAAGTTGGATTATAATTAGGAAAGGTATCTATAATACTAGAGAACCCCTAGAATTTCCAAATGACCAGTGCAATATATTGTTACTTATGAATTCCTCCACTTTACTTCAATTTGGTATTGTAATCCCTAACTTATTAAAGTTAGAAAGAATATGTAGAGGGCCTAATTTGTTCTAGTTATCAAACTATACTGAAGTTTGTTTCACCCTTCCCTACTAGATGCTTCAACTTATTGATATGTTTATCTCTTACGGCCATAATTTGCTTCAAGGACCATGAAGTGCTAAAATTGATCTTTGCATTCCAAATGTTATCACCTTTTAGAAGATGCTTATGAACCCACTTTACCTATAGTGCTCCTTATCCATTAAGAGTTTCCAAAATCTTTTTGATAGAAACATTAGTTTCATTTCTTTGATAGGGATGATACCTAAGCCACCCTGTTATTTAGGGGCACAAATGTTGCTCCAATTCACCTTAGCTATTACTTTCCTATTTGCTTCCCTTAATCACAAGAAAAATTTGAGTATTCTCTCAATATTCTTTATAAGCTTTTTTTGGAAGAGATAAATATGATGACCAATATATATAAAGGTTATAGAGCACATCTATAATCAATTATAATATAATATAATATGAAAGATTTTTATTGTTTTAGCAATGTTGGATTAAATCAAGTAGAGGTTAGCAATCTCTATGAGATTGTATCTAGGAAGATATTGGGATTCTAAGATACCTAAAGGAGGATTTTGAAGTTTGAATCATATAATTTGGAGAAGCTACTCAATGACTAAAGAAACCATTTCTGATACCGTTAGGTGGCAACAAATCTTTTATCCTTGACAACTCTGTCATTTAGCATTATGTGAAGCTCTACCATTTATATGAAAAATAGGTATAATGAGACTAGATTTTTTTGCCTAAGCCCTTTTGCTACCTTAAAATTCCTTGTACTTCTCTAGTGACTAATGTGTTGTTTGAAACTGTTGAGATATATTGCTCTATCCATTTGATAAGATTAGGATATCTAAATGCCTCTATTTTATATAGAAGGAACCCCTAATCAACTAAATCAAAGGCTTTATTAAAATCAATATTCATTGTTAAACTTATCTAAGAAGTAACTTCTTTCCTTCAAGTGCTTAGATTTTTTTTCAGTCTCTAAAAGTCTTAGCATGTAAGACTTCTTGCTATACAAAACATCCTTAATAACTTTTTATTTATCAAGGTAATTATAACCCTTAATGTTCTAGGTAATGATCATTTAAAAATAAAGGTAGAGCCAAAAATAATTCTAATTTTTTGTTTCCTATCTAGATTCTTTTTGGTCGTAGAGATAAACACTTCAACCTTTAGAATCTAAGAAGCCATGGAAGTTAAGGCAAAGTTCTCTAATGCTTCAAATAAAGATGAGGGTTCAATTAATAGAGAAAGAGGGGTTAACTTAGGGTTCTCAATTCCTCTAATGGTTTAACATCTTTTACTTTATTGGTTAAATTAAAAATTGGCATCTTCATAGTTGGATTGAGCTTGAGGGTGATTTGGTTATCCTTATTTTCATTGATTTCTACCTATCCAAGCTCTATCAACTCCTTCTAAAGACCAAATTTGAGTCTTACTAGTTGGCCTCTAACTCACATTTAACCACTATCATTAAAGAAATATGGGCTTACCACCAATGTGCTAAAGTCCAGACTCTATACTTTTATCATATTAGATTCATAATTGAATTTGGATACGAGGTAGTCTTCCTTATTGTTCCACTTGCTTTCCAATCCCATTTTCCCCTATTTGGGCTATGGCCTATTTTTGCATTAGAAGATAAGATAGTCTTTTATTAGTGAAGAACCCTACGAAGGTGGAGGATCAACGTCCAACTCCTACCAAGAGCATCTTAATGGTAGGAGATCTTACTTAGATATTTTCATTCAAGTTATGGAGCATGGATTTTAGTTTATCTATTAAATTGGCATCACCTATTACTTTACTTTAGGACTGTATCAAAGGGGTTGAGAGGAGGAAGTGGGTGGACAAAATGTAGCTTGTTGAACAAAGACAAGTGTTTGATTAACCAAGTCTAATATGAGAACATGGGAGTCATAGAGACTAGGCGAGCATTTAATTGGTAAAGGAGAGAGTGGAGAGTCCAATACAGATGAAGTAGAAGAGATGTGAGTACTATGACAGAAGCAATATGACTATAGTGACCAGTCACTTTTTCTATCATTTGATCTATGAATGGGAGAGAGAAATGATCCTTTTTAGTCACCTTATTAAGTTTACAATAATCTATACAATCTCTCCATCTCGTGACTATTCTTGTTAAAATTAATTCCCTGTTTTTACTCTCCATTATGGTCATTCCACCTTTCTTTGGTACACACTATACAAGATTGACCCATTCACTATCAAATATGGGATAGATTATTGCCGCATCTAAAAGTTTAACTACTTCTTTATTGACCACTTCTTTCATATGAGGGTTCAACCTTCATTAACGTTCCCTCATCACTCTACATCCTTCTTTGAGGTTTATTTAATGTATACAAACATTAAATGTTGGATATTTGCCATCCCATGCCTTTCATTCGCTTCCTGACAACCTCTACCACCTTACTCTCTTGGTTCCCATCCACTTGATTAGAAATGATGATGGGTAACGTTTGACCTTTACCTAGAAAGGTATATCTGAGATGTGTAGGTAAAGGTTTAAGCTCTAAGGTGGGTGGTTTCTCTGTGAAGGGTGGCATGGGTGCTTTGATTCAAACCAATATGTCTTGGTGAGTTTGAACACTTGACTTCTCCATCTCATCATCTCCTTTAGTCTCAGCCTTGTTCATGTTCTCAGCGTCATTATCTATCTCCACTTTAGTTGACTTTACTTCTGCAACACAATTCTCTACTTGTTCTTGCATACTTTCATTTATAATTTCAATTTTCATGCACATTTCAGATTCTTTATGGCCTTGTTTATATTAAATTCCACTTGATCTTCATCAATCTGAAGTGTTAGTTTTCCTTCGTGCATATCAATTAATGCTTTCCCTATATTTATGAAAGGTCGCCCAAGAATCAGCTGACAATTCTTATCCTCTTCAAAGTCAAGAACCACAAAGTCCATAGGATAATAAACTTATCCACTTGCATCACAACATCTTCCACCACTCCAAATGGTCTTTCAATATATTGATTAGCCAAATGAATTAACATTGATGTTGGCTTGATATTACCGAGCCCTAGTTTTCTAAATATCGACGAAGGCATTAAGTTGATACTTGCTCCTAAATCATAAAGGCATTTTGCAAGGTCACCAACTATACAGGGTATTGTGAAACTCCCTGAATCTTTCAGCTTGGATGGCATCTGATTGGTGACTATGGAACTATAACTACTAGCTATTATTTGGTTCTCTTTTGTACGCTTCTTTGATAATATGTCCTTCAAAAACTTAGCATATTTGGGCATATGTTCCAAAGCCTCAACAAATGAAAGATTTATTCGCAACGTCTTTAGTTTTTCTACAAACTTCGCCAATTGTGCATCTAATTTATTCTTTTTACAACCATTGGGGGTATGGAACTTTGGGTGGGTACGGTGGAGGAGTAACATAAGGTGGGTACTTGCTTATATTCACTTCCATCTACTTTTTTGGCCTTTCTAAACAGGAGGAAGGGTTGCAACTTTCATATTTATAGGTGGTTCCTGTTCTTCCCCATCTCGAAGTGTGATAGCTTTAAGTTGTTCCCTCCCTCGATTTTGATTTAGAAGTGCTTTGGAGATTCCCCCCATTTTGTACAGTATCTCCCCACATTTTATATTGACATAATGTTTGCCAACTGGTCATTTGAACCTCTAAATGATGTATGGAGGAGGTATGACTCTTTGTTACTTGTTTGAAACTACCTTTCAAATTCTTTTGAGCATCATCTAGGCTTCCAAGCTTATCCAACATTTTATCCAATGTAGCATATTCGATAGGGCCAATTTAATCTCAAAGGAAATAGCTTAAACTAGTAGTCAGGTTACTCTTTGATTGGCAGCATTAAACCTTAGTCTCATGAAGTCTATAAGGGTTCACGACTAGTTGCCTTGATTGAGCTCTTGCTGAAATTCTTCCTCTATTGGTTCCTTTATTTCTTCTTCTTGACGTTTGGCACGTCGAATAACCCGTTCTAAACAAGTGATGTCGAGTGCTAAGGTTTTTACGATTTGACTTGTACTTCGAGTAACACTTATGTTCATTATTGTGCGTAATTCCACTGATTTTGCTTGCATTCATATCTTGATTTTGAATACAAATTCTTGTGATTTTGATCCAAACTTAAATGAATTGAGCAAAAATAGTCATGAATGTTGCATGAAGGTTGAAGGGAATGTTTTGTGAATCTTTCATGAAAAATGAAAGGTAACATAAATTTTGCATGAAAAGATAAAAAAAGAAAAGAAAAGTGATGATTAAGGTGTCACCACTATGACTAAGCTTGTCACGGTGATGACTAAAGTGTCACCATCGTGACACTTAAGTCATGGTGGTGACTAGCCTTCATGGGGGTAACAAACATAGTCACCACCGTGACTACTCATTTACACTTTGACACTTGCAGGTTTGATGGCGCAATAACCCTACAACCCTAAACCTAGACTTGTGCTATAAAAAGAAAAGGAATGAGGCAAAAAAGGGAGGCTAAATCGAGAGAGGGAGAGTCGGCTAGAATAAAAAAGAATAGAGAGGGAGGCGAAGTAGTAGAGAAGAGCTTCAACTGAGAAGATAAAAAAGAGAAAGAGCAAAGAAATGAAGCAGAAGTAGATGTAGCGTGAGCAGTCGATCATTTGGGTGAGAACAAGGAACAAGCAAAAGGCGAGAGCCAATGCAAGAAGCTTGAGAGTGGATGGAGATCTCCACAGCTCCCTTGTTCGAGCACTCATTTGCTCATTTTGTTTATTATTCTCTGTTATTTTACAAAACTTACTCCTTTGTTAGTTTATGGACTCATACTTTGTTAGCTTTTAATAGTTCATTTCGGTTATTCATTTAGTTTATTGCTTTAATGCTTCTCTTATATTGATAAAAATGAGATCGAAGTATATGAAGATGATGAATGATGTTATTTCTAGAATGGGTTGATTCTTTTTCTTAAGAATTAATGTAGCTAGTTTATTCAGATATATATGATTGAATTATAAATTTATTGTCTTATTATTTGCTATAGTTTCTGAGCTGAATGGATATAATATCATAATCAAACTTTATATCATTCTAGTATTAAATGAAGGATCAAGTGAAGTTTAATATAGAAAGAGAAACTATATACACTTAAGTTATGAATTAGAAATATATTAAATCAAGTGGGCAATTATTAGTTGAGTTTAATAATTAATTTGGATGATAAACTTACCGGATACAAAAGTTAGATTAGTTTGTTATTTGAATTGATTTTAGAACCCAACTGGTAATTTCACTAAGACAATTATCCAATCATTTCCCCTTAGTCATGCATAGGAGATTAAATTAAAGAAATTAATTCTTAAGAGTTTCCCTTGTCGATTAATTTATTCATTTTTGCTTTTGGTTGAATCAGTTTAATTTTATGATTTTCTTTAAAGCCTTCACTCAACAAATTGAGTTAGAATGTTTATGATTACATCTGTTTTTATTTTTTTTAAGATTAATTTGAGTGAAATAATTTCACCTCCCTGGGTAATCAACTATAACTACCTTGTATACTTGCGAGTAGGATAGCCTAGGTGTTTTTAGAATTTATTTTGGACACAACAAGTTTTTGGTGTTGTGAGTAATCAACTACAATTACCTCATATACTTGCGAGTAGGATAGCTAGGTATTTTTAGAACTTATTTTGGGCACAAAAAGTTTTTGGTGCCATTGTCGAGTAGGTGTTTAATGTTTGTACTTAATTTACTTTTGATTGTTTTGTCAATTGATTTGCCTATTCATGCATACATTTTTATTGTGTTATTTCATTGAGTTGTTTTAGTAGTTTTGTTATTAATTCAATGTTGTCTTTATTTGTTTATGCAAGGAAGGAGATCTTGAGAAAGTGAACTCGCTCCTTTTATTGATAAAGTACATCGAACAAGATGATCTCAAAGGGACTTTGAAGACAATTTCGAGGAACCCAAGCTTGAAGATCAAGGGATGGCTGAAAGGAAACCAATAATGAAGGAATATGCTAGATTAGTAATTGGTACTACCACTTTGTGTATAAATTTGGGAGAGGCAGCCAAAAATTATGATTTGACGAGCATCCACTACAATATACTGCCATCATTCTATGGGGTTCCCAATGAAGACACTTTAAACTTCATTTTGGGAATTTTACACCACTCTCTAAACATCCCTTTGGATGGCCTAAATTAAGATCAACTCAGGATGAAATGCTTCCCATACACATTGAAGGATCGAGCTAAGGCATGGTTGATGATCCTTCCATCTGATTCATTGACAACATCGGATTAAGTGTACAAAAAATTTATGGGAAAATTCTATTCCCATCAGAAGACATCTGAGTTACAGACAAAGATAGCTACCTTAAATTAGATGGAAGGAAAGCCATTCCACGAGGCATGGGAATACTTCAAACTTCTTTTAATATAGTGTCTACACCATCATTTTCCACTTCATTTGTAGAACCAACTCTTTTATGATGGATTGACCCAACAATGTCAGTACACGGTGGACAATACAACAGGAGGAGTTATGGAAGATAAGACTATCTAAGAAACATATGAAATATTCGACATGTTAGGGGCCAATTCTCAACAAAAGAGTGTGTGAGAGAGAAGAGCTGGAGTTCATGAAGTGAGTTCAAATTAAGAAATAGCTATGCATTTGGCTTAGTTCACAAAGCATGTAAAAAATGCTAACTATGAGGCTTCCCCAAAATGTTCAAGATCAAGAGGTATATGGTGTATATGGAACTTATGGTCATTGAGTTAATGTTTGTTCGTATTCTTTTGAATCTTTTGTAGGTGTAGAAGAACAAGCGAACTCACTTGATAGTTTTCAACCAAGGGTGCGCAATGATCCTTATTCAAATATCTACAACCATAGTTGGATTAACCACCCCAATTTTTCGTGGAAGACCAACAATCCACCAGTGCAATCCTAGCCACAATATCAAAACTTTCATAGGTAGAACCAATTTCAAAGGCAATACCTAAATCAAAACCTACCAATCAAGCCTTCTTTAAAGGAAAGTCTGAATGCATTTATTTAGGTAATAACTCAGAATCAAGAAATGAACAATAAGAGATTTGACTCCTTGGAAGCGTTTGTAAGGAGGATTGAGACTCAAGTAGGGCAACTCACTGCTCAAATGCCCAACAATTAAAAAGGGAAGTTACCCAGGCAACCTGAGCAAGCCCAAACAGTTACTATTCTGAGAAGTGATAAGGTGATTAATAATCATGTTGAGATCCCTTCTGATATATCTAGTGCAAGTAATCAAAAGGAGGAGAGTCTCACACAAAAAAAAAGGTGAGCATAATAAAGAAAGCAATAGGTATGACAACTTTTCAAGTTACATTCAAAAAGGTGAAAAACTGGGGCATGTGACCGACTGCAATGAAGGACTAAGATTACATAAGGCGACTAATCTTTATAGACCACCGATCTCATATCTGAGCTACCTTAAGGACTCGAAACAAGATAAGCAATTTTTTGATCTATATAACATGTTTTCCAAAGTTAATATTAATTTTCCTTTGTTAGGTGTGATCAAGAACATTCCTGCTTATGTGAAGTTCTTCAAGGAACTAAGCACTAAAAACAGAAGTTTGAACCAAACGAGAAGGTGATAGTTTCAAAAGTTACAAGTGTAGTGCTTCAGTAGTAATTAGCTCCCAAATTGAGAGACCTGGGGAGTTTTCCTGTGCAAGTATCAATGGGTAATGGTAATGAGGTTAAGGGTATGCTTGACCTTTGAATGAGTATAAACCTTGTGTCTAACTCTATTTATTAGAAATTAGATTTAAGACAGTTAAGACCTACCAATATGTGCTTACAATTAGCTAATAGGTCAATCCATTGTCAGAAAAGAATAATGGAAGATGTGTTAGTAAAGGTTAGTGGATTGATTGTCCCTATAGACTTTGTGGTCCTAAACATGGGGGAGTTTAAAACGCAAGGGAAGAAGCACACCATACTTTGAGTGAGGCCTTTTATGGCCACTATCAATACCTTGATTGATGTGAAGAACAGGAAACTGAGCATGATTGATTTGTGAGAAACAATAGAATTTTCAATCTTTAATGTTAAACCTATTCCTACTACTACTGTTTCTGAAGATTGTTCTTTTGTTGATCAAATTAATGCTGCATATTTTGATTTCGCTCCACAGAAAGAATAATAGAAGGAGCTAGACTTAGTTAAAGAGAGTGATGAATGTTGTCAATTGCTGTTCGAAGCAACTAAGGAAGAGGATGGCAAATTCTTGAAGAAAAATCCCAATGAAGAAAAGAAAACAGTGGATTTAATCACTTTGAGTGATCCACCTTGGGCATGATGATTGAGGTGTCTAGTTAAAAGAGATTAAAGAAGCGCTAAATAGGAGGCAACATATATAATTTCTATTTTTTTCAACTATTGGTTTGTTACTCCATTTTAGTGAAACTTGACTTAATTTGTTTGCTTTGCATGTACAAGCCTACTTTTCAATCTCTTCTATTTGTCTTTCTTGCAGTTGTTCTCCACTTATTGATGTAGGATGCCATACTCCATACCACATCAACACCATCACACCCACACTTTCGTATCGTATTTCTATCTTTGTTCTTTTTATTATTTTTATTGCTTGTTAGTTTAATGTCTTTTAGTTTTAATGATGGTCCTTGTTCGTGTTATTTTGTGTCTTAGATCGCTCTTTTACTTTTTTGTATCACATTAAGAACAATGTGATATTTAAGTGTGGTGGGGGTGCGGAGAGTATTAGTTTTAAAAATTATCATTTTTTATGATTATGTGTTTGCTTTTTCCCCATTTAATAGTTGAAGATGCATGGTCATTAAATGAACTCGATTTAGATTAAAAATACATAATATGAGTGAATAAGTATACTTGCATGCTTAGGCTGATTGACTTGGATTTCGATTAAAGGGACATTAGCTTGTTGTGATAGAGAATGACACTTTTTATTTGGTAAGAATTTGAGCCCTTTTGAAATATTTAACACCAAATTCAAGTATTCTTTGTTGAGAGTGTTTTTTCATGATTAAGGAATTTTAGAACTTACTTGCAAATACTAGTCAAGTTCACACAGTCTTATGTAAACATTGAAATAATGAAGGCAATTCGGATATACCCTTTTTCTTAAGAAGCCACCATAATTTTACCTTAATGAGCCCCCATTAAGCTTAACATGAACCATTTTTTCTTTAAACCCAAAATGTTAGCATCAACCTTAATTATTGAACTTTTTCATCATACATTCCATAAGAATGAATTTAGCATTTGAATGGATATGATTAGGTTTAGGGAATAATTGCTTGAATAAATGTAGGCTAGTTTTTGAGTTAGGAATGGGTATGGTTGTAATAATTTGAATCTTTTCTCTATATATTTTACCTCTTCTAAAATTGATCTTATTCTAAATAAATAAAAAACAAAAAAGAAAGAGAAAAAAGGAAGTAGAAAAGAAAAGGGAGGAAGAGAAGATAACCAAAAAATAAAAAGAAAGAGGAGAGACATGAAAAGGGGAGTGCTAATCTTGTTAACTTGAAAGGGAAGAATTGATTGTTTTATGCTTCATTATTTATATTACTTTAAATGCTCAATTTGTTTTACGGTTTTAAATTATGATTGTCCTTTTTCCTACCCTTAGCCTGGCCCTATTACAACCAAAATAAAGACCTTTGGATTGATGTTCGTGTTTTATATGAGTAATGGAGATTGGATTAGTAAGAAAGCTTATGATATATGCCTTACATGAAATGAATGATGAGTGTATATATCATACCTTAGAATGCTTGAGAGCATGGAGAGTGGAGTGAGTATCTATCACACTTGTTGATGGTTCTTTGAATTGAAGTACTTGTTGATTTTGGCTAAAGATGCAAAGAATAGTATGTTCACGGACTATTATGAGTTTCAAGTTCTCAGGTTGTGTTTATTGAAAGGATCATTGATATCTTTGACTATTATTTGAGAATGTTGTTGTTTTCATTGTTTGTTCTTGTATAGTCTAGTATTCTTTTTTATTTCTTGAGGACAAGCGTAGTTTAAATGTGGAAGAATTATTGTGTGTAATTTCTATTAATTTTACTTGCATTCATATCCTGATTTTGGTTATAATTAATCCAAATTTAAATGAATTGAATGAAAATGGTCGTAAATGTTGCATGAAGGTTGAAAGGAATGTTTTGTGAATTTTGCATCAAAACTGAAAGATAACATAAATTTTGCATGAAAAGAAAAGAAAAAGTGGTGATTAAGGTGTCACCAATGTGACTAAGCTTAGTCACTATGGTGATTGCCCCTCACAGAGGTGACAAATGAAGTCACCCTCTAACTTTTACAATAAGTTAATGTGTCTCAAATATGAACAATCTTTAAATATTTATCTTCTTCCATTTAAGTGATAAAGTTTATAATGATTAGTTAGCTCTAAATGAGTTTCTATCTGTAATTCTTTTATACAATTCATATTTGTTATTAGATTCTTCAATCTTTGTTTTAATAGCTTTTGTGGTTGTTTTATGGAGTTTGAAAATAACAAATAATTATATCTATTTGTAAGGTGATTTAATTCAATATGAGATTCTTGTATAAGAGTATCAAGTTTATTTATTTCAGAAAATATCTGATTACAAAGAACACAATCAGTGTGTTCCCTTTCTAGATGTGTCCTATAATGTTAAAGCGAAGATGGGATGTCTTATATTCTTTAGAAAGATAATAATTTTTGTTCTCACACTCTAGGGTGATTGAGGTCTAAAAAGATGTCTAAAGTAAGTTGATTAGAAAATTTAATATGAGAATATATCCTTTTGAATTCTTCTATTCGATTATTGCTCCACATTACCTACAGTCGTATATGTTGAATTTGTTGATAAATATCTTCACATATAACATACTAAATCGTCATGGCTTTGGTACCATTTTGTTGTTCCAAAGCATCACATATTTTAAATCCAGTTACAACCAAATCACAGATAAAACACATATTAATAAGAATCTTAATTACGAATTAAGATAAAAGCTTTTATAAATTCTAAACTTTGATATTTTTTTATATAAATTCTAAACTTTTCAAAATATCAAAGATTAAAGTAATTCTAAACAAACCTTCTTTTTTTTATATATATTATCATTATCTGGAATAATATCAATAACTTCTACCAAGTGGCTACGTTTTTGCTCCAGAGAGTGAAACGAACTCAAATTAGACAAAATATTTTGATTTTGAATTTTTAATATAGCATAACAATAAAAAGATACATCCTGGTAATTTATCATGATAATTTTATAAAAAAATTAAAAATTAGAATATTTTATTAATAATTTTAATTAATTCATATTATAACTCACGCCGACTAGAAATTGTCGTCTCTTCCACGCAGCGCAAGCATCAACTCTCTTATCTAAACTCCTAAATAAACTCGTTGCTTAAACCTAACAGCCCCCCTCCCCTTCCTCTGTCTCGGGCGACTGAACCCAGCTCGCTACGTTGGTTCTTACCAATCTTCACCTTTGTTGGTTAGACTTGGAAAGCAAAATCTTTTCTTTTTCTATAATAAAATCGCTATTCTTGACCTGTAATGGCGAGTGGTAAGCTGGTTCGGCACTTGTTCCTTTCAAGGCAGTCCCTCTTTCTCCACTTAACTCCCCAACAGGTTCTTTCTTTACTTCTAATCTCTGTCTGCACCAATTTTGATTGGGTCTTGCTGATGCTAACTACTTCTGGGTTGGGTTTTTTCATTTTCTCAAATAGGGTCCAAGTATGAGGTTAAGGTTGCTATCCGCAAATGGGTACTCGCCTTGTCGTCGATTCAGCGTTTTCAACGAGTTTTCTAAACGTGTTAG
>JANSVA010000004.1:18078415-18107627 GCA_025504915.1 Erythroxylum reticulatum | reverse complement strand
AGCACAAAATCAAGAATTAGGAGTCAAAAAGTATAGTAAAGGCCATGAAAGTGTTGCCAATTTAGATAATAAACTTGTGCTCAATCAAAAGGTTTACATCTTTTAGCTTGAAGGTAAATACTGAGTTCCTAATTTTTGTTAAGATTGATTCCTTTCCTTTACTTATCAGGTTAGAGAAGCTGAATGAAGAATAAAAAGGTGAAGAGGCATTTGAGATCTCTCCAGAGTTGATGAAATCAGTAAAGATTAAGAATACGAAAGATAAGGAAGACACTAGAGGTGAATGATCATCAACTAAATCCCTGTCTAAAAAACCTCAAATGGAAGAAGCTCAAATTATAACACCCGAAGACCATGATTTTGTCATGTGAGGAAAGTATAGAGTTGAGCTAGCAACACTAAACAAAGGCGCTTCTTGGGAGGTAACCCAAGGGAAGTTAATTTCTTTTCCTTTACATTTATGCATTTATTTCTTATATGCTTGCGTGGTTTTAAGATTGTTTGTTCTTATTTGTTTTTGAGTTTTCAACAAAGAGAGAGAGAGAATAAAACAAACATTTTCTCATTTTTTCTGTTGCTTCTAGGATTATATAGTCATGATTAGAGTGTGAATTGATTAGAAGAATCCATGGTAACTTTAGCATGTACTTTTGCTCTTGTGATTGGTCAATATGCATTATTTTTAGAAAAGTAATGACTAGTGGTAGACAAAAGCTAGTGAGATTTTAAGCCTTATCATACTGGCACATCCATATCAGTCTCATTTTCATTTGTTTATGTATGACCTTCATGACATGTACGTCCTGACTTTGCCTTAAATTTCTATTTGAGACCACATTTTTTATCACATGCATTAACATGAAAATGATTAGGCATTCTTGGTTTTTCCAAGTTTAATTAGCTAAATATCCTACCTACCATTATTTGATTTTCCTTTTAATAAGCCTCCTTGAGCTTTATTAACCTTTCCTTTTGTATTAACCACATTACATGCTTTAAACCTAACTAAATGTCTCACCTAAGCCTTAAAGCTAGTGAAGCATTTATTGATTGTTAAGTTTGCGGATATATAAAATTCTAAGTATAGGGGTATGCATATATATGGGATGGTTATAATTGCTGGGATATCATTTTACATCTTATCATTGAAATTCCCATGTTGTTGTAGTTCCTTTTAAATTTTATATAAAAAAAGCAAAAGAAAAAGAGAAAAAAGAAAAAAAGAAAAAAGTATACATAAAATTATCAAGGAGGAAATGCATATGTCTTGCAAAGTTATTTATGAGTAATCTTTCCTCTTAAAGTTGTCTTTCATGGGTTACCTGAGTATGTTGGATATTAGGTGGATGTTGCTTTCAATGGTCACTTCCTATAGTTACAAAGTCTTATTTATGATCAAATTTTGTGAGTGATTTGTGCTTCTTGTGGTTTATGGTGACAGAGCTTGAGTTTGAGCTATGAAACATTGTTTTTGCAATCATTATAGTTGATGTACACAATTGTTAGTGAATGTTAGTTTTTGCAATTGATGTTACATTGACTTTTTCTTTTGTTTCACTATAATGACTTTCGTGCTACTTGACCAAAATACATCTCACCTTACCTTTGCCTACATTACAACCTTGAAAAGTCCTTTGATCCATAATTTTGCATGTGAGCCTTAATGGTGGAGAAATGAAATGATATGCAAAGTTGTGGAATGTCTTAACTGTGAATGGTATTTTAGTGCACCCATGACTATATGTTAGTTAAACACATTTTCCAAGTCTTACATTAGATTACTTATATTCTAAAGGTGATGCTTGTTGATTGATCATGAGTAGAAGCGTAGAATGTTAAGTTCTTGCTATGGTTTTTAAAAATCATTCACAAGTTAAAACTATATATTTTGGGAAATATAGGAACTGAGTAAATGTTTTTGGGTCTATGATTTTGAATATGATGTTTTTCCCAAGGAAGGTCAAAAGTTAAGTGTGAGGGAACTTGATATATGCTTAAATGTTGATACATTTAATCTTCTACACTTAGTGATCAATGCCTTAAAATGCTTATGATACTTACTTTAGCTCATATTTGATTTTAGGTACATTTCGGAAGTGAAGGAGCTAAAGTGACCCGAAAGCATACTCATTGAGTCATCTTTTCAATGTTCGTACTCTATTATCTTTAAGGAGTAAGAAGATTAAAAGAACAAAAGACAAAACGTGAAGAACTAAGGTTAGAGGTATCTCATAACCTAGCTGGAGAGATGTCACGACCATGAGTGATGTCTTATGATTGTGACATCACTTGCACAGGCATGAGAGTTGGAGAGATGTCACGATCGTGAGTGATGTCTCATGACCATGACATCACTTGCATAGGCATGAGAGTTGGAGAGATGTCACGATTGTGAGTGATGTCTCATGATCATAACATCACTTGCACAGGCATGAGACCACTCTCATGCCTAAGCAAGAGTGTCTCATGAGTGTGAGACACCACTCACACTCATGAGACACTCACACCTATGAGACATGAGTCACAGTGGTGAGATGGTGCTAGGTGTGCCATTTAAACCTATTTTTTAACTATATAAAGGAATAAGTTTGATAGTTGGGAGAAGAGGCTGGAAGTAATGGATAGAAATGAAAAAACCTACATTCTTTATCGTTTCCTCTCAATTTTCAATGCCAACAGAGGATTCATGGTTAATTCTTCGAGGTTGATGGAGAAGATAGAGGGCTATCCTTCTCGATGCTGGTTTCGAGGTGCAATCGACGACGAGAAGCATATTAAACATAGTATCATTGTGGATTGTTTTCTTTCCCTCTTTTTAGATTGTTTACATTATCTTGAGATTAATGATTGGGTATTGTGTAATAATGCTTTTGACGCTCTAT
Organism: Erythroxylum reticulatum; assembly: GCA_025504915.1. Taxonomy (NCBI): domain Eukaryota; kingdom Viridiplantae; phylum Streptophyta; class Magnoliopsida; order Malpighiales; family Erythroxylaceae; genus Erythroxylum; species Erythroxylum reticulatum. Next base: position 18,104,745 of record JANSVA010000004.1, on the reverse strand, counting down.
TGAATCATTTTTCATGAAAACCTATTGCTAGAACTTGAATGCAATATGTAATAGTCATGTTAAAGGTCATATGTGGCAGCTAACATCATTAAATCATTAAGAATAATGTATCATAAGTTAAATAATCCAAGCTTGTATGATTATTGCTTAGATTGGTCCATTTTTTTCACTTGTAATATGGCTGTCTAAATAAACTTAGAGAGCTTATTCTAGGTTTCCCAATAGTTAGGGTTAATTCAAGAGCTTGTTTTAGTTAACTATAACCTAAGGAAAAACTAGGATTAACAAAGCTTGTTGTTAATTAATGACTAATAGTTTAGAAAGAGGTGTGAGGATGATAATGCAATGATATATGTTAAAATGTGTGTAAGTTGAGATTAAACCAAAGAACCAAATTTTATACACATTTATCCCTTATCATTTTTAACTTATTTTTTAATAAATTGCTTGCATTAGTTTAATTTTATTTTGTCATCTCAATTGAATTTACCCAAAACCCCTTATTTTATTTCTTTTAGATCAAATATTTTTGTTGAAAAAATTAATCAAACATTCCCTATAGATACCATCCCAACTGACCACAACTACAAAATTTAATGTGTATAGTCATGTAAATTTTGTAGTGCACTCCACACGTGCTGTCAACTAGGATGTTAAGGACTTAGTAGTTAAGCTTGCCAATTTTGATATAATTAGCTTCATATTGAATAATTCAAAAATTTTTAAGGATAATGTTTATTAAGATGATTCGTTATTAATTTGGTTATTATTGTGATTTAATTTGTTTAGGTAAATAGATATGAATTTTGATGATTAAAATGATTTCAATTTAGTTTATTAATTTTAAGAATAGATACTTTATTTTTATTATAATACTTAGTGTATAATTTTTACATGCATTGTGTAAATGTAAATTCTTTGAGCATTTTCATTAAAATACACATAAAAATTAAAGAAAGAAAGAAAAAAGTAATAGCAAGTGAATAAATGAGCATAAATAATTTAACTCCACTAGCCTTATACCAATAAAAAGGTTGTCCAAGAGTTGTAATAGTAGCTAGGGGTAGTTATGACAAGGTGTTTAATCTCGTGTCAAAAGGCTAGGTGACTTTTCAAATAAGCTTCTACATACTCCTATGTTATTTAAATTTAGTGTTTTGCTTTCATAAGGGCCATCAAAATATTTAACGGTTTTAACATTTTTCTCATTTATGTTGACTTTATGCATTAAATGGAAAGGTATAAATTGAGTTGAAATTTGAAGAATTTTGGAGTGAATTAGATTGATTTATAATTTGACGTAATTGACTAAGTGCTTAATAATTCAATGAACTTTGCAATTAAATGAATAATGGATAATCTTGATTAATATCTTTGATGTGATTAATGCTTTCTCAAAGTTATTTCTCTTGAAGTTGAGAGTAATGAAATTGATTAGCATGAGGATAAGCAATTGCTTAAGTGTGGAGAGATTGATAAGTTCTTAATTTTTCATATTTTTAAGTTTATATTTAGCATATTTCATTTGTTTATTTAAGTTTTTTATAGTTAATTTTTTCATATTTTAGTTTTAGTTCATAATTCATATATTTGGAGCAAAAGGGGAAAATTGGAATAAGTTTAGGGAAATTTAGAGCTAATTTGAAGTTATAATGCTATAAGAAAAGTACACGGGCAAGTATATGCAACACGGTCATAATTCATGCAAGACAAGTTGTTTTAAAGTTCATGATAATTATATGGTTATGAACACACTTTTGTACTTACCTATTTTTATATTGTGAGCTTGTGTTTGCTTTAAATTTGAGGATCTTATGATTTTCAAGTACACGTTCAAGTATATGGTCATGTATTTAACTATGTACCACCTAAAAACCTAATTTGTACTATATAAAATACAAAATTAAAGGACAAAGCAAGGAGGAAGCTTAGGAAGCACAATTGGAAGACCTAAAACTACAAAGAAAGCAATGAATAAGCAAGGAGACATATCTAAAGTGAATTTCTTGAAGATTAAAAGGGATTTCATCATTTATCTTTTTATTTTATGTTCTTTATTTAGTTTTGATGATATGTCTTTCATTATGATGAACTAAATCGTTAAGGTACCTAGATAAGATAATCCCCAAGATGGATTATGTACTGATTTCAATTTAATATAATTTATTCTTTAGTTTCATTAAGATTCAATTATATGTTTGTCATTTTTTCTTGACTTAATGTTGTTAATATGTTGATTCATATGTATTTCCATACAATTGAGATTTGAAAATCTTTTGTATGAGTTTTTTTAGCATAATTGGAAAGGTTTGCATGTGAACCTAGAAATAGGATGACTTAAATCTTTCTGATTAGGGTCAAATGTAATAGTAAAATTTATAAATTAGTTAATGCAATTCTAAGGGTCTTAATTTGAAATAGATTTCAATTAATTAACCTATGATTAGTTGTTAACAATATTGAGAGACAAAAATTGTAAAATTTTCACATTCCAATGTACTTTAATAATAAAATAAAACAAATGAACACACTTTTAAAGTTCACGATAATTCCAATGTACTTTAATAATTATATGTAATTTCTTTTTAAGCATTTTCATTATCCCACACATAAAAATTTTAAAAATAGTAGTATGTGAATAAACAAGTATAAATAATTTCAGTATGTTAGCTTTGTATGAATAAGAGTGATGCTAATAGCCATTTAAGATAGTGACCTAATTAAGTAACTACTAGTAATCATGATATGGTGTTTACACTCGTGCTAAAAGAATATATGACTTTTCAAACAAGCTTATATATGCTCACATAAGACAAGTTGTTTCAAAGTTTTAGATAGTTACATGACTATGAATAGGCTCATATTTGAGAAGTAAACACCTCTGTATTTGAAGATGTTTACATTTTAGCTCATATTTGTCTTAGATTTAAGGATCTTATGATTTTTAAGTACATAACTGTGTAACTACTCATGTAGAACCTAAAAACCTAATTTTCATACCATAAAAGACAAAAAGGAAAGGGAAAAGTAAGGAAGAAGATCGAGAAGCGTAACTGGAAGAACTAGAACGACAAAAAGAATGAAAAATAATAAAGGAAAAGTATTTAAAGTAGATTTCCATCAATATAAAATGAATTTCTTGAAGATTAAAGGGATTTCATCATATTTCTTTTTTATGTTTGTTCTTTCTTCAATTTCGGTGATATATCTTTCATTAAGAGGAACTAAATCATTATGGTACTTATATAAGATGATCCCTAAGATTGATTATGTACTGATATCAATTTAATATAATTTCTTCATCAATTTCAATAAGATTCCATTATGTGTTTGTATTCGTTTTTGAATTAATATAGCCAGTATGTTAATTAATTTATGATTTCACACAATTGAGATTGAGAAATCCTTTGTATGAATTAATCTAGCATAATCCAAAAGAGTTGCATGCAAACCTAGAGATAGACTAATATAGATCTTCTAGATTAGGGTCATACTAATAGCGAAATTCATAAATTTATTAATGAAATTTTAGGTTTTATTTGAAAGAGATTTTGACTAATCAGCCTAAGATTAGTTTTTAATAATCTTAGGAAATATATGAGCATAAATGAGAAATTTCCATGGTCTAATAGACTTTAGATTAGACTTGCTATTTGAAGTTTTATTTGCATGAGAAGTCCTAGGGTAGTTCAAAATCCTAGCGTCACTGTGTTTATTGATTGTTTCATAGTTTAACCTTTGTTTTAATTAGTTAATTTATTAATTATTTTAGTTTATTACTTTAAAATTGAATTTGATCAATCTTAATCACCATAACTTAGATTAAATAATTAAAAGACTATTGATACTAGTAATTCTAGTTATAATGGGATTAACTTGTATTTGCTAGTGCTAGCTATAGGTACACTGCATTGGGGGTAAAATGATTCAATCAATGGCTAAGATTTTTTAGATGAGAATGTTAGTCATCTATTAAAGAAAAATATCACTCGTAAGCACTTCCACTTAAAACAATTTCACATGGCACATTCAATGGTGGAGATACCATTCCACTCAGTTTTAGATGATCAAGAGAAAAACTAGAGAATATATGATAAATTATGGCTCACAATCTATTGCCGGGTGCATCTGTTAGATACCTCATCAAGAGTGTGTTATATAGAAGAAGTAGCAATGATAAGTGACTTGATAGGATTTATTCGTTTCCTAAGGAAGGAGTTAAAAGTGCAGTAGGAGGCTAGTAGATAAACTAATAGAGGGAAATCAGAAGTCTCGGTAAGAGCTTGATGTGGGCAAAAAGAATTAGCAATGATAAATGGCTAGTTTAGAGGTATCCATATCTAAGATGAAGAAGTTCAAAGTTATAACACGTTTGGCGGTTGTAAGATAAGAGTTACTGAAATAGTTATGTTGGGAAGGAGAGATAAGATTGAACATTCCAAAAGCGACAAAAAATAAACTAATTGAAAAGTTGAAAGAAATATAGAAAATCTATGGAGCTAAATGGTGTTGAAACAAGGGGGATGAGGAAGTTGACATTCAAAAATATTCAAGAGTTCATACATAGTATGAAGGGACCAAACTAGTTCTTATAAGTGCAAAGAGAAGTTATTGCTGGAAATCTAAACTTAATATGGTTCAGTAGTGAAGTGTTTGTAGTGGAAAGAATTTAAGACATATTTAAGAGAAATTTTGAAAGGTTAAACATTGATCATTATGGATGAGTAACCTATGGATTTAAGTCTCTTTAAGTCTAGTTTCAGTTAGTGAAAGTTTCAAGTCATTTGGACTTCTCTTTAAAAATTTATGGTTGTTTTAGTGAAGGATGGTCAGAATTAACTGTGTTGTTTCCATTATTTATTGTTATACGAATTTCTAAATTCTTCATCTAAATTTTAGGCTTTATAAGGAGTTGTAATCAGTTATTATTGGAGAGAATCTAAAGAGTTGATAATACAAAGAAACTCGCTTATTATTCTTCTCTTCTTTCTACCTTAGAAGTGTCTAATACACCATTAGAAACTAACAAATTGGTATCAGATCAATGACAACCTCTAGCATGAAACCACCTAGACAAGTTCCAATACCATGTCTTATGAAAAATAACTATGACAGTTGCAGTCTAAAAATAAAGGCATTTCTTAATATGCAGTATATGTGGGATGTAATCGAGAATGGATACGATGAATTAGCAATAACGGGTAATATATCGACTAATAAGATAAAGATGCTGAAAGAGACCTATATGAAAGATAAAACCACACTTTACCTCCTTTTTCAAGTAGTTGATGAATATGGTTTTGAGAAGATTGCTGGAGTCATAACATCAAAAAAGGTATAAGAGATTTTTGAAAAAGTATACAAAGGTGCAGACTGAGTGAAACAAGTTCGCCTATAAACATTTAGAGGTGAGTATGAATTTTTAAAAATGAAAGATTCGGAAGCATTTCTGATTATATTATAAGGGGTACAAATAATGGTGAATCAACTCAAAAGAAATGGTGAGGTGATGAGTGATGATTGAGTAGTAAAGAAAATACTAAGGTCCTTAGTTGATGATTTTAAGAATTTGGTGTGTGCAATAAAAGAGTCTAAAAACTTGGCAGAGATGACCATAGATGAGCTCTCAAGTTCTTTATAGGCTCATGAGCAAAGAAAGATGAAAAATAAACAAAAGGTGTGGGAGGAAGAACTTCAAGCCAAGGAGACACTAAAAGAAGAGAAGTTAGACAACTGTGGTAGAGGTTGTGGTGGCTATAGAGGCCGAGTAGAGGTCACGAAAAAGGTTGTAGTAGAGAACAAGAGTGGAAAGATAATAAGGAAGATAAGAATCAACAAAACTCGTACAAGCGAGGTCGAGGTCAAGGAAGAGGAAGATCAAGTAAGTACAATGTTCAACTTTAAATTGTAAAAATTATGAACATCATGCAGAAGAATGTTACTTCAATGAAATAACATGAAAAATGAGAATGAGAAAAAGGAAGAAAGTGGAGGTGATGGTGTAGTGCTGCTAGTAAGCAAGGAGGTAGACCCTAATAATGATTCGGTATAGTACTTGGACACTGGTGTAAGCAACCGTATGTGTGGCTATAAGTACATGTTTACCGAAATAGAAGAGATTGTAGATGGCCATATATCATTTGGAGATGCCTCAAAAGTGAAGTTTAAATGGCAAGGTAAAATTCTTATTTAATGTAAAAATGGAAATTAAAGGTTTTTTCCTAGTGTTTATTATGTCCCAGATATGAGGAGCAATATTTTGAGTTTAGGTCCATTATTGGATTATGGTTACACGGTTTTTATGAAAGACCAAATGCTCTATTTAACTGACCAAAATAACCAATTGTTAGCTTAAGTAGAAATGACCAAAAACCACATGTTTAAGTTGAATTTAGTGAATGTACAAGCAACATGTTTAAAGGCTTGTTTAGAGGATAAAACTTAGTTATGGCATTTGCAGTTTGGGCACCTTAATTTTGGTGGTTTGAAACAATTGGAAAATAAAAGAATGGGGGATGGTATACCAAACATAGACTACTATGATAAATTTTGTGAAGGTTTTGTGTTAGGAAAACTTCTAAGGAATTCTTTTCCAAAAGAAGAAAGATATCATGTAAAGAAGGTGTTTAAATTGGTCCATACTGATATTTGTAGTCCAATAACTCCTAACTCTCTTAGTAAGCACCGTTAATTTATTATTTTTATTAATGATTATTCCTAGAGAACTCAGATTTATTTTTTAGAGGAGAAATTGGAAGCATTTTCTGTTTTAATAAATTTAAGGTGCTTGTTGAAAACTTGAGTGGTGAGCATATAAAAGTTTTGTGGTCTGATAGCGGTGGAGAATTTAAATCAAAGAGTTTATAAATATTTATGAAGAGAATGACATTAGAATATTCTTAAAAGCTCCTTATTCACGTCAACAAAATAAAGTAGTGAAGAAATAGAATCGGACCATACTCATTATTCGAAGCATGCTTAAAAGTGAAAACATTTGAAGGAATTTTGGGTTAAAGCGGTAAAATGTGTGGTGTACTTGCATAATTGTTTTCCAATGACAAATTTAGAAAATGTTACCCTACAAGAAGCATGGTGTGGTTTCAAACCATCAATGGAACATTTGAAGGTGTTCGAAAGCGTGGCTTACGCTCATATTCCAGATCAAAGGTGCACAAATCTTGATGATAAAAGCAAGATGCTAATTTTTATCAGCTATGATAAAAGTTACAAGGCGTATAATCTCTATGATCACTTTACAAAAAAATACTTATAAGTTGTGATATGTAGGTCAATGAAGAAAGCATGTGGAATTAGAGTTCCATGGAGGAGATGACTTATGAAGAAGTGAAAGAAGTAGCATTAACAATAATTTTCATACCAACAGACACAACTACGTTAACAGCAACACAATCTGGACTGTCTTTAATTTTATCCAATGCTGAAGATGAGCCAAGAACATAAAAAATAAGAAGCTTGTGAGATATTTATGAGGCAATAAATGAATTACACTTAGTGTGTCTTTTGGTGGATGTGGTGGACAACAAATTCAAGTAAGCTGTAAAAGATGAGAAATGACAAGCTGCGATGCAAAAGGAGATGAAAGCAATTAAGAAGAATGATACTTGGGAACTTGTAAAATTACCCAAGACTCATAAGCCCATTGGTGTGAAGTGGGTTTACAAGAAGAAGATGAATGTACAAGGTGAAATTGAGAGATACAAGACGAGACTAGTGTTGAAGGGATACAAGTAAAAAGTTAGGATTGATTATGAAGTGGTGTTTGGTCCAGTTGTAGAATGGAGACAATTCAGCTACTAATTTTGTTGGTAGCTCAAAATAAGTGTAACATTTTTCAAATGGATGTAAAGTCAACATTTCTAAATGGAGTGCTTGAAGAAGAGGTCTACATTAAACAACCCCCTAGATATGTAAAAGTTGATAAGGAGAACAAGGTGTTGAAGTTATACAAGGCATTGTACGGGTTGAAGCAAGCACCCAGAGCATGGAACACCCGAATAGATGCATATTTTAGGGAGCATGGGTTTGTACAATGTGCATATGAACATGAATTATATATGAAGGTATCAAAAGATGACATCTTGTTGGTGGCCTTGTATGTCGATGATTTAATTTTTGTAAGAAATAATAAGGAAATGATTAAGAAGTTTAAGTTAGAAATGAAAAAGGAGTTTAAGATGACCGATTTAGGTTTCATGTCTTATTTTCTAGGATTAGAAGTGAGATAAGATAAATTTGTAAAATTTGTTTCTCAAGAAGCATATGCAAAGGAGATTTTAAAGAAGTTTAAAATGGAAGATTGTAATCCGGTAAGCACCTTGGTTAAGAGCGGTACAAAATTTTCTTGACATGATGACACAAACTTGTATAGAAGTTTCGTTATAAGTTTGCATTATATTACATGCACAAAGCTAGATATTGTATATGGAGTTGACTTGGTAAGCTGGTATATAGAGGGGCCAAAAATGACACATTGGAAAGCCATAAAACGAATTCTTCGTTATATTAGAGGTATATTATCTCATAGATTATTTTACTCTCATACTAATAAGTTTGATCTTGTTGGATATTCTAATAGTGATTGCAGTAGAGATATGGATGATAGAAAGAGCACTATAGGTTTTTTTATTTTTTATGGGAAGCATGGCATTTATACAGATTTTTAAAAAATAAGTTATAGTTACTTTGTCAACTTGTGAAGAAGAATATGTTGCCACATCTTCATGTGTATGTCACTCCTTATGGCTACATAAGTTATTGAAGGAGATGAACTTTGCTTGAGAGAAACCAACAAAAATTTTAGTGGATAACAAGTCAACAATTGAATTGACAAAGAACCTGGTGCATCATGAAAGGAGCAAGCATATTGATGTGCATTTTCACTTCATACGGGAACATGTGAAAGATGGTGACATAGAGATGACTCACATAGTGAGTTGTGATCAAGTAGTGGATATATTCACAAAACCACAATAGATTGAACTTTTCAACAAATTCAAGAAGTTGATCAGGATACAAGAAAGAAAATAATTATGTTTAAGGGGGGATGTTGGAAATCTAAACTTAATATGGTTCAATAGTTAAACTATTTGCAGTGGATAGAATTTAAGATTGATTTAAGAGATAATGTGAAAGGCCAAACGTTGATCATTTTAGGTGTGTAACCTATGGATTTAAAGCTCTTTAAATCTAGTTTCATTTAGTGAAAGTTTTAAGTCATTTTTACTTCCTTTTAAAAAGTTATAGTTATGTTAGTGGAGGATGGTCAAAATTAACTGTATTGTAGAATTTTGTTATTTATTGTTATACAAATTTCTAGAGTCTTCATTTGATGTTTAGGCTTTATAAGGAATTGTAATTAACTGTTATTAGAGAGATTCTAAAGAGTTGATAATACAAAGAAACTTGCTTGTTATTCTTCTCTTCTTTCTACCTCAAAAGTATCTAATACACTATTGAACTCTAACAGTTATTAGTAAGAGAGATAAGCGTAATGAGAAAACTTCAATAAAGAACAGGGAGACTAGTGACCAAAGGATAAGAATAAGGAGACCAAGTACCAAAACCCGAGCTAGATGAAGTGAGGAAACTGAAAAAAGCCAAGGAATCAAGGATAACATATCAAATCCAAGTAGAGAACTTAGAGAGAATGATGACTTTCTCTCTCATCATCATGTAGTCATTATTTGGAACTTCTTTTACTAGGTATCCTTATAAAAAAAAGTAAAACTTTGTTAACAAATTTATATCTTTTACATATAATTATGTTGGAGATACCACTTAGTTAAATAATAGTTTCACATAAATTATAGTTTTTTAAATATAAATGAATATTATTATATAAAAGAAAAGTTTTGAAACAAAATACATCTAGGACATATCCATTGGATAATTATACATTGATTTCAAGATAAGTTTACACTAGTTTAATTCAAGAGGATAAATTCATATTTGTTATAAGAGTTGATTCTGACAAACTATAGAATTTTCCATTAATATAGGATGTGAGAGTTAAAGCTATTCTTGGCTTTGAATAAATATAGGTGCAATATGACTTTGTTATATGATAGCATGTTGTAACACTTTACAAAATAAACTAGACTTACTGCTATGACAGTGATGAGTATAGGTTGATCCTATAAAGAGTGTGTGTAAAGCTTTCGAAATAAAAATAATTGGTGTTTAAGTTATGGGGTTGGTTTATCGAACAAGAAAATAAAATGAAACTAAATTAGAAAAGACAAATTAAAGAAAAACATGCAAAATTGATGAATTAGATAGGGATCCAGTTCTTTGGTTCAATCTTAATTTATACCCAGTTAAACATATTTCAATGAATTCTTGTCTTCATATCTCTCTTTGAACTATTGGTCATAGATTAACAACAAGTTCTATTAATCTTGATTTTTCCTTAGGTCATATTTAATTAAGAAGAGCTTGTTAATTAACTGTAGCTGTCGGATAACCTAGGAGATGCTCTTTAAATATAATCAGATATCTACCTTATGAACTATTGGAGTTATGTAAAAATAGTGCCATAGAAAGCAAATATATTTACATTCAACTAAATCTTATTCCAGTTACATTTTTGTAACGAAAATATTTATTATTAATAAAAAAAGAGTTTGGTTTTATTTGTATAAGCAAAATATAACTAGTCATAAGGTACCTAAATTCGTTTGTATATAATATACATATACATGGAGATGTATGGGAAACATCTATATTATTAGAGTCTAAATTAATTGATTCACAGTTGAATAATCACGTTGGTCGCTTGATTGTGGTTTGGATGATAGTATTGTGATTTATCTCCATGTAAGTAAAAGAGTTTACTTCAAGGGAATGATGAGTTTCATAACATGATAATAGTTGACTACCGATAATTGCACTATTAAATAAATCTAGAATCACAAATGTTTTTAAAGAATAAAGTAGGTCATTTCTTTAATCTTAAAACATACACTTTGGCATTCATTTATTATGGAACATAATCTTGATGAGTGGTGAACTTATATATGTTTCGTTATAATTTTTGATATGATCAGAATAGATTTTTATAGAGTATCAATCGAGTGTCTGCATGTTAGAATTATTAATTGAAACATGTATCAAGGAATATTCACTCAAATAAAGAACTTATAGTAATATCATCACTTTTAGATGTTTTATGGAAATTAGTGATTAAACTGGCACCAATAGTTTAATGGACTAGTTACCTATTAAGTCTTAACACCAAGATGAGATCTTATGTGTTAATCACCATATAGAGTAAAATGAGAGATCTAGAAGGAAAAATCAACATAAGGGCAAAACAGTAATTTTACCTTTATTGTGTAGATTACTATGCTATGGTTCATAATAGAGTTTACAATTTGACATCTAATTAGAAACATTTATTCTGTTAATATTTAGTAATTCAAGAGTTCAGTTAATTATCTTTAGTGGAATGACATTTGGTTAATAAGTTGGAATTAATTCTAATGAGATTAAATTAATGAGCTTATTGAAGATTGAATTATATAAGTCCAATTAGATTCCTTAATTGGCTTTTAGGAAGGTTATCAAGGAAAACAAAAAAAATAAATAGAGGTTTCTGGAAAGAAAAATGAGACAGAAAAGAAAGGAGTGATCGAATTAGATTTAGAATACAAAAACTATAACAATTTCATTAAGAATTAATTAAATTGGGTTTTAAAGCCTATGATTAAATGTTGGGCTTACATTAATTAATTGTTAATTAGAAGCCCAAATGAACATTTAATATTGGGCTAGATTTTGGTTTTATTTGATTAATTAGAACAATTAAATTGAAACAAAGTTATTAAAGATAAAAGAAGGGAAATTTTAAGTTAAATGGACTAAATGGACAGTTGCATATTTAAGGTGGGCTTTTATCATGCTTCATCATCATTAAATGGTTTAATGGTGTCATCATTAAATAGAGTAATGATCTTATCATTAAATGGTTTAATGGTTGTCTTTTAATGATAGCATGTAACCTTTTAGCATTTATTTGATTAAGGAAGGAAGGTACATTTGATGTACTCTCTCCCTTCTTTAATCTCATAACCGAAAATGAAAGGGTCTCATTTAGGTTATTAGTCTTTTCATATAGCCATCTTAAACAAATGAGAGTGTCTCATTTATTGACTTCTTTATTTTTTATCAAAGAATGAAGTGATGTATTGGATGCACATCACTCTCTTCTTTCATCTTTAACAGAAATGGAGAGGTTCCATTTTTGTTTCTTTTTTTCTTTTCATCTAGCAATATTAAAAAAAATGAGAATGTCTCATTTCTGGGATTCTTCTTTATTTTTTAAATAAAAATGAAGAAGATGTTAAATTTTTGACTCACTCTCTCCTCTCTTTCGTGAGCTAGCCGAAACTTGTAATGAGATAGTGTCATTTTGGTTCTTTCAACTAGTTGTTCATAAAAGGTAAATCTCTTCAATATTTCTTCTCCTTTCCTACCAAAGGATCTTGTTAACCAAGTTGTCTAAGGAGAACAAGTGGTATATTGGATTAGTCGAGGATATAATAATAAGGAGAGGATACATTAACAAGGAGAGGATACAAAAGCGAGGAGTCAAAGCTGTAGCAAAAAGTCGGTATAATTTCCATCTTATTCTTATGCTAGTTATTTTCCTTATACCACATCATGTATAGATGAAAACATACTGATTTGGTTTTTATGCTTCCGTTGTGTTTTGGTTTTGTAAAAGGTTTTTAAAATCTACCATTCAGCCAAATCTAGTATGCTATTTTTTTTCGATCCAACATGAACGAGAAAAATGGACCAATCTATGCAATAATCATATAAGGTCGGACTATTTAACTTAGGTTATGTTATCTTTAATGATTTAATACTATTAGTTGCCATATACGACGTTAAACATGACTATTACTTATCACATTCAAATTCTAGGAATGGATTTTCATAAAAAATGATTCAATAGAGCATCAAAATCATTCTCATCTAATACACAATCAATACATACAAGATAATGTAATCAAGCTTAAAAGAGGTAAGAATAACAAACATAATGAAAAATATGCTTAACCAAGTTCGTCGATATCAATGTTACCTCCAAACCTGCTTTGAGACATCTAGCTCTTCATCTTTTGTTCTAGCCCTCACACCATCTTGGAAACCAAAGAGGACAACACAAATCAACTCACAAAACTCTCTCTCCTCGCCATCCTAATGTTGTAATACCAAAGAGGATAAAAATATATAATTGTCTTTCACTCTTGATTTTGTCCCCCACTCCCAATCAACAATTCACTTTCTTTCTTTATTCTATAGCTACGTTTAAAGCAACAAATGAGGTAGCTAGGCTTTCATGAGATAAATAGATAGCTGTCCACACTCCCTCTTGGTTACACTCCACTCCTAGCCCACTTTGTTGTCACACTTCTTTTGTATATTCAAAAGCTTGGTTTAAAATTTATAGGACAAGTGTCTTATTCTTGGTAACGTGACATGTCACAAGCTACCTCTACCAAGACGTTCTTTCCCCCTTATAAAGCTTGGTTAAATGGAATAACATGGACATCTAGGTTTGTAGGAAAAAATGGATAGGGGTAACATGAAGTATATGTTGTTACAACCATCCCATGTGCAATTTTATGGATGGTCGTGAGCCATGTTGACAACATTTTCTTCATATTCTTTTCATTTTCTTGTCCTCTTCTTTCTTTCAATTTTCTTCTTCTTGCTCTATGAAGAAAAGTGAGTATTAATCTTCGAAAAATGACCCAAATGTAGTGCTTTCGACTCACTTTAGCTCCTTTACTTTCAAATTGTGCCTAAAACCACATATGAGTCAAAGCAAGTATCTTAAGCAATTTCATGTCATCAATTGCTAAATGTTATGGAATAATTATATAATCAATTAAGCACATATCAATTTCCCTCACACTTAATTTTTGACTATCCTCAAGTAAAACATCAAAATTTAGATCACATACAAACCAATGTAACACTCAATGTAACATCAAGTGTAAAAACCAACATTCACTTATAATTGTGTACATCAACTATGATGAATGCAAAAATGATGTTTCACAACTCAAAATCGAGCTCGCACACACAAACCACATGAAGCATAAATTAGTCACAAAAGTTATTCATAAACAAGACTTTGTAACTATAGGGAGTGACCATTAAAAACAACATCTACCTTATATTCAACATACTCAAATAACCCATTAAATATAATTTAGAAGGATGCATTAATTATGAATAACTTTGCAAACCACATGAATTTCCTCCTTAATGCATTTATTGGAACATTTCTTTTTCTTTTTTTCCTTTTCTATATATATATATACACATTGAAAGAAACTACATCAACATGGGAATTTCAATGATAAGACAAAATGACATCCTAACAATTATAACCATCTATCACATATGCATAACCCCACACTTATAATTTTGTACATCTACAAACTCAACAGGAAACAAAAGTTCTACTAGCTTTAAGGCTTAGGTAGGGCATTTGGTTAGGTGCATGTAATGTGGTTTATATAAAAGGAAAGGCTAATAAAGCTCAAAGGGGGTTAGCAAAGGAAAATTCACATAAATGGGTAAGCTATTTGGCTAATGTAGCTCGCAATCAACAAAGAATGACCAATCATTTTCATGAAAATGCATGTGATAAAATGTGGTCTTGAATAGAAAATCAAAGCAAAGTAAGGGTGTACATGTCATAAAGGCCACACATAAACATAGACAATAAGACCGATATAGATGTGTCAATCTCATAAGGCTCAAAATCTCACTGATTTTGTCTACCACTAGTCACTACTCTTCTAAAGATAATGCAGATTGACCAATCATAAAAGCAGAAAAACATGATAAAGTTGTTATAAAATTCTCTAGTCAATTCATTCTCTATTCATGACTAAATAATCCTTTAAGTAATAGGAAAATAGGAAAATGTTTGTTTGTTTTATTCTCTATCTCATTTTGATTGAAAAATTAAAAAAAAGCAAGAAAAAAACCACCATAGAAACACACATGCATATTTCTAACTAATGTAAAAAAGTAAAGGAATAGAAATTTACTTCCCTTGAGTTGCCTCCTAAGAAGCATCTTTGTTTAGTTTTGCTGGCTTGCCTATATGTTTTCTCCTCACGTAACGAAATTGTAATCTTTAGGTGTCACAATTTGAGCCACTTCTACGTGAGGTTGTTCAAGATAGGATTTTGGTTGATAGTCCGTCACATTCAGCACATTCCCTATCTTTAAAATCTCACTCTCTACTAAGTCTATGCTCTTAGGAAATGTTTCAAATGACTCTTCACCTTTTTCTTCTTCGTTTAATTTCTCCAGCTTGCTAAGTAAAGGCAAAAAGTCAGTCTTAATAATAAAATGGAACTCAATATTTACCTCTGAGCTAAAAGATGTATCCTTTTCTGCTTCCAGAGATATACCTGAGTTTTATTGGTTTTCCAAACCTTGGATGCTTTACCTTCTATCCTGTTTGAATTGTAGAGTAGTCTACTGAGTCTATAAGTTATTATGTTGAATTTGGATACTATTAGCAGCCATAAGATTGGGCATATCTTCTAGAGATGGATTGGAGTCATGATAGGAAGTTTCTGGTCTATACGAGAATTGATGTGCATCCTGTAAACTATCATGGAAGTAATTCTGTTGGTTATCCTATTGTTGTATCTAAAAAGTTATAAAAAGGACTAGGCAATCCTACTCATAAGTATATAATGTTGGCCCCCAAATGTTTTTTTTAGTTAAGCATGATTTAGATAATTATAAGGCTTGGATAAGTGAAAATTTTCGGAGTTATTTTTTTTACTTTTATTTATGTCTAGGTTAGTAGAATTTATTTCATGGGTTAGTTGAATTAAAGGTGGTAAAAAATCATAAAGGGGTATTTTGGGTAGTTTACTTAAGGTTAAAAGAACTAAGACATGAAAGGAAGGGCGAGATAGACTTTTCTCATTCATTAAGGGTAAAATGGGAAAGGAAAGGTGTTGTTTGTGCTTGATAAGAAGAAAAACATGGAATAGTTGAAGGAAGAAGTGAAATACGAAAATCAAAATTGAGAAGGAGAGGTTTCGATGAATTTGAAAAAAGAATAAAGTTTTGGGCTAGGTTACATCTTTTGTTAGTCTTAAAGAGAGAGTTTGAGGTTACTCGAGAAGGGAAAAACAAAGAGGAAGGGAAGAACTTTCTTAAGAGCCAATAATCTCATAAATTGGTGATGATTCAAGGTAACTTTGATTTTTATACTTTGGATATATAAAAGGGTTTTGGTTCATTAAGTTTAGGAAATACATGGGCTTAAACAATCTAGAGTCAAATTTCAGTGAATGTGCTTTATGGGTTCTCAAATATGAATTCCTATTGAATGGGAATTTTGTCTTTTATGAAGGAAATCAAGAAGGGTATCAAGAGAGGCAAGGGGAGCAAGAGGAAAGACATCCTTAAGCCATTTACTAAGTAAAGATTTCAAGGTGGGTTTCATGTTCATAATTGAATAATGAGCCATTATGTTTTTTTTTAGTCAAGAAAATAAAATGATTTTTCATTGCTGTATAATTGTGGCATTTGTTGCTTTTGAATGATTTGAGAAATTGCAATATGCTTGATATTTTAATTTGGTTGATTAATTCTGAAAAGATGATGGGAGTGCATATGAAATATTGCATGTTCATGAAATACATGTTTTGAAAATGTGTCATTTGGGCAATATGTTTACAAGTTATGAAATGCATGTTATGTGGGTTTTGTTAGGTCCCTTAAGTATGTCAAGTGCACTTTGACAAAAGGCTTTTCCCGCTTGCCCGCTAGTGGCATAGAGCTCCTTCATAGATTCTAATAAGTTCACGGCTACATAGTGGGATTGCGATAGTCCGTTCTGCTCACGGCTACACAGGACCCTTATGGGAAATGTGTAGTACGTTCTATTTTTAGACCAACCCAAACCATTCTGATGTGTTTATGTGTTCATGATATGTTGATAAGATTGATGCATACATGATTTGTTTTATTGTGAATTTGGTTGAAAATTTAAGAACCATGTGTTTTATGATTCAATAAGAATTTTCTATGACAATGAACATTTTAAATGGTTTTGCTTGTCATTCGTTATAAACTTGTTACCTACGAGCTTTAAGCTCACCCCCCATTCCTTCCCATCTCTAGGTAATGAGAAAGAGATCAAGTGAAAGAAAATTGAGGCATCACTCTAAAATTTGCATCTTTTGTGTTTTAAGCTAGATTTGTAGCCACAAGGCCTTAGTAGCATTTTGAGCAAATTACTGTCCAAGTATCTTTTTATATTTTGGACATTTTGAGATATTGATGTATTGTGGCTGAAAATGCCCACTAAAGCTTTGTAAAAACTCTTATATTTTGATGTTAATGAAGTATGTTTTTGTTTTGTCGATGATATGTCAAATTTGTTCATTACATTTTGAAGTTTTCCATAAGGGTGAGAATTTGTGTTTTGGCTTCGAGGGAAATATTGTATTGATCTATTCTAAATTAGATAAATTTGTCTTATTAGAAATTGTAGGTTATTTTTGTAGCTTTCCAATGATATATAGTATAAAAATTTTGGACATTAGAGTTGAGAGATATGATTATTAGAAGTTTGGGATGTTGCATAGGATGGACTTTTGGGAAAGCTACAGTATTTCAAAATTTCGACCCTTATAGAGGTAAAATTGCTTTTAAGGTCTTTATGGAAGTTGTAATCTAGAAGTCTTCTTTAAAATGATCTTTGAATGACCTTAATCCGATAATTGTTATGCCCTTTTTTGCTAAAATAGGTCTGAGGAAGAAAAGTAAAGGAGGAAGAAGGGAAGCAAGCCGCGATCGTGGCTTTGCTGATTTTCACGCAAAGTCGCGACTTTACGGCCATGTCGTAGATCATCGCGATCGCGACTTTGCTGGTGTTCCCAAACTTGAACACCTCTCACTCTTTTGATCATAACTTTATCATCCGACCTCCAAATGACTTGATTTTTGAAGCATTAGATTTGTAACACATTTCTCTACCTATTCATAAAATTTATAACTCTTGGTATTGATTCAAAAAATATGGATTGAATCCATGTGAGGTTATCGATTGGAAAAACATGAACTGGACTTTTTTACTAAATATGCTTCAATATTTTGATGATATTTTGATCTTTAGAGATCCAAATGAGATTATTATTATTTCTAAATAAACTAGAGACATAGAGATATAAATTATATGAAGGAATCAAATTTTAATTCAGTCCCTAAGACTTTCAATTTCTAGAGTGAAGTTGGGTAGAGTGTACTATTTCAGTGCAAAAACAATCCGAAAATGTTTGGACTATAACTTTCAAATTTTTAAACCAAATTGAATGAATTTGGTGTCATTAGAGACTTAAGACAATTGGGAACAAATGTTCTAAAGAAGTCCAACTAAAATTCCAGTTTGAGGCTTCCCAAAATCTGTACGAAAATAGGATAAATGAGATCATTTTGATGATTGACTAGTGTGGGCACACCACCTTTATGAGATGCGCGTCTAGATGTCACTTAGGATGTCGGCCACGTGACTCACAAGGGTGGGGTCCTAACATAAAAGGTAGTTGTAGTGATTACCGAGGTTGTCTCCCATGAAGGTGAAATCACTTAAATTAATCTCAAACAACAGAAAAAAATGCAATTCTAAACATTCTATCCCAATTTGTTGAGTTAAGGCATTAAAGAAAATCACAAATTAGTCTAAAATCTAAACTGAATCGAAGCATAAACGAGTAGAAATGAAAGCGGAAAACTCATAAGAATTAATTTTACTAATTTAATCTCCTATACATGATAAAGGAGAAATGAATGGATTTTTCTTATCAAAATTAATAGCTTGGCCCTAAGATAAACTTGAATAATTAACTAATCTAACTTTTGTATTCGACAAGTTATCACCTGAATTAATTATGAAAACCTAACTCCTAATTACCACTTAGGTTAATATATTTCTAATTCTTAACCTAAGCATCTATAGTTTCTTGTTCCATATTAAACTTCTCCTCTACGTCCTTCATTTAATACCAAAATGATGCAAAGTTTGATCATTTTATTACATCCATTTAGTTCAAAAACTATAGCTAACATAAGACAATAACATAATGCCTTAATTATGCATATTTGACTAAAATAGCTACGTTAATACTTAAGAAAAGAGATCAACCCATCATAGAAATCACAAGATTCATCATCTTTAAACACTTCAATCCCATCTTGATCAGTATAAGAGAAGTATTAAAGAAACAAACCAAGTAAATAACTGAAATAAACTATCAAAAGCTAATAGAGTATGGGTCGGTTAAGCATAACAAGGCATGAGTGTATAATAGAGAAGTAAATGTAGCGAAACAACAAGAAAGAG
The DNA here is from genome assembly GCA_025504915.1 of Erythroxylum reticulatum. NCBI lineage: Eukaryota > Viridiplantae > Streptophyta > Magnoliopsida > Malpighiales > Erythroxylaceae > Erythroxylum > Erythroxylum reticulatum. Next base: position 18,085,325 of record JANSVA010000004.1, on the reverse strand, counting down.
TAAACAAAAAGCAATAGGGTGTTGCTCCTACCACTCTCAAGCTTTCCACATTAACTCTCTCCCTCTGCTTCTAGTTGTTGTTCACCCAAAATGACCGACTGCTCATACTACCTGCTCCTTTCTGTTGTTCTTTTCCTTACTTCTTCTCAACTGAAGCTCTTTTCTTCTCTGCCTCCACACTTCTCTTTATCTCCTTTTTTTCCAGTTGAGTGAGTATATGTGTAACCCTTTCAATTCAACCCCCTTTAACTCTCATTCCTTTTCCATTTATAGCATAAGTCTAGGTTTAGGGTTGTAGAGTTGTTATTCCATCAATCTGTACGTATCAGACTTAAGTGAATGTAAAGGAGTAATTAAGTCACCCTTGTGAGGACACTTGTCACAGTGGTGACAAGTTGAGCCACTATCGTGACTAGCACTTAAAATGTTAGTCATAGTAGCGACTTGTTAAGTCACTACCATGACTAGCACTTACTGTGACTAACATTTTGACACTTGTCACCACTTTTCTTCCTTTTTTATTTCTCTTTTCATGAAAATTTTTTATAGCTTTACCTTCAACCTTCATGCAAAATTCAAAAAATAATACAATTAACATTCATGTAATATTCCCACCATTTCCACTTAATTTATCTTATGTTTGGATCAAAACATAAGGATTTCTAACCAAAGTGAAGATATGAAGGTAATTAAAAGTAATAGAAACTAGACACAACAATTCTCCCATACTTAAACTATGCTTGTCGTCAAGCATATTAAAGAAAACTAAACTATAAAAGAACAATCAATGAAAATAATAATTTCCCAAATAATAGTCAAAGATATCAATGATCATTTCAATAAACACAACCTAAAAACTTGAAACTTGTAATACTCAATGAACAAGCTATTCTTCACATATTTAGCCAAAATCAACAAGAACTTCAGTTTAAAGAACTGTCAACAAGTGTTGGTAAACACTCACTCCACTCTCTACCTCTCAAGCATTCAAAAGTAAAGTATATTCACTCATCATTCATTTCATATAAGTCATCTACCATAAGCTTGTTAACTAATCCAATCTCCACCAACTCATATCATACACAAACGTCAATTCGAAGGTCTTTATTTTAGTTGTAATGGGGTCGAGCTAAGGTAGGAAAAAGGAAAATTGCAATTTAAAACTATAACATAAATTGCGCAATTAAAATATTATAAAACAATAAACCATCAAACACTCAATTCTTTCCTCTCACTTAACAAAATTAACACTTCCCATTTTTACTTTTCTCCTCTTCTTTTCATTGTATGGTCATCTTCTCTTCCTTCCTTCCTTTCTATTTCTTTTTCTTCTTTTCCTCTTTTTTCTTTCTTTTAATTTCTTTCTTTTCCTTTTTTACTATATTATTTATTTATTTATTTAGAACAAGATCAAGTTTAGAAGAGAAGAAATGTAGAGGAGAGATACAAATTATTATATCCCTACCCATTCCAAACTCAAAAACCTACTATATGCTATGATTCCCCCATACTTGTTCAAACAATTATTACCTAAATCTAGTGATACACAATAAAATGCTCAACTTGCCTTATAGTAGGTACAATGAAGAGGATAAATAATAAGGTCAAGGCTTATATTTTTCTTTGAAAGAAAGAAAAGGTTTCATGTTAAGCTCAAAGGGGGTTCACTAAAGGAAACATCATGGTGGCTTTTTAAGCAAAAGGGGTAAATCCTAATTGCCTTCATCATTTTAACGTTTGCATAAGATTATGTGATCTCAACTATTTTTCCCAAGCAAGTTCTAAAGCTCAATCATGAAAGAACACTTTTAACAAAAAATAGTTGAATTTGGTGTTTAATACTTCAAAATGCCCAAATTCTTGCCAAATGAAAATTGTCATTCATCTATCACAACTAATGTTCTTTTAACTGAAATCCAAGTTAATTAGTCTAAGCATGCAATTATACCCATTCACTCATATTATGCATTTCTAATCTAGATCGAGTTCATATAATAACCATGCATCTCTAACTACTAAATGGGAAAACAAACACACAACATACAAATAATTAAAAAATTTACTACTCCCCTCCCCCTCTCACACTTAAATATCACAATATTCCTAATGTGATACATAAAAGTAAAAGAGGGGTTTAAGACAAAGGAAAAAAATTAACATGAACAAGGACAAGCTTTAAAAACTAAAAGACATTAAACGAACAAGCAAATAGGATACGAATATAGGGTTGATCACTGCGTTGACCTGGTGTGGAGGGCGGTGTACTATATTTAGGAATTAAGACAATTGTAAGGAAAATAAATAGAAGAGACTAAAGAGTAAGCCTGCACACAAAAATAAAGCAAACTAAGTTAAGGTTCATTAAGAAAATTAACAACAAACAAATAATTAAAAAATAGAAATTATATGGGTTGCTTCTTCAACATCTTGTAGCTAGATGTCTCAATGGTCATGCTCAAGGTGGGTCACTCAAAGTGATTAATTCCACCATTTTCTCCTTTTCATGTGGATTTGTCTCCAAGAATTTTGCAAACACTTCCTCAACTGCATCCATTAGCAATTGGTAGCATTCATCTCTCTCTTAAACTAAGTCCAAGTTCTTTTCTTCTTCTTTCTACAAGGTGAAATCAAAATTGGCAACATTAACTTGATAAGAAAAAGGAACAGTCTTTAGAAAAAAAATAGGAGTAGGAATAGATTCAAAATTTTACTATTTCTCTTAAGACTGTCGTAGTCAATTTCCCATTCTTTACATCAATCAAAGTGTTGGTAGTGGTCATAAAAGGCCTCCCTAGGAGTATGGAGTGCTCTTTTTCTTTCTTCTTCACATCCACCATATATAGGACAATAAAGCCTACGAGAACAATCAATCCTCCAACTTTCACTAACACGTCCTCCATTATTCCTTTTAGATAACAGATTAGCCTATCAGTTAATTCCAAACACATGTTCGTAGGTCTTAACTGTCCTAGATTCAATTTCTCATAAATAGAGGAAGGCATAAGGTTTATTCCCGCTCCAAGATTAAGTGTACCCTTAACCTCATCATCATTGCCCATAGATACTTCACGATAAAACATCCTGGATCTTTCAGTTTGGGGGTAAATGAGGTTATACAATTGTAGTTGCTACTTTCGAAACTAGCACCTTTTCGTTAGGCTCAAACTTTCGTTTCTTAGTGTTTAATTCCTTGAATAACTTGACATAAGCCAAAATGTTCCTAATCACATCTAATAAGGGTAAATTAATATTCACCTTAGAAAGAACGCGATATAGATAGGAAAAATGCTTATCTTGTTTTGAGTCCTTAAGGCAACTTGGATATGGAATTGGTGGTTGATAAGGATTTGTTGCCTTGTGTAGTTTTTGTCCTTATTGTCCTTGGTGTCATGCTTAAGTTGTTCACCCTTTTGAATGTTACTTAAAGAGTTCCTCCCATTGCTTTTCTCATTCCGCTCATCTTCTTCTTAGGTAAGGCTTTTCTTTTCTTGATTATCAGCAGATAGCTCAGAAGGAAACTCAACATGATTGTCAATCACTTACCACTTATCAAAACAATAATTTCTTGGGCTTGCTTGAGTTGAATGGTCAACTTCCCTTTCTCATTTTTGTGCATTTGAGCAGCGAGTTACCCTACTTTGATCTCAATCCTCTTCACAAATGCCTCCAAAGAATCAAACCTTTCTTTTTCATTTTTGGATTTTGAGTTGTGACCTAAATAAACACATTTAGGCTCTCCTCCAAATAAGACTTACTTGGTGGGTTTTGAAGTGAGCATTGCCTTTAGTAATAACTTGGCCTTTGAAAATTTTGATATTGTGATTGGGGATGCATCGGTGGATTGTTGGTCTTCTAAGAGAAATTGGGGTGGTTTCTCTAACCAGGGTTATAGGTGTTTGAGTGTGGATCATCTTGTTCTTCCCCATCGGAAAAAGGTTCGTAAGAAGATGAAAAAAATTTATCTCCATGACCAAAAGTTCCACGAATACCACACACCTCTTAATTTCGAACGTTTTCGGGTAGCCTTGTAGGTAGCATCTTTATATGCCTCATCAACTTAGCTAGCTACATAGCCAATTCTTGATTTGAGCTCACTTCATGAACTCTAGCTCTTCTTTCCCTAATGCTCTTTTTTTTTTAGAATTGGCCCCCAACATTTCAAAGATTTCATACATTTCTTTGGACACCCTCTCTCTTACAGCTCCTCCTGATGCATTGTCCATCTTATACTAGCACTGTTGCGTCAACTCATCATATAAGAACTGGTTTAGCATATGAAGCGGAAAATGATGATGTGTACATTATATCAACAAGAGCTTAAAGTGTTCCCACACCTTGTGGAATTGCTCTCCCTCCATTTGAGTGAAGGTAGATATCTTGGTGCGCAAGTCAAATGTCTTTTGATGGGAATATAATTTTCCTATGAATTTGTTGTACACCTCTTCCCATGTAGTCATTAAATTGGGTGGAAGGTAGCCAAGCCTTGGCCCGATCCTTCAATTTGTATGTGAGGCAACTCATCCTGGATTTATCCTCATTCAGTCCATCCAAAGGGAATGTTTGGAGAATGGTATAGAATTCCTGAATGAAATTTAAACGTTCTTCATTGGGAACTCCATAAAAAGATGGCAGCATGTTGTAATCGATGGTTTTCAATTCGTAATTTCTAGCTTCCTCTCTCAAACGTATACATGATGTCATAGTACCATTCATAGGTCTGGTGTACACCTTCATCACCAAATACCTTTCACCTATCTTATGGTTATTCATTTGATCTTCATGGTTAGGTTCCTTGCGATTGTCCTCAGAGTCCCCTTGAGATCTTCATCTTCGATGTATGTTATTAATAAAAGGGATGGTTCACTATCCAAAGATCTCCTTCCTAGTATAAACCAAGTGAATTCACTACCTATAGTTCTCCTACCTAGCACAAACTAACTATGAAAAGCACTAAATTAATAACGAAAATTACAAAACACATTAACAAAATAACACAATAAAACATACATGCATGAAAAAACACAAAAAATCAAAATCACTTAAGCAAATATAAACAATCAAAATTAATTCAAGTTTATAACACTAAACACCTCCCCGACAACGATGTTAAAAATTTGTTATGCCAAAAAAGTTCTAAAAAGACCTAAGATATCCTACTCACAAGTATATAAAGTAGTTACAATGATTACCTAGGGTTATCTCCCACGAAGGTGAAATTGGTTCTCTTAAATTAATCTCAAATAAAAATAATAATAAATGAAACCCTAAACATTCTATTTTGATTTGTTGAGTTAAGAATTTAAGGAAAATCACAAATTAGTCTGAAAAGTAAACTGAATTGACCGGAAGAAAAAATGAATAAAAATAGAAGTGGAAAACTCTTGAGAAATAATTTCACTAATTTAACCTACTATGCATGATTAATCGGAAACAATTGGACAATTGTCTTACTGAAATTAAAAGTTTAGCCCTAAGATCAACTCGAATAATTAACTAATCTAACTTTTGTATTTGTTAAGCTATCACCCAAGTTAATTATGGAAACTCGACTACTAATTACCACTTAGGTTAATATATTTCTAATTCTTAACCTAAGCATATATAATTTCTCGTTCCATAATAAACTTCTTCTCTCGATCCTTCATTTAATACCAAAGTGATACAAAGTTTGATCGTGCCATTACATCCATTCAGTTCGAAAACTATAGCAAACATAAGACAATAACACAATCCCTTAATCATCCATATTTTACTAAAATAGCTACATTAATTCTAAAAAAATGATAAGCCCATCACAGAAATCACAAGATTCAACATCTTTAAACACTTCAATCCCATCTTAACCAATATAAGAGAAGTATTAAAGAAACAAACCAAGTAAATAACCCAAATAAACTATCAAAAGCTAAGAAAGTATGGGTTGGTTAGCATAATAGGGCATGAGTCTATAACAAAAAACTAAATGTAGTAAAACAATAAGAAATAGTAAGCAAACAATAGCAAACAATAGTATGTGACAGAGTTGCTCATGCCACTCTCAAGCTTTCTACATTAGCTCTCGTCCTCCGCTTCTAGTTGATGTTCACCCAAAACGAACAACTACTCACACTGTCTCTTTCTGCTATTCTTCTCCTTCCTTCTTCTCAACGAATCTCTCTACTTCTCTGACTCCACACTTCTCTCTATCTCATTTTTTCCATCCAAGTGAGTGTATATGTAACCCTTTCGATTCAGCCCCCTTTTACCCCTCATTCGTTTTCTATTTATAGGATGAGTCTAGGTTTAGGGTTGTAAGGTTATTACGCCATCAAACTACATATGTCAGACTTAAGTGAATGAAAAGGATTAGTCATGGCGGTGATAAATTAAGTCACCTCGTGAGGGCACTTCTCAAGATGGTGATAAGTTGAGTCACTACTGTAACTAATATTTAAGTGTTAGTATAGCAGTGGTGAGTCTAGTCGATCCCAAAGAAAGTATGTGTAAAGGTTTTGAAATGAAAATAATTAGTTTTTAGGTTATGAGGGGTTGGTTTATCGAACGCGAAAACAAAATGAAACTAAACTAGTAAAAACAAATTAAAGAAAACATGCAAAAATGATGAAAATTGATGAATGTATTAGGGACATGTTTTTTGGTTCAATCTCGGCCTATACCCAATTAAACATATTTCATTGAATTGTTGTCTTCACATCTCTCTTTGATATATTGGTCATATATTAACAACAAGCTCTGTTAATCCCGATTTTTCCTTAGGTCATAGTTAATTAAAAAGAGCTCGTTAATTAACCATAGCTATCGGATAACCTAGGAGATTGTAACACCCCATTACTCTAGGGTACGCACCGGGACACCCGTAGGTCATTCCGATACATAGCCTAAGATAAGGGAGTGCTACGTGCGATCACTA
>JANSVA010000004.1:18057193-18074541 GCA_025504915.1 Erythroxylum reticulatum | reverse complement strand
AGACTAGTTATCAATTAACTAGTTCAATCTTCTCCATATTTTTCTCCAATTTGTCTCTGAATTTTCAAAATCATTATGTCAAAACTTCTGAAGTCAACTCCCAATTTTCTTCATCATCATTTATTCTTATTTTTTTATTCACCAATTTACTTGCCAATTGACATTTTTCCTAGTCCAATAATAATCAACAATTTTGGAAATTATTCCTAAAATTCACTAAAATTCAAAATTAACAAACACACCCACCAATTAAATTTTCAATACAACAAATTCACAAATTCTCAATAGTATCACATCACAATTCAATTATACCCAGAATTATTAATGAATGCATGTACAATTATTTTCATGTGCAAAAGTTCAATATTCACGTGTATGTGTATATCATATAATGCATGAAATGTGTATATCATATAATGCATGAACATGAAATGTGTTTTCTAATCTCTGAGTAATCTTTCATATTTACTATTTTAGCCTTAACATAAGTAATGGGATGTTACAACTCTCCCCTCCTTAAAAGAAATTTTGTCCTCGAAATTCTTACCTGATTGTTCGAACAGGTGGGGATATTGTCTCCTCATATGCTACTCCGTTTCCTATGTGGCTTCCTCAGTTAAGTGATTCCTCCAAAGGACTTTCACCAATGGAATGACTCGATTCCTCAACTACTTGATCTGAGATCCCACAATCTTTATCGGCTCCTCAACATAGCTTAAGTTACTAGGAACCTCATTCTCTTGAGCCGATATCATAAGTGTCAGATTCAATCGGTATCTTCGGAGCATACTCGCACGAAACACATTATGCAATTAAGACATTTCATTTGGTAAAGCCAACTTATATGCCAAAGGTCCTATCCTCTCAATGATCTCATAGGGACCAATGTACCTAGGGCTCAACTTGCCCTTTTTACCAAATCTCAGTACTCCTCTGCAAGATGACACTCTTAGAAATACTCTATCTCCCATACTGTATTCCATATCCCTTCGATGTTGATCCACATAACTCTTCTGTCTATCTTAGGCCACTTTAATTTAGCTTCGGATCAACTTCACCTTATCTACTTTATCTTGTATCAACTCTGGGCCTTCAACCATTATCAAGTCCTCTTCATCCCAATACAGTGGCAACCAACATTTTTTTCCATACGGTGCCTCATACGGTGCCATTCCGATACTATTATGATAGTGGTTGTTATTGAAGGCAAACTCTATCAGTGCTATATATTGATCCTAAGCTCCTTGAAACTCTAATACACATACTCTAAGCATATCCTCAATAGTCTTGATTGTCCTCTCACTCTGTCCATCTGTCTGAGGATAAAATGTTGTACTGAAGTTAAACTTCGTACCCATAGCGGACTGTAAGCTCTTCTAAAATCTCAAAGTGAATATGGGATCCTTGTCTGATACAATGGACATCGGAACCCCATGCAGTCTCACCACTTCAATCACATATCTCCGAGCTAACTGATCTAGTGAGTTATTCTCTCTCACTTGTAAGAAATGGGCCGACTTAGTCAATCGGTCCACTACAACCCATATCATATCGTTCTGCCTCGGCGTCTTAGGAAATCCCATAATGAAGTTCATAGTGATCCGTTCTTATTTCCACTCCAGAATGGACAAGGAATGTAGCTTCCCTATTGGAGCCTGGTGCTCAGTCTTAACTTGTTGACATGTCATACACTTAGATACATACTCCACCACTTGCTTCTTCATTCCGGGCTACCAGAAATGCTGCTTTAGCGTGTTATACATCTTAGTAGTACTAGGATGCATAACATAGACGGCCATAGGAGCTTCCTCAAGAATTTCCTTCCTCAGATCCTCTATATTGGGAACACAGCCTCTGCTTCAACCACAATGTCTCATCCCTTAACTCAAACTCAGAATCTAGATTCATCTTCATTTTCTCCATAAGCTTTACCATATCAAGATCTTTCCCCTGGACTTTTCTGATTCTATCATACAGCATCGGTCTCAACTTCAAAGTAGCAATCAGTGCCTTATCTTGCCCCAGCTTCAACTCCACATTCAGAGCTCTCAAATGAATCAAGTTGGGTAACCTTGATAATTGAATATGAGCTACATTGGTATTAGACTTTTTGCTCAAAGCATCAGCCACCGCATTAGCTTTCTCCGGGTGGTACTCAATCGTACAGTCATAATCCTTCAGTAACTCAATCCATCTCCTCTGTCTCAAGTTCAACTCCTTCTGACTCAATAGATACCTCAAATCTTATGATTTGTATAAATCTGGAAGGTCTCTCCATACAAGTAGTGTATTCATATCTTTAGAGCAAAGACAATTACAGATAGCTCTAAACCATGTACCGGATAATTAATCTTGTGAGACATTAACTATCTCGATGTATAGGTGATCACTTTGTCATACTGCATCGATACACATCCTAATCCTTGAAGCAAAGCATCACTATATACAACATATTCTCTAGTCCCCGATGGAATAGTCAACATCGGTACCGTAGTCAACCGATGCTTCAGCTCCTCAAAGCTCTTCTGACATTCCTCATTCCATCTGAACACTATATTCTTCCTCAGAAGTTTTGTTAGAGGGGCTGAGATTAGAGAAAACCCCTTGAAAAACCTCTAGTAATATCCAACTAATCCTAAGAAGCTTCGAATTTCAGACACATTCCTCGAAGTTTCCCAACTCATCACTGCCTCTATCTTCCTTGGATCCACTTGTATGCCTTGTCCAGTCACTATATGTCCCAGAAACACTACTTGATCCATCCAAAATTTACACTTACTAAATTTGTCATATAATTGCTTTCCCTTTATAATGTAAAATGACTCTCAAATGTTCAGCATGCTCTTCTCTGCTTTTGGAATACACTAAAATGTCATCGATGAATACAATCACAAATTAGTCCAAGTAGGGCTGAAGCACCTTATTCATCAAGGTCATAAATATTGTCGGGGAATTAGTTAACCCAAACGGCATAACTAAAAACTCGAAGTGCCCATACCTGCTCCTGAACGCACTTTTAGGTACATCAACCTCTGCTATCTTCAACTAATAATAACCCGATCTCAAATCTAGCTTAGGGAATACCTGAGCTCTCTACAACTGATCAAGTAAATCATCAATTTTAGGCAACAGGTATTTATTCTTCACTGTCACCCGATTCAGCTGCCCAAATTCGATGCATAACCTCAAAATTCCATCTTTCTTCTTTACAAACAAAACTAGAGCTCCTCAAGGCAAAACACTAGGTCTAATGAACCCCTTTTTTAACAACCCCTGTAACTGAACCTTCAACTCCTTTAGTTCTACAGGTGCCATCCTATATGGAGGAATAGATATAGGAGCAGCACCTGAAACTAGATCAATTGTGAACTCCACTTCCTTAAACACGGGAATGTCCTGAATCTTCAGCTCAGTTCAGGTATCAATGACGTAGGCCAGATAAGCCTCACATCCTTCTTGTATCAACCTCAATGTACTCATAAAAGATATCAACCTAACTGGCACTTTTTGAATAATTCCTTTAAAGATTGCTCTCGACTGACCAGGAGATTCTAGTACTACCTCTTTGGTATAGCAATTCATGATAGCCCTATGAGCAGTGAGCCAATCCATGCCTAGGATAATATATACCTCTCTCAGTTGTAGTATAATTAGATCTACCTCCAACTCTGCTTGATCAATCTGAATCAAGCACCCCTTGCAGACCTCTCCTATAACTATAGTACTACCTATTGGTGTACTCACCTCTAATCCATACTTCAACTACTCTCTATCATAATGCAACCTAGATACCAGATGCGGTGCGATGAATGAATGCATAGATCCTGGATCTAGCAATGCAAATCCTTCATGAGAATAAATAAATAGCACACCTGTAACGACATCCGTAGAGTCCTGGTCCTCTTACCTGGTCATGGTACAGACTCTAGCTTGGGACTGGGGTCGGATGCTCCATACCTCAGTCCTGACAGAAGGACTCCCAGAGCTCACTCTGCCTTTGCCACAGCTTCTCTGTCGAAACCCACTACCTCAGCTTTACTGGACTATAGCATCACTCCCAGATCTCCCACTAATACTAGATTGAGCTCCCAAAGTAGCAAAACAATCTCTAATATGGTGGTCAAAAGAGCCGCACTTAAGGCAAGCTCCAGATAGTCTCCAGCACTCACCACCGTGTCTCTTCCCATAATGCTCACATAGGGGTATCTAACTCTGCACTGTACCTCTTCCACTGCCTGATTGTAAAAAGCCAACCCTCTGGCTAAATCCCGACTATCTTGATCCAGTTGGTGGACTGAAAGCTCTATTTTGGCACTTACTGAATCTTCTTCCAGACCCACTCTGACTCTCACTAGACCTCTTCATTCTAGATCCCTTCCTGGACTCTGCTTGTCCCTCTCTCGGTAGCTGCTCAATTCTGATCAAAGCAGTCCTCAACTCAGTGAAACTACTCAAGTTTGAAATTGACATCCTTATTCTGATCTCCATATTGAGTCCATCCTTAAACCTCCTACACTTTTCTTCTTCAGTAGGAATCAAATCAGTATCATACCCTATTAGCTCGTTGAACCTGATCTCATACTCTCCACTGACATCCTACCCTGCTTCAAATCTAGGAACTCCTTCATCTTCCGGTCCAAGTAGATCTTTTGCATGTAGTTTTCTTTGAAGACCCTCAGAAAGTCTTCCAACTTCAGGTGGCAAGGCCTGATGGTACTACCTAGGACAGTCTTCCACCACCGATAAGTTGGGCCCTATGGTAAGGACAGTGCATAGTCGAACCTCTCGTCCAGCTCGCAGTCCATCTGATCAGAAATCCTCTCAGTCCTTTCTAACCATCCTTCAGCCTTAGTAGGGTCTGTGCTGCCATAGAAATCCAAAGTCGCTACTTCTGTAGCCTATCATACCTCCTCTCCCTTCTCTCGGGAACTCTCGGAGGCATCTCTTCTGGTCGAGATACCGAGGACTCCTTACTGGCTCCTACCAATCCTAGGTCAGCTGGTTCCTCGAATTGATCACCTAGGGCACATGACCTATAACAAACAATAACTTCAACCATTATCCGCATTTCTCACAATATTTCATGTTTAAAATTCCTAGATACCCCTATGGATGCCAAACCATGCTCTGATGCCACCCAATGTAACGCCCCCTTACCATAGGGTACATACTGGAACCTCCTTTAGGACATTCCAGGATATGACCTATGATAAAGGCACACTACATTCAATCTCAACAGTCACTTAACATGACATCATCTATATATTTTTTCAAATGAAACATCAGAAGGAGAGTCACAATATTTTAAAACCAAATTTTCTCATTTCATTTCATAAAAACCAAATGTCTACAATATATCTTTTAACATCCATACTTATACAACATCATAGCCGAATACAAAAATGTGCTGCATGAAAGACAAAAATACATAAAATCTATCTAATATGTCCATATCCAGCTGGCCGAACTTTGAGTCATTTCTTCTCTTTCCTAAAAGTACAAGTCTATACTTCTTGTAGCGTCCCTCAGTAGCTAATATCATCTCTCGGTCCTGAAAAATCAATGTTGCAATTTTGGTGAGTTTTGCGAACTCAATGAGGTAACCATCATCGATGGTTCACTCAATTCATGCAACACATCACACATATAACATATAGTTCACAACTTTGCATAATGACCACATATCACATTCTCACTTAAGAATAGGCAATTTTGTGTTTCAATCAATCAAACATACTTATTAAAATGCATATGAAATGCTAATGTGACTCTTTTCCAAAAAAAAATTTTTGTGACCGAGTGCCTAAATTGTCCCATATCTATTGTAGATACCGGTCTCATTTATACTGTCCCTTATCCATTGGGAATACAAGACTCATTTTACACAGTGAGCCTTTGGCTCTTAATCACATTTGGAGCTTTAAGATCATTTTCGATGGCTAATCAATTCATAACTCTCATTATCTGATCATGCATTCATGTATGGAATGCATCTCTTATAATCAATCATGTCATGAAACATTTAGTTCGTCACATTCACATACAAGTAGCACTTCAATATTTCACTCATATATCACAATCATCGGACCTTCATTATCCGGAATCAACACAATCAAATCACATTCATTAAATAAGTCAAATATAAAATGAATCAAACAATTAATTGAGTGAGACCGTCTAGGTTACTCACAGGTCACTCCCGAAGCTAATGCCTAGAAATTCTGGCAATGTCTGGAGGTTGACGTTTCATTTGCTCCGCTATAACAAGCAATATACACATATCACTATTTGCATAATTATAAGTGTTTAATAAAGCACATGTATGTAAATGAAATATGCACAATGCATGTTCATGACAATCCCGAGTATTTTTCCATTATCCTCATCACATAATCAATTGTATCTCAAAACTCACCTAAGTATAATTTGTACTTAGGTTTATACCTCAATAAAACCATTAAAATCACAATTCATATCACATTGAATCACTTTTAGGTTTTTCCAAAAACTGACTTTCGAGTCTATTGTTCTTGATCATTTAGACAATGAACATGAAGTAATTTGGAAATACTCTCTTCTAGAAAAGTGTTCTTGTATCTCTTAAGTTTCTACTGACACCAAAATCATTCAATTTGGTTCAGAAATATGAAAGTTATACCTCAAACAATTTCAGGCTATTCTTATACTGAAACAGTATACTATACCCAACTTCCATCCAAAAATTGAAAGTATTAGAGACTGAATCAAAATTTGACTTCTGCAGATAATTTGTAGCCGTCCCTAGTTTACTCCAAATCAAAATCATCTCATTTCGGTGAATATAGAACAAGATATTGTTAAAATAATGAAGCCTTCTTAATTAAATCTTCCTAGTTATAATGTTCCAGCATGGTCAACATTTTCAACTCAAACTGAAACCCCACTAAATTAATTAAGTCACATCCATGCAACATAAACTCACAGCTATGCAAGAGTTATGAGTGTGTAATAAAAACTCATGCCCGTGCATACCAGCAAAAATGAGTCACGGGTGTGCAACAAAAACTCACTCCTATGCGTACTCAATCAGATACGTCCCACATTTTTTTCTTGATCTCTCTCAAATAATTTCATATGGATAAGATTTTTGGTGGACATGTATATTATTGTGTTACAAGTCTAATGGTTCAAGTCCCATGTCATTTGGAGGTCAAAAGAAGCAGATATAGCCAAACGATCAAAGGATGTTGCGTCAGCCTCCAACCTTAGAAGTTACGATCATGACGACTTTATATGCACGATCGCGAGTTTGGCTATCGACTTACGAAGTCACGATTGCGCTTTGTCACAATTGCGACATTCAGTAAACAATATCAGGGTCATGATCGTGCTCATAACTTTCAATCCAGAACTCCAAAAATTTCAGACTTTCTATCATTAAAAAGCTAAATAAAAGATCTACAACTTTCATGAAGACAAGTTTGTCGAAATCTTCCTAGATCAATACAGTTTAATCATGGAATTTTCAGACCACATTTTCACTCTTTTTTTCTTTTCTTTCTTTTATTCTAAACCAACTTCTCTAACTTATCTTCTCTCAAATTCTCCACGTACGTCTTCATTTTTCTGCATTTGTTCATCTTTTTCTCTTCTTTCATTAAATTCAACACTTTAAACTCATTTATACTCTTTCTACTCCAATTCTCTTCAACTCATTCACAACACATTCACAGTATAATTAAATGTACAAATTTACTCAAAATCATCAAAAACCAAATATCAGTCATGCATCTTCTTCATGTTCTGCATTTCACATTTTCCTCTACACTCATTCAGTTCCATCAACTCTTCCATTTCATCTTAACTCATTTATATATCACTAATTCATCTTTCATCTTAACCCTATACTAGTTTTCAATTCATGTCTCCAACCACCAAAGATATTCACATATGTATACATATATACACGGTGAAAAGAAAAATAGAGCATATATTTCTCTATCAACTTTCCAAATTTCTGTACTCTTCTTATGCATATTTTTATGATTCTTTCTAGCTTAAAAATCATTTCTACACTTTCTGATAACAAAATAATCATCAAATATGAAATGATAATATATCTAGATTTTCGTCTTATTTACACACTATTCATGAAAATGGCCACTATTTCCATGATTATGCAATGTCAAATAATTCATCAAATTTATCTCATATTCATACTTCTCATAAAGATTAACACGATACTTACTTGTTAAAACTCCAAAATCTTCAAATATCAACAAGCTCTAATTTTCATGCAACTCACACACACCATTGTAGAGGATGGCAGGTTTAGGTTTTCTTGAGGCAAAAGAAGTAGATAACTAAGTGGGAGCGGTAGAAGATAAGGGAAAGCAAAGTTTCATTTTGGTGGATGTTTGACGAAAAACTCTGTGTATAAAAAAAAAGAAACTTGAAGAAGATAGCTACGAAGAAGGTAACTAGGACAAACAATAGTACTTAGTCTTGCAACTTCTAAAGAACATAACTTAGTCTTTCTAACAAAATCATAAAGGGTAACTTAACTAAGTTAGTGACACTTGTCACTTATGTAACTTCTGCAGCTTTAGACTAGTTATCAATTGACTAGTTCAATCTTCTCCATATTTTTCTCCAATTTGTCTCTGAATTTTCAAAATCATTATCTCAAAACTTCTGAAGTCAACTCCCAATTTTCGTCATCATCATTTATTCTTATTTTTATTTTCATTCACCAATTTACTTGCCAATTGGCATTTTTACTAGTGCAATAATAATCAACAATTTCAAAAAATATTCCTAAAATTCACTAAAATTCAAAATTAACAAATACACTCACCAATTAAATTTTCAATACAACAAATTCACAAATTTTCAATAGTATCACATCACAATTTAATTATAGCCGGAATCATCAATGAATGCATGTACAATTATTTTCATGTGCAAAAGTTCAATATTCATGTGTATGTGTACATCATTCTGTGGAAGAGGCCACGTGGGAGCCTTTGGAAGCCATGAAAGAGAAGTACCCACAACTCTTTAATGACTCAGGTAAGAATTCCGAGGACGAAATTCTTTTAAGAGGGGGAGAAATGTTGGCCCCCGAAATTTTTTTTTAAGAATAAGCATGATTTAAATTAATTTTGACGTCTTGATAGATAAATTATTTTTGGAGTGATTATGTTAATGAGAGTAAGATTACATGACATAGGTTAATTGAATTAAAGTGTTAAGGTAGTAAGATTTCATGAGGGGCATTTTTGGTAAGAAACTTAAGCATTAAATACATAAGGCATTAAAGAAGGGAAAAAGGGGAATTTTGCACTCATTAAGGGTATAAGAGTAAGAGGAACAATTTTTGTCTTGTTTTAGAAGAAGAAGAAACGAAAATTGAAGAGAGAAAAGAAGAGAGTGTCATGGGAGAGAAAAGAAGGGAAAGAAAGAAGAACAAACTAGGTTTCAATTTTTCTTAGTTTTCAAGAGTGATTTTGAAGTTTCTCAAGAAGGGAAAAAGAAAGTGGAAGATTAGAGCTTCCATTAGAGCCAAGAAGCTCATTGTTTGGTAAAGATTCAAGGTAAGTTTATGTTAAATATTTTGGATTTTTGAAAGGGTTTTGGTTCAAAGAACTTAGGAAACACATGAGTTTAAGTATTCCAGGATCAATTTCATGCATATGGTTCTTTGAGTTTTTCAATTTGAATTCCTATTAAATGGGATTTTTACCATTTTTGAAGACAAACAAGAGAGGAAAGAGGAGCAAGAGGAGAGGCATCATTGAGCAAGTTTTCAAGTAAGGAAATTAAGGTGGGTTACATTTTTATAATTAAGTAATAGGCTATTAATGTTTTCTTTCAAATGATGGAAAATAAATGATTTCAACGAATTTATGAATGTGCAATTATTGCTCTTTGAATGCTTTGAGAAGGTTTTATGTGTTTGGAATTTTATTACTGTGTTGATGATTTATGAAAAGAATGTGAAAATGATTATTGAAAAGATACTATGTTTATGAAAACAAGTTTTGAAAATGTGCCATTTTGGGCAATAAGTTTACAAGTTATGAAATATATGTTATATGAGTTTGGTTTGGTCCATTCTATATGTCAAGTGTACTTCGACTAAAGGCTTCTCCTGCCTTCCCGCTAGTGGCATGGAGCTCCCTCAAGGACTCCCTCATGTTTACAACTGCACAAAACCACTATGTGGGATTGTGTTAGTTCGTTCTGTTCACGACAATAAAGGACCATTATATGAGAATGTGTTAGTTCGTTCTGTTTATGGACCTCCCAAACCATTGTGATGTGCGTATGTGCTGATAAGTTTGCTGAATACATGATTTATTTTGTTTATAAATTGTTTGATAAATTGAGAATTGGGAAATATTTTTTTCATGATTCAATGTGAGTTTTAGAATGGAAATTAATCTTTAAATGGTTTTTGCTTGTTACCGATTATAAAACTGTTACCCACGAGCTTTAAGCTCACCCCTCCATTTTCCTCCCATCTTCAGCTGAAGAGAATGAGATCAAGTAACTAAGAATCGAGGCATCATTCCACTTTTTCAATGTCTTTGTATATTAAGCTAGTTTTGTAAAACAAGGCTTTAGTTGCATTTTGAGTGATTTTAGTTTATGTAAACTTTGTATTTTTTGGATTATGATGTATTGTGGCTTGAAATTCCCAATAAAGCTTTGTAAAACTCTTATCCTATGATGTTAATGAAATATATATACATTATGTTTTGCTCATGAGTTCCCAAGTCTTTACATTGCATTTTCAAGCTTTTCATAGGGGTAGGAATTGTGTTCTGAATTCAAGGGGAAAACTATATTAATCTAAGTAGAACTAGTCAAAGTTGTCTATTTGGAAGTTGTAGATTATCTTTCTAGCTTTCCAACGCTATAAAGTATAAAATTTTTGGATATCGGAGTTGAGAGATGATCATTATAAGTTGGTAATGCTACATACGATGCATATCAGGACAACTATAGTAAATGATGAGACATAGTTGAACGTGATAAATCAAATGAGTTGAGAATTGAGAGTTTTATGAGATCAATTTGGTGGCTGAATTGTTAAAAAGGGATATTGCATTAGGAGAGGTGAATTTTTAGATTATGGGTGAAAGTAATGTTAGAATGGATGTAGGAACCATTGAAGAGGCTTTGGAGAGAGTTTTGTATCATCTATGTCTGTTAGACAGAATTTAGGTCTGTTAAACGGACCTTCTTGAGTCTGTGAGGACACCCAGCCTTGCCTATGTCCATTTAACAGACCTTCTCGGGTCTAGAAAGGCCCCCAACCTGGCTTATGTTCGTTAGATAGGCATGAAATGGGTAGTTCAAGACATGAAATAAACATGCATTGTTTTAAATGAATAACTTGCATTGTTCTGAAATTGTTTCACATGATTTGAAATTGTTTTATATGATTTAAATTGTTTTACTTTATTTGAAATTGTTTTACATGAATTAAACATTTTAAATGATTTCATATTGAAGGAGTGAAAATGCTGCCTTGAAAGAGAACACGAGGAGCTATGACTCAATCTCGCTCTCGCTAAGGGAGCACGGACGAATCCTATATCCCACAGGATGTGGGGACACATTCTGCTCTAGATCCTACGGTACCTAGTGTGCAACATAAGGTGCCTCCACTGCCTCCTCCTCCGATTCCCCAAGTGAACCCCATGGATCCGCATTTCTTTCAAGCCTTTGCTCAGGCTTTCACTTACGTCATGGGTCAAGGGTCTCAAGTTCCAATGCAAGCTCTAGTAGACAGGACTAGACAGTATGATAAGCTCTGTAAGTTCAGAGCTATAGATTTTAATGGTACTGCAAATCCAGAAGAGGCCGAAGAATGGTTGAAGAGGACCGAGAGATTCCTACTTCAGATGAAGTGCTTTGATGAGGAGAAATTGGATTATACTGTGAGCTTGCTACAGGAGGACGCAATTCATTAGTGGGAATCAATGCCCCACAGTTAGGTAATGCCCCAGTGTTTTCATGGAGAGACTTTTTGAAAGTGTTCAGGAAGAAGTACCTCTTGAGGGTTTATGTACAAGACAAGGCTAGGGAGTTTCTGAATCTCACACAGAGGGACATGAGTGTGAGTGAGTACGAGCTGAAGTTTACCCAACTTTCCCGATATACAGCTATCATTGTGGCAAATGAGGAGGACAAGTGCCGCAAGTTTGAGGGAGGTCTTCATTTAGGGATCAAGGAGAAAGTCTTGATCCACAATTTTGTGACTACCAGCAGTTGGTAGATGACACACTCCAGGCTGAGAAACTGGAGAACATAAGATATGAAGTGAATAAAAAGAGGAAGAACCGGGAGCAGTCTTCCAAGAAGGGAATGAGTGCCCCAATGCTTGAGAGGGGTATGAAGAGCTTTCATACACAGATTGAGGTGGGAAGTAGTGCCTCTATTAAGAACAAGCAAGCAAGGGTAGTGTCAGTGCAAACCTCAACAGCGGGAGGAAATAGCAGGGTGGAGAGGAGCAAGTGTGTACCCCCAATGTGAGCATTGTGGGAAGTTTCACAAGAGAGAGTGCTTCAAGTTACTTGGAGCATGTCTTCAATATGGAAAGAAGGGACACATGATCAGGGATTGTCCCCAAGTAACAAGGAGAGAGGGGTCACAATTGCACGCCCCGAGGAGAGCAGAAATGGTGGGAAACAAGCCAATCATTGACGTGGGTAGTTCTGGAGCTGCAAAGAAGGCTATTCCTCCAGGAAGGCAAAGGGGTCAAGCACAGGCAAGGGTGTTTTCCATAACCAGAGTGGAAGTTGCAGCCGCACCTGAAGTTGTCATGGGTATGGCTTAGTTATTTAATTATGAAGTATATGTCTTGATTGATTCCCGCTCCACGCATTCATTTGTTTCTGCAAGCATGACATTACATGGTGTGAATTTGGCACCATTGGATAGTTCTTTAATTGTTAATACTCCTCTAGGGAGGAATATGAAAATCAGTCAAGTGTATAGAGATTATGAACTCCTTATTGAGGGTGCTAGATTGGTAGTGGACTTACTACCTTTAGACCTAAAAGGCTTAGATGTTATACTTGGAATGGATGCCATGGAGAAGTATCATGCGAAGTTGGATTATAGCCTCAAGGTGTTAGAATTTGATCTGGGAAATGAAGAGAAGGTGACTTTCCGAGGAGATAGGAGAATAACATCGCCAAGACTTATTTCGGCTTTGTTAGCTGATAAGATGATGAAAAAGGGGTGTGAAGCCTTCTTGACGCATATTGTGGGCATGGATGTAAATCAAGAGAAATTAGGGGATTTTTTGATTGTGAGGGAATTTCCAGACGTGTTTCCAGAAAATTTACCTAGTTTGCCACCATTGAGGGAAATTGAATTTGCTATTGACCTGATTCCGGGTACCGCACCAATTTCCATACCACTGTATAGAATGGCTCCAACTGAGCTGAAGGAGCTAAAGGAATAGTTGGAGGAACTGTTAGAGAATGGATATATACGGTCGAGTTCATCACTTTGGGGAGTGCCTATTTTATTTGGTAAGAAGAAGGATGGAACATGGCAAAGGGTACACGTTGTGGGCATTATGAGTTTCTGGTCATGCCCTTCGAATTGACTAATGCTCCGCTACATTCATGGATCTTATGAACAAGGTCTTCAAGGAGTATCTAGATCAGTTCGTCATAGTATTTATAGATGACATTCTGGTCTATTCCAAGAGTGAAGGAGAAAATGAGGAACACCTCAGGATAGTGTTGCAGATATTGAGGGACAAGGAACTTTATGCCAAATTCAAAAAATGTGAATTTTGGTTTCACGAAGTGATTTTCCTTAGACATGTGATTGAGCCCAACTTTATTATCTAAATTGGCAAAACATTCATGGCCTTTACTATACTTTTTGACTCCTAATTCTTGATTTTGTACTGAAATTAATCCTTGAGTGTGCATTTTTATTTTATGCAATTTGATAGTAAAAATTGTCACAATTGGTATTGATTGCATTTCTTAAGTTTTCTAAGAACAATTGATACTGCAAATTGCTAATTTTTTTATTGTAGGATCCTCAAGGAGAAGGGAGTCAACGTGCCAAATTGAAGTCAACAGGAGATGATAACCTTCGAGAAAAGTTTGCCACGACGAGACAATCTATCGTCGCGGCGAAATGTCGAAAACCTGAACATATTTAGAAAAATCTCGCACTGTTCCGACCCGACCCATGACCCAACATTTAAAAAGATGCCAAATTAGGTTATAGGGGAGACTTCAACAACACTGTATAGAGGAGAGCCGACACTTGAACACACTCACTTTTGACCTTCATCTATAGCTTCTATCCATTTTTCATCTTCGACTTCGTCATCTGCGGCTGCTACCATGGATGCTATCGGTGTGCTTACAATCGTAAGGGTTCCCGGAGTGATGCTTGGCTGAGCACTATTTCCTCTTGAAGATGTAGCGATGGCTTGAGTTCGATGGGCTTCAAAAGGGAGTAGTTTTACATTGTCATATTTGACTACATTGTTATAAACTCCTGAGATAGGATTTATGCTTTGTAGTTATATTTTTCTTGAATAGAGTTTAACCAAAAGTTAAACAATGTATTGTGTTATGGATTTGTTTATGTGGAACTTGGATGCTCAATATATGAAGTTTCATATATGTCTTTTTGGTGATTGTGTTAATTCTCTTTTATCTGCCTAGTTGTGTTCGATATTGAGATTACTTGCCCATTACACACACTAAGATGCATTCAACAAGGTTTTAAGAAATGGAGTTCATTGATTAAAACCTTGGACTTAAAGAGTTCTTTAAGGTTATCATTTGAAAACTTAGTGAACTTTGCTCCCAAAAGATTTGTTTTGAACCATGATAGCCAAAGCTCGTTTTCATGAGGATTTTATCACATTTGATCATTGTTTGAGTTTTCACTTTTCATTTCCCAAAAATCCAAAGGCAATACTTTCGATACACTTTTCTTTCATTTGGCTCAATCTGCTTAGTCTAATCAAAACAATCCAAAACCCCACTTTTAACTAATTTAGTTTGCATTCCATGACAATTAGGCTAGCCTAGATCATTTGCACTAGGTTCTGATTAAGTGAGACGACCCGAGGTTGCACTCTATATTGCAATCCTTGGAATTAAATTTTTGATTCGGTTTCCAAGGGAGTGATCCAAAGACTCAACCACACAGCAGATCAAAATGAAGTCATTGTCGGGGAACCAAGCAATTGGTTTTCTTTAAGATAGCTGTTGTCATCTTTATTTGTCATTGATAATAGGAACCTTTTCCTTTAGATTTCATTTCGGATAGTTTGATTTCATACTTGTCATAATATAGTTTTTAATTTTTCTTTGCATAGCACACATTTTGAAAACACAAACGAAAGCACACTTTCATAGTTGGACTTTTCATACTCAGCATCTTTCACACATACCCATCTTCATACATACTCTTACACATCATACACTCACACCCTTCACATCTCACCTTTTATTTGAATTTGCATTTTTGTGAGTAAATTTTTTTACAAATTCTTTAATTTGACTTGTTTTTGTGCATGCCCCTGAGAGCTAGACTTATTCCCTTCCAACCTGAGATTGAGAGACGCTTAAGGAGGATTAGAAAAGAGAGGAAAGAACAAGAGAGAAGAAGGATAGTTGTGGAAGAGGAGTCGAATCAGCCTACTAGTGAGAGTGAGTCAAGAGAAAGAGTGATCATGGCTAAGAATCGCGCTTTTCTACAAAATCCTAACTTTGATGCCAACCAACCTAGAAATGGTGATAATGGAGGAAATGGATAACATAAAAGAATTGGAGAAAACAATAGGAATCAGAGACGGAGAACCATTAGGGAGGCAACAACTTCTGATGTGAATTATGATCTATTTACTACTGCTTATCCTAATTTTGATGTTAATTTTGAAGTAAAAGGATTACTTATTAATTCTCTTCCTAAATTTCATGACTTGGAAGGAGAGGATCCCTACATGCACTTACAATCCTTGTCTATGATCTGTCAGAGTATAAAGCCAGTGGGAGCTTCATTAGACCAAGTTCTATGGAAGGTTTTTCATTTGTCTCTAGAAGGAAAGGCACGGGAGTGGTACATGAGCCTTCCAAAACATGTGGCAAATGCCTACCATAGCTGGGCCAATTTGAGGAAAGCTTTCGTGGAAAATTATTTTCCAGCCTCCAGGACTTCATCAATGAGGAAAGAGATTTATTTAGCAAGGCAAGATTATGATGAGTCTCTTTATGATTATTGGAATCGCTTCTAAGACCTACTGTCCAGATGCCCCCATCACCAGATACCTGATGAGCAATTAGTACAGTACTTTTATGATGGGTTGAAAAGTCAAGATAAAGGTATGTTGGATGCAACATCAGGAGGTTTTTTGATTGATCTTATAGCTTTGGAAGTATGGGATTTGATCAAGAAGATGGATCTGAATCATCAACAATATAGTGTGAGAGATACCAGAGGGGTCCATGAGTAGGGAGCTTCGACAGCCCCAGCCAAAAGAATGGAGAGTCTGGAGTCTAAGGTTGACTCATTGGAAAACAGAATCACATCACAGTTGTCTTTTATCACTGCAGAATTGAAGAACTTGAATGTGCATCGACCATCATCTTCAATGGATCTTACTGTACCCAGTTGTGACACTTGTGGGTTGGCAATGAACATAACCAGTGTTTGCCCAAGTCGGCATAAGGAGGTGTCAGCAATGTCTCTAGGAAGAATAAATCAGAAATGGGACTTACTCCAACACTTACAATGAGGGTTGGAAGGAAAATCCTAGATTCGGTTGGAGGAATGAAGAGGGCAGAGCTCAAAACAGATTTCAGCAAGGAGGAGGAGCTGGTACTTCCACTCACTAATTCTCCAACCCACAACAAGCTCTGACTGTCCCAACAAAAGAGGACACCAATCAACTGCTACAAAATATGATGATTTTGATGAAGGAAGAGAGGAATTCTAACACCAATCAATTCAATGCAGTAGCCATGCTCATTCAGCAGGATTCCTATAAAATAGCTGCTAGGTTCAATGCTTTAGAGAAGAGATTGGAACAATGGGAGACGAAGGCAGAAAATATAAATTCTTATGTGACCCAATTGTTCAACAATTTGAGCGAGAACCAAGCAAGAAGCAACGGAATAATTCCTTCTAACACTGTGATGAATCCAAAAAGTCTTAATGCAATTGCCTTGCGAAGTGGAAAAAAAGTGCGGTTTAATTATCAAGAAGAAGAAGTGTGTGATGAGGAGATTAAGAGTGAAGAAATGCCTCTGCCAAAGGAGAAAATCAAGAAGTCTGAAAGTCTCAAGGAAGAGTCCTTACTGAAAGAA
>JANSVA010000004.1:18007792-18027630 GCA_025504915.1 Erythroxylum reticulatum | reverse complement strand
TTGGTCATGGAGTTGGGACTGTCTGTATGATGTTTTCATGTTTGTGCTTGTGGTGGTGTACTAGCGAGTTAGCTTACACTTGCTAAGTCAGTTGTAAATTTTGACTACAAAGTAATGGGCCTCTGAGTGGGCTGGATGTGAAGTTAGAGCATCTCTTTCCTGTCTAGCATTACTCTAGTTGGATATAGTTATTTTCATATTTGTTTTACTTTTAAATTATTGGTGAAACTGTCTACAGAAGAGTTTAAAGTAATTGATGTTTTTTTTTCTTCCAGCTATTACATATATCTGAGGTGGAAGTCAGAGAGACCAAAATGATGGGCACTTCCCCAATTATCATTGTAGCCGTATGCACTCTCTTTTGACTACTACTTTGCGAGTATCATAAGATTAAATGATGAAAAGGTGTTTCCTTGGCGTAATTGCAGTTTCAAGATTAATGATAAAAAGGTGTTCCTTGCTATAATTGCAGTTTCAGACGCAGCAAGTCCATTGTGTACGTGATCGGAATGGTGCAATAACAGAAGGGGGCAAGGTAAGGGAATTTCTCAGGAATAATGTATTTTAAATAATTGTCTGGGCAACATAAACACTTGTTCATATTTTTGCCTGCACCTTCCCAATCCATCTATCAGCCACTTTGAATAATCATTTTTGAAGACACTCTTATAATTCCCATCTTGACATAAGAAGTTAATTTTAGATGAGCCTGCCCAGCCGAGGAGACCGTTTATCTATAGTGATTCAGGGAGGATTACATAAGGTGATAGTAGAAATTCAGATGGTAGTTTTGAGCTTATGGTTGGTAAATGAAAGACAAGTTGTGCCTAATTGGCAGATGAAATCAGTAGGGTAGTGACTCAGACAAAAGGTGAATATTTAAAGGTAATAAATATTTTAGCGTAAAATTCGCCAAATCCAAATGATTTAGTTAAGTTGCTGGGTTGTGGTTTCCTTGCACATAATTACCAATTCACTTCTAGGTTTTTTACCTGGACGCTAGTTTGCTCTAAACATAATCTACCCATGTCTTCTGTGAAGGTACATTTTGGCAACTTGACTTCTAGGGGATGATTCCCAGGATTTAATATGTATAATGGTTTGTCTTAATTTGTTGCGAGATATCATATGGTATTGAAAGAACGGGAAACTCAGTTCTGTGTTTATCTATACCTGGGTTTCATCCTGTCTTGTGATGTTTTCCAGGATACAATTCACACAGTCTACTACGCGTGGGCTATGCAACAAGTTGATCCATCAGAACTTGGAGAAGGTGCTATCTATCCCATATGGAAGTTGAGGGAAATGCAGCAACTTGGTGTCCAAGCCTTGATATGATCCGTTAAGTTTTCCAAGTTACTATTGAACGATAAAAGCCTTTCCATGTTTTTATTTGTTTCGGAAGTTACTCCGGTTTTTGTCATGTTACGTAACCACCAGGGAAAGATGGTGTTGATAGCTATGAATTGACGTTAAAACACCTAACCGGTAGATTTGTAGTTTAAGAGATGGTTTTCCTTTCCAGAGAACAACTCCCATCCCATCTTGAGAGATTTTAGTTTTCTTTTTTTCAAGTGTTTACTCTCTCTAAAGTACCAAAGATCAAATTCTGATCTTGTGAACTCGTTGGGCCAATCGTGTTTGGATCACGTTGATTAGATACGAAATTGGCCTGAATGCTATGAACAATAACATGGAATTACCCGTTATAATGAGGAGGCCAGGGCATTTCAAGCACACGGAATATTACAGGAGAGTTACATACAGATTTAACGCAGCAACAATCACTCGGTACGACAGAACTAGAAGTCCTTAAGAGTGGCGCCATTAGTAATGGTAGAAAGTAATCCTAATCAAGATGATGCCCTGATAGGAGGTAGCGGCATGGATTGCGGGTCTCTGTTAATTTTCAGCTGCTCAGCTTCTCGCCGGGATATCTGATAGGCGTTAGTAAGGACGTCAACGGGCATGGCTTTGATCACTGAGGTATAAGCAGCCATAGGGCTCTTCATTGGCATGCTACAGATCTTTGAGTGTCACCCATTCGAATCCTTCTCTTCCTGCCCTTGATACTGAAGCGTAGAATTGTGGAAGCACGAACATATCACCTTGCTTAACCCGCTGATCCATGATTTTGTTTCCATTTTCGTCCACAATTTGTAGATGCAACTCTCCTCGGAGAGCGTAGATCATTCTTTGGTCCGACATGGACCAGTGAGGCGTGCAGATGACGTTCTGTGACAATAATGTGTTTTTAAGAAATTGTGGTGTGAGTAGTTTAGTATGCATGAATTGGGGCTAAGCTACTTAGCGGCATAAGATGTCCTCTTTTAGGGCTCATGTCAATATACTTAATAATAGGAAGCTTTTGTTCGTTGGCAATGTTTATTTTGCCTGCTTGCTTGGTGTAAACATCGGCTTCTCTTTGGATGTCTATGTTGTGCTTGATCTTCATGGTGCAGAAAGTTTATTTCAAACCGTTCTTTGGCATCCCATCGTAACGCTCTCGTTATTCCTCTTGATCTGGTGTCATAATCCTGATCTCTCTTTCGCACTTCACGATGAGTCCTCTGGAGCTGCTTTGCTGCATTGTTCTTACAATGTTTATCGGAATGTTGAATGCCTCAGCAATCATTTCCTGGTCGAATGCTCGGAAGCTTCAGCCATCTCAGATTCTTCGAATCGCCGAGGTGTACTCTGGTAGTGTTGTGGTCTTGCTTGTTTTGGATTTCCTCCAGCCAAGATAAAGGCCTTCATGACAGTGAAAAGATGACTGTTGAGAAATCATTCAACCAGAAAGTTAACGACTTGATAAACAATTTAATCCAAAAGCATGTTGATTAGTTATCATTTTAGCAAATTGCTAGAAGCAACTCATAGAAGAATGATGGTGATTGTTATTACCCTGAAGTTTTGGTCGAGCTGGTTAGCCTCGTTGTTGAGGTCTAGGACAGAAACTGCGACAAGCTCCTGATTGCCATCGTTGTAGCACCAGTGTGCTGCACCAGCATGTATGGCGATAACGACTCCGCGGCGAACCCTGTGAAGTTTCTGATGTTGATCTCCTCTTGTTCCTCCTTGGGAAAAGCCTCTTGAGAAATGATGCTCCAAGTGGTAGGTCTCTGGGCATCCAGGGTAGGTTATTCCTAACCTGTACCCTGCATGTGCCACCATTGCCAATGTACATGCAGTCATCAGTAAAAATAATATAAAACAATCTTACATGCCTATATTGGTATTATGAGCTAACAAAAGAAATTATATTGCAAACCTTGGTCAATGTAAATGAGGCGAGGAGCTGGGAAGAACTTGGGGAGAGAGGTAGTTTGGTTGAATAATATTTCTCATTGGAGCAGAACCAGCACACTGAAACTGGTCCTCCTCATGGTTCCAAATCTCCGTCACACCACCTTCAGACTCGATCCTTTGAGAAGGCTGACTAGTAGTGATTCTTTGGAGCTGGCACTGCTGCGCTTGCCGGCGCTCAGTACTGTCAGAGTAACGTTTTGCCGCAGTGGAATTTACAAGCAAAGAGAGAAGGAAAGCCAGAAATATTTTGGAAGCCATTGAGGTGACAATGATGTGGGCTAGGTGTTTGGCTACAGCGAAGGATCGTAAATGTGGTGAAAATAAAAATTGCAATCTATATTTATATATTACGATTTAACAAACATATTAATAATAAGAATAGATAAAATAAATAATTAAAATATAGGAATTAATTGATAAAAAACTTTAAAAATACAAAAATTTTATGCATTCCATACTTAAAAATGTCTCATTTGTAATATTTAATATAATTATGATTAAATTTCGAAGAATTTTTTTTAAAAAATAGAGATAACAAATTTTCCTTTATCCTCTTGATTATTTTCACGTACTAAAAATAAAGAAGAAAGAGTATATCTTTATCTCTTCTTTTCGATTTCATCGAACTACAAAAATGAAAATAGTACAGAGGCTTCGACTCTTCTTCGCAAGTAATTCTGTTTTACACTTCACAGTGTTCGTTCAAGTACAACCAACGAAAAAAAAACGTAACCCTCTCCTCTTCATGTTTTGCTGTTAACGTTATTTTAAAAAAAACTCGAAATACTACATTCCTTTCATCACGTCCGTTAAACATAAAAACCGAAACAAAACCACAAGTGACCTTTCCCCATCTGATGCAATCTTTTTCTCATTTTCCTTTTTTAAAAATAAATTATTATTATTATATACAAAATGCAATAAAATAAAATTATTTTATTTTATTCATTTATTTTATACAAGATTATTTCCAATATTAATTATATTTTCTGTGCTAGCAAAAAATATAATAATTTGCCGTGTAGATTATTTAATAAATTATCTTGTAATAAATTAAATAATTATAACCAGGAAATATTACACTCGTAAGTGTGTAACTACATAAGTTTATCACTAAATCGGTAGTAATTAATCTAATTAATTACTAATCAAGGTTGACGTCTAACAATACTCTTCAACGATCGAATAGTGTGAAGTAATAACTTTACAAAGACGGAATCTGGTTAAGAATAATGTATTATTATCTTCCACCATTATAACTTCGGATTATCTTAAGGTATGGTTTAACTGTCAATCCTTATTAAATAACCAACTATGTTACATGTCGGTCATTAATAATTAGTGAATGACTTAGAAAACTCCTTTTCCTCACTCATTCAAAAAACTCATTTTCCTCACTTATTCAATCGCCCTGATCAAGGTCTTGAAACAACCATTAAGATCAATGACAATATAGAGCTCAAACTCATTACCTAGAGTCGATGGATCTCTTATTGACTCACCACTAATCAAATAGATACTTAATTATATTCAATAATCATTCAATTAGCATTTTTACACACTAGGTGTCCGATATCAAAACATAATAAGTGGCCTATTGATTACTATGATGATTTAAGGTCAAAGGAAAAATATATATTTAAATCCTTATGAGAATTTCCTACTTGATAGTTCATAGCTAATATTAACTATTGAGAATTCTCAGTTTGGTCAGTTCAATGATCATATCTCCATATGTATCATCTATATATGTAACTTAGTAAAAGAGATCTACTAATATTCGTTCAATAGATACTATTACATACATATTGATCTAATCGAATCATAATTAATTATTCCTTGATCTATCTCTATAGATCTTGATTCCAATAATGTAAGTTACTTCTCCCAAATCCTTCATGGAGAACTGTTCAAATAACCAAATGTTTGTCTTTTGCGTGACTGGTACATCATTTCCTTTTAGCAATATTTCATCTACATATAGCACTAGGAAAATAACTATGCTCCCACTAACCTTCTTGTATACACATGGCTCTTCTTCGCATCTAACAAAATCGAACTTTGCGATTGTTATATTGAAGCGAATATTCTAACTTTGTAAAGCTTGCTTCAATCCATAATGGATCTTTGTAGCTTACATATTTTATTTGGAGCAAATGGTAATGTGAAACCTTCAGGTTGAGTCATATAGACATCTTCCTTGAGCTCTCCATTAAGAAATGTTGTTTTCACATCCATTTGCTATATCTTATAATCATAATATGCAGCTATAACAAGTAGAATCCGAATAGATTTGAGCATTTCCACAGGAAAAAAAGTTTCTTCATAATCAATACCTTCCTTTTGTTTATATCCCTTGGCAATAAGATGGGCTTTATAGGTTTCAACCTTCTTATCTACTCTAATTTTTTTTTCTTAAATACACATTTACATCCTATGGGTTTTATATACTTTGAGGGATTAACCAAAGTCTATACTTTGTTGATTCTCATGGATTCTAACTCGGATTCAATGGCCTTAAACCACTTCTCACGATCTGGACTTGCCATAGCCTCTTCGTAAGTCTTAGAGTCATCATCAATATGTGGGACATCATCAATATGTCAGATATCATCAATATAATTATCCTCATCACCTTGAACCATTAAGTTTAATCTATCTGGCGCACGACAATCCCTAATAGACCTTGTAAAAGGCTCATGTTCAATAGCTTCTTCCTCTACTTGATCTTGTTGTTGCATTAGTTCTTGGACAGATTCATTAATCGGTCTATTGTCCTTAATAGTTGAGGCTGGTACCCTATGCATCAATTTAAAGACATCAAGTAAAGGTTGCTCAACATGTATCTGATGCTCTTGAACTTGTGTTGATTCGTTAGAATCTTGAATTTCATCAAGATCTATTTCTACACCATAACTTCCTCCATTAATGAACTCCCTTTCTAAAAATGTTGCATTTCTGGCCACAAACACTTTGTGTTCGGAGAGGTGATAGAAATAGTATCCCATAGTTTTCTTGGGATAGCCAACAAATCTATAATTGTAAGACATTGCTTCAAGCTTATCTGGTAGCAATCTCTTGACATAAGCTGGATAACCCTAAACTTTCAAATGTTTTAAGTTAGGCTTACATCATTTCCACATCTCATATGGAGTTTTATTGATTGCTTTAGTGGGAACTTTGTTTAATAAATAGGCAGTGGCTTCTAAAGCATATCCCCATAGGAAAATAGGAAGATCAGTAAACCCCATCATGGATCTTACCATATCCAATAAGGTTCATTTCTCCTTTCTAAAACACCATTGTGTTGTAATACTCCTGGAGAAGTCCAATGAGACAAGATTCCATCTTGCCTTAGATAATCAACAAAATCATTACTAAGATACTCACCACCACGGTCAGATCTTAGTGTCGTTATACTCTTACTAGTTTGTTTTTCAACTTCACTACATAATCTTTTGAATATTTCAAATGATTTGGACTTATGTTTCATTAGATACACAAATTCATATCTTGACATATCATTAGTGAAGGTGATAAAATAAGAACATCCACCTTTAGCTTGAACTTTCATAGGCCCCATACATCAATATGTATAAGTCCTAAAAGTTTACTAGCTCTCTCTGCAGTTCCATAAAAAGAGATTTGGTCATTTTGCCTTTGAGACAAGACTCACAAGTTTTATATGATTCATAATCATATTGACCAAAGTATCCTTCCTTATGCAACTTGTTTATTCTTTTCTCACCAATATGACCAAGTCTACAATGCCAAAGGTAGGTTTGATTTGTATGATTGTCTCTCTTCCTTTTTTGACCAGAAACATTCATCATTGGATAAACAATTATTTCAGGTAAGACATAAAGACCATATTGTAAATAACGACTTACATATAATTCATCACCTTGAAATATATTACATTGGTTATTCTTAAAGATTATATAAAATCCACGCTTGTCTAATGACGAAATGGAAACAATGTTCAAAACAAACTTAGGAACATAATAACAATCTTCCAATATTAAAGTCTTTCCTGTAGACATTACAAGAGAAATAGTTCCTACAACTAAGGTAGTAACATTTGCTCTATTTCGAACTTATAGCTTTACTTCTCCCTTCTTCAATCTCCTACTGATCCTTAGACCCTGCAACATATTGCATATGTTAAAGTTACTACCAGTATCTAATACCCATTTAATAAAATCAATTGTAGTTAAATAAAACATGAAAACATTTTTCATAAATGTCCCACCTTGTTTCTTGCCTTTCAAAGTAGCTAAACATTTTGTGTAGTTCCTCTTCCAGTGTCCCTTCTTTGTACAGAAGAAACATTCAGCATTCTTTTGGTTAACTATCTTCTCCTTACCCTTGGATTTGTTCCAAACACCCTTTGGTGCAAGATGATTTTTCTTGGGCTTCTTTTTGCCCTTCCATTTATGCTTAGAAGACTTACTAACCAAGTTAACAGACTCTGACACTTTCACCTTCTCAGATGATGCTACTTGATTTTCATAATCGATCAACAAGTTGAGCATTTCACGAAGATCACAGTCCATCTTGTTCATGTTAAAGTTAACAATAAATGGTGAAAAAAATGTCAGAAAGAGATCGTAAGATTAAATCTTGTGCCAACTCTTTCCCTAGTGAACACCCTAACTTCTCAAGTTGTTTTATAAGATCAATCATCTTAAAAACATAGGGTCTCACAGGAGATTTGGGCTTCCATTTAGACTTGAATAAGGAGTTAGATAACTGGTATCTAGCAGTCTTACTTTGTGACCTATACATCTTCTTAAGATGCTCAATGATCTATAGAGGAGTTATACCTTCATGTTGCCTTTGGAGTTTAGAACTCATTGATGCCAGAATAATGCACTTAGCATTAGCACTTTGTTCATTGTACTTAAAATATACATCCAATGCATTAGCATCATCAATTCCCTTGTGAGGCACTTCCTTCATAGGTTTATTGATCACATCGATAAGTTTTTCATGTATGAGAACAATTCTCATATTGCAGTACCAATCATCAAAATTGTTATTTGCTAGCTTGTTAGCATAAAAAATGTTTCGCAATGATATAGTAGACATTTTGAGAAATCTAATTAAAAAATACCAAAATAAGAACACAATCATATATTATTAAGATATGAACTTTTATCTAAATGATATAAAATCTTTAAAATATGAATGAGCCCCTTTGTTGTCATGTCGTTACTCATGCATAATTAAAGAATGATAAATTTCTTATTTTATTATATAAAATTTACAATAGGTTCAATATTATATAGTCCCCTAATAGTCAGGTCGTTTCTATTGGTATAATTTAATTTATCTATTCAAGTGACGGAGAATTAATTAATATTATACTCCCTAAGTAGTCTAGGCTAAAAGTATAAAATTAAGTAATCACACATATATTATATGCAATAAAAAATATTATTTATCCCTGAATTACAAGTTACCTGATCATCAAATCATTTTTTGTAAACAAAAATAAATATGATTATCTTCTTGAGTGGAAAATTCTTTTTGATAAAATATCATATATTATATCAAAATAAACTAAATAATTTTAAAATTTAAAATTTCATGTTATTAAAATAATTTTAATAATATTAGTCATCATATCACATGTTTAGACAACGTTAGTATAAAAAACTTGTATTTATTTCCAACATGTACGGAAAAATGGAAGAGTCTTATTGTAATATCTTATGTCTTCACGTTTTCTTTCAACTTAAAATTGAAAGTGTATCTTTCACTTTTAACCCTTGTCGTAAACCATGCATTCTCTATTAAAACTTTTAACAAAAACCGTGCATTCTCTGGTAAACCTTTTAAGAACACCTTTTGCATTATTCATCGTACAACATCATCCATTACATGCATTTTCATTAAATGCATGTACTGTAAACAACTTTTATCAACAACATTTGTCCAATGCTTCGTGTTGTTTTTAGTTTTCGGTTCCGTGAAAAACACAACTTTCAAATTGTTAAAACAAAGAATACAACAAAATACGTAAATTATCGGCCTTTGTCAACTATAACGTAAACACAAAATTATCTCTAATATTAATTGAAGGATCATAAATGTAATAAGAATAAAAATTACAATGTTATATTCAATATTGCATTTAAGAAATGTATTACTAATAAAATAGATAAAATAAATATCTAAAATGTAAAAAATAATAAATACAAAATTTTAAAAATACAAAATCTTTATACATTTTATACTGAAAAATATATCCTACTTTCAATATTTGATATGATTATAGTTAAAAATAAAGAAAATAATTTTCTTTTTACTATCTTATTTATTTTCATGTACAAAAAATAAAGAAGAAAGAGTATATCTGGTATCTCTTCTTATAAATTTTGTCGAAGCACAAAAATGAAAAGAGTACAAAGGCTTCGACTCTTCTTCGTAATTAATTCTATTTTACTCTTCACAGTGTTTGTTCACGTGAAAAAAATTTAACCCTCTCCTTTTCATGTTTTGTCTTTAACGTTATTTTTAAAAAACTTGAAACACTACATTCCTTTCATCACGTCAGTTAAACATAAAAACCAAAACAAAACCACAAGGTGACCTTTCACCATTTGATGCACTCTTTCTCATTTTGGATTTTAAAAAATAAATAATCATTATTATATATAAAATGCAATAAAATAAAACTATTTTATTTTGTTCATTTATTTTATAAAAGAGAATTTTCAATATTAATTATATTTTGTGTACTAGCAACATATATAATAATAGGTCACATAGATTATTTAATAAATTTTCTCATAATAAATTAAATAATCATAAATAGAAAAGATTACACTTGTAAGTGTGTGACCATATAAGTTCATCACTAAGCCAGTAGTGATTAGTCTAATTAATTACTAATCAATATTAGCGTCTAACAGCACTCCTCAATAACCGGATAGTGTAAAGTAACAACCTTACAAAGACAGAACCTAGTTAAGGATAATGTATTGTTACCTTCTATCATTACAACTCCAGATTATCATAAGGTATGGTTTAACTGTCAAACCTTATTAAATAACTAACTATGTTATATATCAGTCATTAATAATTGGTGAATGACTTAGAAAACTCCTTTTCTACACTCATTCAATCTCCCTAGCCAAGGTCTTGAAATAACCATTAAGATTAATGATAACATCGAGCTCAAACTCATTACTCAGAGTCGATGGATCCCTTATTGACCCACCACTAATAAGATAGATACTTAATTATATCCAATGATCATTCAACTAGCTTTTTTACATACTAGGTGTCCGATATCAAAACATAATAAGTGACCTATTGATCACTATGATGATCTCATGTCAAAGGAAAAATATACATTTAAAGCCTTATGAGAATATCCCACTTGACAGTTCATAGGTAATATTAACCATTGAGAATTCTCAGTTTGGTCAGTTCAATGATCATATCTCTATGTGTATCATCTATATATGTAACTTAGTAAATAAGCTCTACTAATATCTATCGAATAGATACTATTACATATATATTGATCTAACTAAATCATCAAAGTCCTTATTTGATCATCCTATGATCAAGAATACTTTTAAATTAAACCCTAAAGACTTGACTCTTATTATCATAATCTTCATTATGATGACAAGTGTATAAATTTAATTAAGGACTTATCATATTAGAATAAAAACAATAAACGTAACATGATAATAAAATCATTTGCCATCTTATTAATAAAAGTTAATAATCACCAAACTAAGGTGTTCAATATATTATATAACGATTGGGTCATGGGCATAATTCCAATATATAGTGTATATAGTGGGCTATTTGGATTATACTTGGAATGATGGTGGGGTTGTGTGGCAATGGAAGTTGGAAGATGGTTTGTTCTGTATGTAGCAGTGTCGTGATGTTCAGGAAGAAGGGCCACATTGCAAAGATTGTGATTTGAGATGGTTAGGAGAATTTTTGACGTGGTGGTGAAAGGTAGTGTTGTGAAATGGTGACAAACATTTGTAACCACATTTGGGTTCCCACAAACATACTTCTTGGCTCTTGTGTACCCGTGTTTAGATCACATTCACCATTGTTAAAATAAAAACAATTTTATAATAGCTAATGTATCAAACTTAATACCAGCCTATGATCTAAGGTGACCAATTCATCAACAAATAAAGATTATTTCTTCATTTTATATTGCAGTATTAGAAAAACTGTTAATATTTCTCACATTACAGTTGAAACAAATCCCTTGATTGATGTGAACTTTTTTCCTATGATTAATTTTAATTAGTGCTATAATTTTTAATACATTTTATAAAAAGAAGCTCTTTCTTCTCTTTAGGATTTTTGTATGATTCGCTTGAAGTTTGCTTCTTGTTCTCTTGATTAGAAATAAATTTTATTGAATGTCAGTTCTTGCTCTTTTGTTCTGTTAGCTCTTTTTTGTTGTTTTAGTTTCCCTCGCTCTCTCTCTAAATCTCTCTCTTCTTTTTCTTTGTCTCCTATTGTTCCTTGCTAATTTAGTTTTAGTCTTTTATGTCCTTATCCCTCACTTTATGCTATTCCTCATCAGTTTGGTCTTGTCCCCTCCATTCTCTTATTAGTCCATAGTTCTTCCTCAGTCTTTTCTTCTAAGTTCTTGTTATTTCCTTTTCTTTTCTAATATCTTTTTTCAAGTTTTTATGGTTTTTGATTTTTTTAGCTAAATGTTGAACTTTGAGCCTTTAGCTTATCAGGAGTCTATTCCCCTAACTTCAAATACCTTTTTGCTTGTTCCTCTTTATTATTAAACATCAACCTCCTGCCTCGTCACATGAGATTGCTCGTACTTCTCTTAACCTTTGCCTAAAACCTACCAATAGGAAGTCCTGACTTTAGTGTTGGGAAATCGGGTCAGGATCTGATCCGAATCGCTATGGAATAATCATGAAATTTTTTTATGACTTTTGATTTTCCGAAAATCAAGATCTATTTAATTCTATAACATGATTAACATGAATCAAAATAAAGCGAAAATTTAATTCGTACCTTATTCCAAAGCTCAATCTTTATCTTGATGCATCCCTCGAACCGTTTCCGAACCGATTCGTCTCAACCATCGTAGCTGCACAAGTGTTCGGCCTCTAACGATATCTACAGAACAGAATGAGAAAACTCTGTAACTTTTACGGAGAGAGTTAAGTATGAAGTGCTAGCTCCATAGAGCTCAAGCATATTTATAATAAGTTTTGGACGATGTAGTAATTTAATTAAAATTAAATATCAATTTCAATTAAACTTTAATTAGAATTACAAATAATTCCAATTAAATAACAATTGTGCCAAAAAAATAAGGTTCAATATCTTATATTGATCCTTATTTATTAAATATCTCATATTTAATCATAAAGTTTCTCAAAGTTTATAATCAAGTCCAACTTGATTAAATCAACTTTGCTCTCTCCAACCCATTCTATATATGTGAGACCATTAGGTTCCTAAATATGTTGGTAATGATTATAAATTATAATTCTGATTCATAATTAGAATTAGATAAATTAAACTCCTTTTAATTCATCTTTAATTCTCCAATTAAACAATTTATAATCATAGATCAAGATTGGCGTTTAGCAACGCATCATGACCACCCAAATATTTAAGAATGTCAAAGTGGTTTTGACTAACCTTTTCGTGCATGATTTTTTTGTATAATTCAATCCTTTCATCAACAAATGTTCCAATTAGACATAGAGCATGGAATTAATGTCTACTCTTATTTTAAGTCCAATTATATTAGTTCTCTGCCATTACCTATTGATTCAATTAATGATATTTGTAAACTGTTTACAAAATATTATTCCACCTTGTCCAAGGATTTCTTGAATCAATATTAATCGAGAACAATGAAACATTCTCTCTAATTACTTTAGGGTGATGAATCCTATCATGATCATTCAACTATCTCCATATAGTTCATGCTACATCCAATGACTACTCATTTAGCGACCTCTAATAAAATGGATCATAAGTAGTATAAAAACATAACAATCCCTATACAAGATAACTTTGATGACCTTAAGTCAAAGAATCACTTATATAATCATCATAATGAGAATTCCATAGACATATAAGTAATGCTCCAAATGGATTTCTCATATCAGGTCTATTCAGTGAACTTGTTCTCTAGTAAGCACCCACACATTTGTTTAAGTATCTCTATACTTTAGCCTATGAGATCGACAACTTCCTTTATAAGGAAAAACAAAGCATGTGCTAGTCTTTTTTACGTTCTGTTAATGTCCAATCTTAATAGAACAATGACTAGGAACATTTAGGAATAATACATAAATGCAATATGAATATCATAATTATAATCTCATTATAATTTCATTTGCAATGTAAAATTATCCCATGGACTTCATCATATACATCTAAACATGTACAATATAAAGAATGCCTTTTAAATAATTTGTCGCTAAACTACAACTAAAGTGATTAGCTGTAGGGCATAAAACAACAATCTCCCACTTGCACTAAGCCAATCGTTTAAGTATCTTATACCATATCACTATATGACGATGGTTCTGCTATTGACTTAATGAGAGAATTCTACATGATTCTCTATAGTGAGCACTTGCTTAAGTCTTACAACTCCTATCTTAATTACCATCATAATTAAGAACATTTCCCTAAACACATTTTTGGATCTTTGATGAGACATTAGCTCCTTATGTATGCCTAATGGATCTAATGTTCTGCAGTACATTACTGTCTTGAATAATGCAAAGAAACTCTATCAAGTTCACTAAGGAAGTTGTTAATCCAATTAATCATTTCCGCTAAATGAAAAATGTATTGTGGCTCAATTAACAACCATTGCTACATTGGAACCTTTCCAATCCTAAAGGATATTGTTTTAAGTAAATAAACCTTAATTAGGATTTACTTCTAAAGTTATATCCTTATCATCTTGAACTCAAATATCAACTCATACATAGAGTAATGAATATCTTTAATATTTCACAAGTATCTGATATTTTAAACACTAAACATCTTTAGTACATTATCTATGCACTTGGACTTAGAATAAGCTAAAAACTTCCAATCTATCTCTATAGATCTAATTCCCAAAATTAAGTTGTTACCTTTTCATATCCAATAAAAGTTGTTCTTAGGCAATTATATGTTCAACAATTGAAAGTTAGAACTGTTGTTCTCTGTAAACAGTATGTCTCCAGATACTTCCAATAAAGAGGAAAACTATATTCCCACTAACCTTCTTATAGAAGTGATAAATTTACAATTATTTGCCAAAATAAACTTTTGAATTCATCATGAAAGTGAATCTTTTAATATCTCTTAGCCTTTAAACTATACATCAAATGTATCATTAATGGCATTAGTTCCAATAGATTTATAGTCATGAGATTTGAACCTTTCAAATTACTTATTACTCCCACTACTTATCTTGAGAACGGTTCTCCTATAAGCATACATTGAATCAAACAATTTGTTCAATGGGTCTGTAAGATTATATCCAACCTTTTGGATATTTTATGACCTTTTATTATCCAATTTAGTTCTAAACTAAATGGATAATGTATGCTTCAACCAAGCATCACTTTCTAGAATCATTAACTTTGACTTTTTCAAAGACCTAGCATCTCATATCTAATATAAAACCTATCTAATTAATTCAATTGGAACTGTATAAGGTAACTTATTGTACTAGGCATTGCTATAGAAGAAATAATGTTGCATCCTACAATATCTCATATTGTATGTTACTCCTTACATAAATCCATACCCTTATAGAATTTTGTTGTGAAGGTACTCACTAAAGAATCTCATTCCCTATAGATAACTAAAAAATTAAAAACTTATCACAATGATCTCATTAAAGTGCTTTAGCATTCTCAATGCTTTATTTTTACTTAGATTTAAACAATTTGAACTTTTCAAGATTTTAAATCAACATTTCATTTAATACATATGATTATATCACTTATAGTCATCAATAATATAATGAAATATAATATTATCCTTTTATGAATTGTTATTCCATCCAATACATCACATATATAAGATTTAATAATTCAATACCATCATCATCCTTTCACCAAAGGTTGATTTGGTTATTCTTCAACTTTACAAGTTTCACAAGTTCTATATGATTCATAATCAAAAGGATACACATATCTTTGTACGTAACTTTATGATTCTTATTATATTGATTTAACCAATACGACATAAAAGGATAATCTTGATTATCCAACTTTTATTCTTACCATTTATGTTAAGCATAAGTCTCCTTTAATCTAACACATATACAAACTATTTTCATAAAGTTGGATCAACTACTTTGACTTAACAATCTATTTCTAACCATGCATTGAACATTACAATAATGCTGAATCTTAATTCAGTATCAAATACTTATAAGCATGAATTAGAAATATATACGATCTTTATCATATCACATATAAGCAAGAAAAGTCATACAGTTGTTTTCGTTTAATGACAACTATTATCATACTATAACAAAGCCTTTAATTGTAGTCCATAATTATGCTTTTAGTAGGCTAAATTAAGTGAAGCAATTCCAACAGGGTATTATACCTTTCAGCCCTACTTCATGCAACCCCTTGTATTTTGTTATCATGGTGTTGACATACATGTTACATGTTGTCATCAAAGTTTATAAGATATTAGTCAACTCAAAATGTCAATACATTTTGCCATCTATATGATTTTGACATATCTTTACAACTTTGTCGCCATATCTTCAATAATGATTATAGCAGAATAACATAATGGACATACAATTTTCTATCCAAATTTTAAGAACTTTTCTTAAACATATCCTATGTCTAAGAACTTGGATTCACTAACTTAGTATCAATTATACTAAATAAGGTAAATTCCACTAAGAACAAAATATAAGTGTAAGGAAAAACAAGTAATCAATTATATGACTACCAAATAAGATTAGGACTTTAATCATACATTTGGTCACTCCCACTATTTTATTCGAAATAATAGCCCTCACTATTATTCGGAAAGATTACTATAATCTCTAGTGGGCTAGGATCCTATTCAAATATAGTTGATCTTGAGTTTACTCAATAACTAACTAGGCTTAAATTAGGTAGATAACAACTTTATCAATCACATCTTATGTTACTCCTAGATCCGTTAGGTGATAACTCTTGCCAAAATATATCTTCTATATCATTCCTAACCCTGCCTCTAAATTCATGTGATCAAAAGTTTGCTCATCCAAATCACACAAATTTAGTTAAGTAGAATCCACTATTATAAGATTAAACATATTCGGGTTAAAGGGGCCTTGAGTTTACTCAATAAGCCCTACAATAAACAGAACTCTGGTTTATTCTTATAACAATGGAAGGCAACAATCACATTCTTAATGTGTAGTTAATATTTTAACGAGGGATTTTAATTTCATTTGTCTCATCAAATACAAATTGCATGTAAAATATGACACGTATAAAACATACAATTTATAATGCATCCAATATATATATATCAATAATAAAAATAATGCATGCAACTTATGCACTTATAATCAAATTATATGCATAAAATATCAAGCTTTGTTTGATTCTAGTTATTGACCTTCGTAATCTAAAATAACATTTCCAACTCTTTGGAAAACTTAAAGTAGATTAAAACCATTGATTCTTAAAATAAATTAAATTCCTATTCCAAATAGAAATTTAATTTGATTTGAAAACAAATTTTCAAAAACATTCTAATCTAATTAGAAGACTATTTATAATCTCATTAGAAAATTTTTTCCTTAATTAGAAAACTACTTTTCTAAAGTTAAAAGGAAACTACTTTCAAAATTAAATGAAACACTTTTAAATTTAATTAAGAGAGTCCCTTATATAATTTATTTAGAGATTGGTTACTCAATAAATTAGAAAACCTTTCTTTAATAAATTAGAAAATTATTTTCAAAAATATTAAAGAAGGCTCCTTTTCTTGATAAATAAATGAAAACACTTTTCAAGTTTTAATCACGATAATATCCTTTCTAATAAATCAAGAGACTTATTATTTATAAATAAAGA
Organism: Erythroxylum reticulatum; assembly: GCA_025504915.1. NCBI lineage: Eukaryota > Viridiplantae > Streptophyta > Magnoliopsida > Malpighiales > Erythroxylaceae > Erythroxylum > Erythroxylum reticulatum. The sequence continues at coordinate 18,010,237 of JANSVA010000004.1, read as the reverse complement.
AATAATTTCTAAATAAATAAAATAACAATTCTCTAAACAAATAAAATTTAAGAATTTAATTTATCCCAATCAAATTGAAATAAATATATTTAATTAAGAAACATCTTTATTAATTATTTAAGAATTTTTTTTCTTAATTTGAAAAAGTCTAATTAATTAATTTCAATCTTATTGAAAATAATTAATTCTAATTTTAGAAACAACTTTTCTAATTAATTAATTTCAATCTAATTGAAACTAATTAATTTTAATTTTGGAAACAACTTTTCTAAAATTAATTAGAAATCAATATAATTATTAATCTTAATCAAATTAAGAAAAATAATTATGTTAATTTTAAAATTAATTTGATGATTAATTTAATTTAATAATTCAACATCTTCAAAAATTAAATTAACTTCTAAAACATTCCTAACAAAAATAACCTTGAAAACAATTTTCCAAAAAATAAATAAACCTTTTCAAACCCATTCTTATAATTCTTTGCGCATCTTCTTATGATTTATAAACTGTTTATGGAATTGACAATTAAAGGTAGCGGTCATCACTACTATTCACGTCTCTTCCAACTCAGTAACTGCTTCCTACGACTGCTTCCCTCACGGTCAACATTTGTGCTCCATCCAACGCCGGTAATGCAACAGTTGCGCCACCGCCGACTACATTTGTAAAATCCTTGCGACACCAGATATCATAAAACAAGCAACACAAAAATGCATCAATCAACAAATCACAGATATGGGTTTTGGGTTTCCGGATCTAAGTTTTACATAACCATCTATTCCTCGTGTTTCTCTCCCAAACCTAGAACACAATAGTTTTTTTTTAAGAATCAACCATACAAACACAAGCAACATGTCTCGCTAATGATTCACTCCTCTGGGTTCTTTCTCTTTAGAGGAAAAAGGGTCGAGGGTTGGGGAAGCTAACGGTGACGATGAGTTTCTCAAACCCAACTTTTAGAATAAAAAATTCCAATAAGCGTGAAGAATTACAAAACAATTCTAAGGATCATTGTTGGGCACCAATTCCAGAACTCAACTCTTACTTTCATACCACAACTGTTGGGCATCGATTTTGGAACCTAATTCTTGCTCTAATACCTCAAATATTTAGTAAAATAACACCAATTCATACTATTCCAACAGATTCCTTCACTTTCCTTCAATCAAAACCTTTTTCTAGTCAATTTGGAATGCTGCCAATTTTTGTGAAGAGATAGCACAACGTGTGAGGAATCTATTGTTTCAAAGATCACTTCATTTAGATGTCGAATAACAAAGATTGGGCCGAAGGAATCAAACAAGGTTCCATCCTCAATCATATTGATCCTATTTGGGGACAAATGGCATAACTTGCTCTAGGGATATCAGATCAAGGTTTTCTTTGAATGGTTTCAAAGAGGACTTCCAGATCTACAACTTTTTTGAGACCTCGAAGGCAAATTTTATTGTCTAGAGGGTCAAAAATGGGACTAGACGATATGATCAAATGAATAGTGCACCTGATGTTATGACATCATCACCAGACGATATAACGTCATCAGACGATACGTCCTCACCAGACGAAGCTTCCTCACCAGAAGAAGAGTCCTTACCAGATGATACGTCCTCACCAAACGAAGCATCCTCACCAGACATCCTCATAAGATGATCCATCCTCACCAGACAAAGCATGCTCACTAGACGATACGTCCTCACTAGACGACATGTCATCGCCAGATGATACGTCCTATATTGCTAAGCATCTCCACTTATAAGGACCATAACTTTTGACTCCAATATCCAAAAATTTCATACTATATACTGTTAGAAAGCTAGAAAGCTAAGCTAAAACTTTCTAGAAGACAACTTTATCTACTTCAACCCAGATTAATCCAAAATTTCCCCTAAAATCAAAACACGAATTTTTTCCTATGAAAGACTTGAAATTTTGCATTTCACAAACTTGGAATGTCCTGAGCTTAACCATTCAGCTACCAAATTGACTTCATTAAACTCTCAAATCTCAACTCATTTGTCTTATCACCTTCAACTATATCTGATTAGTCATAATTCCTATCTTCCTTCCTGTAACATCTCACTTATGCATATATATATATATATATCAACGATTTATGCTCCAAAATCATCAACTCAAGATAATAACTTCTTTACGTATATCTAATTTTAACTCACATCATCCATACACCATTCACATTTCATTAACATAAAAAGAATAAAGTTTTTCAAATCTTTAATGGCATTCTAAGCCACATTACATCATCATCCCAAAATCTCAATATTATAAACGGTCCTTGAACAAACAAACTTCTTGCTTTCCCAAAATCAACTCAAACTACAAAATAAGCAAATTTGGAGAAAGGCCTTTAGGCTCTTGATCACTTGGTCTTTTAGCTATCACCTGAAGATGGGATAAAAGGGGGGGGGGGGGGTGAGCTTTAAA
>JANSVA010000004.1:17976909-18007692 GCA_025504915.1 Erythroxylum reticulatum | reverse complement strand
TCTATTTATGCCCATCAAATTAATGACTCAATTCTAAAAATAATGAAACAAATAAATCAATAATAATTAAAAAAATTGGGGACCCAACATTCATAGTCTTCTGGGTTTCAATTTCTATAATAAACACAATGAATCTAATTTCCAAATCCACAAAACAAAGTAAAGGACTTGGAACAAAATTCTTTTTTTTTAGTGTTCGTTTTAGAATCAGATCATATCTGAATTTTCAATTCCAAATTTTCCGAAAAATAACAATCGATTGTTTAATCAAATTATAGAATTAAAATCTTGCTCTGATACCACTTGTAACATTCCAGATCACCCACCCACAGATATTGTCCACTTTGGGTAACCCCTCGGGCCAAACCCCTCACGGTTTTGCTTTTTTCGAGGTCTTCCCAAGAGGTTACCCATTCTAGTACTACTCTTTCCCTAACACATTTAACTTCGGAGTTCTAATGGGATCTGGTGCGTTAGGGCATGAAGAACGCATCTGTGGGGGAAAGCTATCCTTACTTTTATAAGGCATGCTTCGTTCTCCTCTCCAACCGATGTGGGATCTCACACTCTTCACCCTCCTTAGGGCCCAACGTCCTACACTGGCACATTGGGTCAAGAACCGGCTCTGATATCACTTATAATAGCCCAAATTACCTGCTCACAGATATTATTCGCTTTGGGCCTTGGCCTAGCCAAGCTCTCACGATTTTACTTTTCCCGAGAACTTCCCAGGAGGTCACCCATCCTGGTACTACTCTTGCCCTAACACATTTAACTTTGGAGTTTTGATGGGATCTAGTGTGTTAGGGTATGGAAAAGACGTCTGTAACTTTACAGAGAGGGTTAAGCATGAAGTGCTAGCTCCATAGAGCTTAAGCCTATTTATAATAAGCTTTGGATGATTTAGTAATTTAATTAAAATTAAATATTAATTTCAATTAAACTTTAATTAGAATTACAAATGATTCTAATTAAATATCAATAATGCCCAAATCAGATTCAATATCTTATATTGATCCTTATTTATTAAATATCTTATATTTAATCATAAAGTTTCTCAAAGTTTATAATCAAGTCCAACTTGATTAAATCAACTTTGCTCTCTCCAACCCATTCTATATGTGAGACCCATTAGGTTCCCAAATATGTTGACAATGATTATAAATTCTAATTCTAATTCATAATTAGAATTAGATAAATTAACCCTCCTTTTAATTTATCTTTAATTCTCCAATTAAACAATTTATAATCATAGATCAAGATTGGTATCTAGTAATGCATCATGACCACCCAAATATTTAGGAATGTCAAAGTGGTTTTGACTAACCTTTCTGTGCATGATTTTTTCTTATAATTCAATCCTTTCATCAACCAATGTTCCAATTAGACATAGAGCATGGAATTAATGTCTACTCTTATTTTAAGTCCAATTATATTAGTTCTCCGCCATTAGCTATTGATTCAATTAATGATATTTCTAAACTGTTTACAAAATATCATTCCACCTTGGCCAAGGATTTCTTGAATCAATATTAATCGAGAACAACGGAACATTCTCCCTAATTACTTTAGGGCGATGAATCCTATCTTGATCCTTCAATTATCTCCATATAGTTCGTGCTACATCCAATGACTACCCATTTAACGACCTCTGATAAAATGGATCATAAGTGGTATCAAAACATAGCAATCCCCATACAAGATAACTTTGATAACCTCAAGTTAAAGGGTCACTTATACAATCATCACAATGAGAATTCTATAGACATACAAGTAATGGTCCAAATGGATTTCTCATATCGGGTCGGTTTAATGAACTTGTTCTCTAGCAAGCACCTATACGTTTGTTTAAGTGTTTCTATACTTTAGCCTATGAGATTGACTACTTTCTTCATAAAGAAAAACAAAGCGTTTTCTAGTCTTTTTTAAGTTCTATAAATGCGCAATCTTAATAGAACAATGACTAGGAATATTTAGGAATAATACATAAATATAATATGAATCTCATAATTATAATCTCATTATAATTTCATTTACAATGTAAAATTATCCGTTGACTTCATCATATACATCTAAACATGTACAAGATAAAGAATACCTTTTAAATAATTTGCCACTAAACTATAACCAAAGTGATTGGCTATAGGGCATAAACCAACATTTAGGTCTTAGGAGAATCTTTACCATCCTTGAAGTTACGCTTTCTCCTCATCTTTCGAAAGTTAATCTATTATTGCACCAATAATGGACATCTTGAATGAGGGAGCCTTAAAACGAGATGCGAATCTTCTAGAATTCTTCATTGATAAGAGACCATACTATTTAGTGATGAAAGTTAGGGTCTAACGCAAATAGAAGCAATATGGTGTATGAGAAGTTTTTCTAAATGAGGATGATATATTCCTGTTTAGGTTTAAGCTATTGCTCAAACAAAAATAAATTTGTAGAGTTAGGCCTTTGGCACTATAATAATATTAAACTCTAGTAAAAAGCACATATAATATGAACATCATATATGTACTAATTAAATGTTATTGATATGATAGTCTTGCTTAACCTTTAATTCAACTCAAACCAAATAAAATTGAATTGATAAATTATTAATTTAGATTAAATTCATTTAGTTCAATTTGAATTTAATAGTTGGATTTAATCGTCAAGTAACCAACATTTTATTTGTCTACATATGATGCTCATATCATATACGCTTTATCATTATTTTTTAAATTCAAGTTTAAACGAGTTTTTGAGAAAATTGAAAACTATAAGGAGTTTTTCTTTGAGAATTTTAAAGATTAATAATTTTTAAGTTTCTTAAACTAAAAGGAAGCTTTATGTCTTTTACCCTATCATATTATATTACATATAATTAAAACTTAAAACCTATTTAATAACATTTTAGTTCCTATGATCTTTGAAGATAGACTCTTGTTTAGGGGACACTTGTGATTTTTGACTTTCCTTACAATCATTATAATAAGAAAGATTATATAGTTCTTTTTTTTTCATCAATGATGTCTATAATAAGTTAATGCTTATTTGGGCTTACTAAGTAGTCAAGTTCGCCAAGCTCTAATGGTGGGTCATCTGATTGTATAAGTTCATTTGTATATGGGTCCTAAGAATCTTAAAAAGTGTAGAACTAAACTCGGAGCTTATGAGTTGTTATTAAGGCCAGTGAGCTATGATTTAGACCTAGTGCAAATATTATCATATTGTTGCTAAATTTTTCAATGTTCTATACAAATGACATAGTTTGAATCTAAACTATATACCATAATCAATAGGATTGTTCACAATAAATCAACACTATGGCTTCTAGTTCTTTGATCATGAAGGTGCTCTCCATTTCTAAAGAATAGGATCCTCTCTTGGCTTGCTTGTGAATGACATATAATGCATATTTCCACTTTCCTAGCTCTAAGTTGATATTCATGTTATTATCCTCTCGTATTAAGCGCTTATTCATTCTTGCCATCATAAAATGTTAGTTTAGATTGTCCATGCCTTAGCAATACTTGGGTGATAGGTTTTCGTGTTCACATTAAGCAACAATTGTTCCTTTATTGAAATTAAGTTTAGGTCTAGCACCACCTGTTTTGGGTTTCTATTTTCTTGAGACATCTTCTAGTTTTTTCCTTCCATATCCTATTAATTTAAGTTCTTAGGCTTACAACAGATATAGTTTAGCTCCTCTTAAATCTTCCCCTATTCTTTATAAGTCATTTTAGATGTCCTTCAACAATCATGCAATCCAAATTAATATGGCACAATTTTATGATTTTTTTTCCAAACCTTAGTAGAGAATTGGCATACAAAAATGGATGGTTAATAGATTCTACATCAATCTAGCATAGGTAAGAAGTTTAATTCATATTCAAAAAGCCCAATCTATTAAGCATTGGAAGTTTTTATCTAGCAATTAGCTATAATAAGAAATCCTCGAATCAAGATTGAGGTTCCTCATTATCTTATGTGAAGATTTAGTTTCCTCTATACCTCTAAAAGAATCTCAAACAAGCCTCATTGTTGAATATTTGGAAGGGTTCCCCTCTTATATGTATCTGTCCTACCTGTCCTAATTATATTTATAATTAAGGAATATATAAATCACCTGATGAGGTATACTAACCTAGTTATCCCCATTAATCAAATCTTCACTTTAGTGTCAATAGGGTATAAGTTAGCTAAGTAGGGATAGAGATTTGACTCAAATATAAGGCCAATATTGCTCTAATAATTAAAGAGCAGTGAAGTAGCTCCCTACTATGAATCACACATATGATCCTATCTTTTTGTTAACTCCCTAAGCTTTAGTAGTTGACCTAGCCCCTATAAGAATGATGAATTACTTTCTACCTCTAAATACCCCTCTCTTTTAAGAAATAAGTAATAATCCATTTAATCCATAAAGAGGTCTTGTTTTCCTTAAGTATCTAAAGCTTCTTTACCATTAGCATTTTACTACAAATGCTAATTAGGATGATCCCTAGACCGCTTTCCTCTTTAGGCTTACAAACCTCCACCTATTTTGCCTTGGCTAACCCACTCTTATTTCTTATTACCTTGCATGGAAAGCTCCTAAACCTATAGAATTACTATGTTAATAGGCTCCTCAAGGGGTCAAATAACAATACTAAATACTAGGTTATGCTTATTGAATCTCCTTATTGGATTGAAACTAAATTAGGCTAGAAAACTATGGAGGAGCAAAGAATAATAAGAAATTGAAGTTGAATTATAGGCATTATTAAGGCAACCTATATAATCACGAAAACTCAAAAACTAATGGTACCAAGAACTAAAGTTAAAATTTCATAAATTTTGATATCTTCAATCATCAAAAGAAGAAAAAACCAAAAGATAAAAATATCCTAGAAATTTCATTGACAAAGACAATAAACAAGATTGGATGAAGCAATGAAAAGGTTACTAATTGTGAGGAGAGCTTGGTGAAGAATTTACGATGAATAAAATGGGAGGGGGGTATAGGGAGTGAAAGTTGGAATAAAGTAAAGAATGTGAGAAGTTTGGAAGATATGAATAAGTTGGTAAAAATTAATTGAGATTATAGTTGGCAGTGAGCTAGGTTGGGCTTAAACCCTACTTATCCTGAGACCGATCTAAAAGTTATCAATCATCCACAAGATAAATGACATAGGCCTAAGCTTGATTTGGCTTTATCAATATAATGTCTGACTGGGTTCATGATCAGCCAATCTTTTGAAAAAATTTAAAATTAAAAGACCATTATAATGTAATGCCTAAGCTTTGACAACAACTTAGCTCCCTTCAGTCCAATGACTAGTTTAAAAGCTTTATTCAAAAGAAATCTAACTCTCAGTGTTTAAAACAGTAAAATTTGACACTACATAGTCCATTATTGTCTTAAACAAACAAGGATACTATATTAAACTCATATATTCACCCAAAGGTGATTCCACAAGGTAGACATTATATATAGATGAATAAGAGCTTAAAAAAATACATTAAAATCCTATCTTTATTAGTGGCAAATAGTTAAAAGTGGACAGTTAGGAACCAATGATAAGTAAAGAATAAAGAATAAACCATATGGCGATTAACCTAATGCATAGTTTTTCAAGGTAAACTAAGAAACAAATCATGTTCATATTCTTATTATATTCCACCACCTATTACCCTATAAGCTTTAATGAGTACTATTGAATCCATCTACAGACATACTTATTACATTAGCAAACTTTTACCTTTAACGAGGAAGTAGAGGCAAGGTAAGTACCAAATACAAGGAGCAAAGGTGAGGTAAAGCACTAAGTTATGAAATTTTTTGACTTCGTTGAAAAGGGAGAACTGAAGTAGGGGGAGTGATTTTATATGTGACTATTCAAAGAAGGAGCATTGTACTGGTCCAATTGAGCAAAGCTATAGAGGGATGACTGAGAGTAAGGAGGAAGGACTTAAGGAAGAGGAAGACATCCTTTTAAAAAGCAAAACATGAATAAAGTCAAGTGCTTTAATTGTGGCAGTAAGGGTACTTTGCTTATAATTGCAAGCCTAAAATGGTACAATCTTATATTTTGTAATTATGTCTTGTTCTATTTTTTAACTAAATCACATCCTTTGTGAATTGCAGATTTAGGAGCAACTAACCATGTAACGAACATGAAATTCTATAAAACTACTATGGAAACGATAGATTTATATAAGAGATAACTTAAGGGTTACTGTTTAAGGAATTGGAACCTACAAACTAGATATGCATGGTGGTTAATCCCTGATCTTACATACAGTGTTGTATGCTCCAAAGATTCTACAAAATCTAATCTTTGTGTTAGTTTTAATAAGTCTTAGTTTTGGTGTAAATGTCCACATTGGTGGATTGAAGTTATATCTTAGACATATTTGTTATGGCCATGATTTAGGTTAGATGATTGTATTATTCTAGATTTTGTTTAATCAATAATAATATAAGTTATTCTTTATTTACATCGTTTCGTAATTTTAACAATGATGTAAATTTGTGATATGCTAGACTATGTCATATTGGTTAAAATTGAATAAGATGATTAGCAAAAGAAGGCCTCTTAGGTGATCTACATAAAGTAGAATTACCTATTTATGAATATTGTCTACCTAGTAGGATGGTGTGAAAGCCATTTGGAAAGGGAACACGAGCTTCTTATCCTTTGCAATTGATTTATTCAGACTTCTATGTTCGAATGAAAGTAAGGACATGGCCTAAGGTTACATACTTTCACTTATGTAGATGATTACACTCATTATGATCATGTCTATTTGATTTCTCACAAATTAGAAGCATTAAATATTTTAATAAAGTATATGAATTTGTTAGAGGATCAGTTAGATAAGAAAATAAAAACATTAAGAAATAATTGAAGACAAGAATACTTGTATGATAAGTTCAAGATGTTGTGTGATGAAACAAAATTGAAAGACAATTAATTATTCCATGAGTTCTATAATAAAATGGTATTATGGAAAGACATAACAGAGCTTTACTAGAAATGGTTAGGTCCTTAATGGTAAAAGCAAATATGCCAATCGCCTATTGGGTTGATGCATTACTCACAGCCACTTATGAATTTAATTTAGTGCCGACAAAATTAGTTACAAACACTCCTTATGAGTTGTAGAAAAGAAGAAAACCCAATATGGAACATTTAAGACTGTGCGGGTGTGTTGCTTACATTTATGATCTCTCTCAAAAATATGGGAAACTAAGCCCAAGAGGGAAGAAAAGTATCTTTATTAGATAGTTTGAACAATCAAATGAGTATGTGTTTATAGATGAACAAGGTAATGAAGATGAAATTGATTTTGAACCATGAAATGTCACATTTTTTGAAAATGACTTTATAAAGTAGGATATAATAGGAAAATACCTATTTCTATATAAAACTTTTGATTAAAATGATTCCATTATAGGGAATCATGAAGAGGGACTTTAACTTAATATGAGTAGTCTAGATCTTGAAGAATTATTCTCACCAAATATTTAACTACCGAATCTAATCTGAGTGGAAGTAATCAAGAAGTTGAAGAATTTGTTTCTCATCAACCTTGTTTCCGTCAAAGTAATTATGGTATGATTCCCCGACCTTATTTTTGAAACAAAAGGAAAAGTCACATAATTATGCCACAAGAAGATAAAGAGTCAAACAAAGCATGTGAGGCTCCTATTGGCCCTAGGGTAAACAAGAATGACAGTAAGAAATGAAAAAAGAAATGACTTCTTTAAGCTCAAACCAATTATAGGACTTAGTTGACCTCCCTAATGGGCACAATGCTAATAAGAACCAATGATTTCTCAAAATAAAATGAAATGCTAATGATAGTATATAAAAAAAATACAAAGTACACCTTGTGGCGAAAGGATAGACATAACAAGAGGCGATTGATCATAACGAGACATTTTCACTTGTTACGATGTTTGCCTTAATTCTTCTAATCTTGGTTATAGTAGCTAGTTTGGATCTTGAATTACATCAAATAGATGTAAAGATTTTTTTTAAATGGAGAATTAGAAGAATAAATCTATATGGAACAACATGTAGGTTTCCTTAAGATAGGCTAAAAACATAAAGTGTGTTGATTATTGAAATCAATTTATGGTTTGAAGTAGTCTTTAAGGAAGTGCTACATATGTTTTCATAAAACAATAATTGTATATAATTTTTGTATCCTTGATAAAGACCATTTTGTATATATTAAGAGATTCAAAGATAAAGTTTTGATTTTATCTTTATATGTAGATGACATTTTGATTACTTTTAATGACTTTAAGTTTGTCAAACAAATCAAAAATTCGTTATCTTTTGAATTTGAGATGAAAGATGTAGGTGAAGCTCCAAACATTGTTGAAGTTCAGATTTCAAGAAATCATTTAAAAATATTATTGTCACTTTCTCAAGTGATTTACGTTTCAAACATTTCAGAACTCTTTTGTATGCAAAATTGCAAAACAATAGATAATACTATTGCTAAAGACGAAGGTCTCAACAAGAAGTTTTGCCTAACTACACTAAAGAAATGGAAAAAAATAAATAAAATTCATTATTGCAGTATAGTTAGAAGTATCATATATGATATGATGTGTAATATTGGAGTGGTGAATAGATATCGATCAAATCTAGGATATGTGCATTGAAAAAAAGTAAAGAGAATATTGAGGTATCTAAATGGTACTGTTGATTATGCATTGTGATATCAAGGCAAGGATCTATATATATAAAGGTATACGGATGCAAACTGGGGAGAAGATTCAAATGAGAGAAAATTTACCTTTGGATATGTTTTCTTACTTAACAACGATGTTGTATTATAGAAAAGTAAGAAACAATCATGTGTTATTTTATCCACAATGGATGCTAAATTTATTGCAATTTTAATAACAATATAAGAAGTAGTGTCACTTAGATGATTCTTGGTTAGTTTAGAGGTCATTAATGTAAGAATGATCTAGAAACAACCAACTGTGATATTTAAGTAGCAATTACTTACACCAAAGACCATAAATTTCATTGTAAAACTAACCATATAGATACCAAATACAATTATGAGAAAGATATAGTTATATAAGTAGAAGTGAACATGAAGAATATATCTACACAAGACATAGTAGCAGACTTAATGATAAAACCAATTTCTTGACATACATACCTTAGGCATGTGAAGTCACTAGGATTAGGTACATATTGAAACATAATTGGGTAACATTTCTCAATATAGATTCATTTAATTTATTATCATGTATAAACATATAAATAAGTTGACATTTTTTATTAAGTAAAAGGATTACTTAATTCTAAAGGATGTTTACTTTGAATGACATAATTTTTCATACGAATCAAAGAGTATGTTAGACAGATAAAAGGTTGGCCTTCTCACACTTGAAATTGACTCTAGTATTTGTTATGACTAATGATAAGGTATGTTTTAAGTTTATTATCAAAGTGATAGTTGAGAGCTAAAGGAAAGAACTTAAAATTCGAATATAGACTTAGATGATAAGTCTACAGGAAATTGGTTTGCAGTGATGATACGATCATTATATCTATCTTAAGCTAATAGATGAGAGCTCAGAAAGATAAAGGTAAGAGTAGAGAATTAAACTTAGGTTAAACATTAAGTATGTTTAAGCCAACATCTGTACAATATTGCATTTATGACTTTTATCATGTGTCTAGAAACAACTATAAAAGGGATTAATGTAAGTTAAAAGATCTCAATTTTTATTATGTAAGACTTTAAAGGTTAAGTAAACCTCTTAATATACCCTTAAGACCCTTGTCTAATCCCAATTAAATTTAAGGCTTGATACTTTAGAATGTTACTAGAAGATTATGTTTAATATAATCTTGTAGGACAATTATAAGAAAACAAATTAAATTTAATTAAAGAGAATTTAGAATAAAGGAAGGTTATTTTGATTGGTAACTCATATAAGAAAAATTTTGTATTCAAAGTGTCCACCGATTCTTAATAAGAGAATTGAATACAATAATAACACAATGAAATAAATGAAATTGTAGGAGATTGAAATGTGAGATATGACTGAGGGTATAGCATACAAAATTTACTAAAATATCGATTTGTTAATCGAGACGTTATATATTCTTAACATATATATCCCTATGAGCTATTATTGTATGATGTTTTTCCAGGTTATTGAACATATATGAGAACATGTAGAGATCGCATTAACTAAACTCATCATATGTGAGTGAGAGATGATAATAAAAGGACACACTTGGTAAGTTTAAAAGGTGTAACATTTCATTATCATTAATTGTTAAGAGTACAAGTAATAACATTATTTATAAATAATAGACAATGATTAATTGAAAGGATTAATGTTAATTTTTGAAAAACAAATATTCAAAAGAGATATTTTTGCAAGAAGGAAATGAGTTTTTTTAAAACAGTCCTTTAAATGATGAAATATAATCAAATCCAAATAAGTGATTTGATTAATGATGCACATGATTTAGACTATCTTATATTTATTTGTGTTAGAATATGGTGTAAGTCAGAAATTAAAAAAAAGGTCCAAGATTGACCCAAAGTCCAATCAAATCAGGTAGATCCTTTAACTTTGACCCAAGTCAGGCTAGGCCAGGATCAGGCGAGCATATCAATCCTAACTAGGATCAATAAGCTACTTTTTTGTCAAATAACTAAATCATAAAGTTGTTCTTTAGGGATATTAAAATTTCAACAAATAACTAAAATCCAAAGCGTATCTATTGTGATACTACAATGGTTGTAATTAATAAATTTTATATATGTAAGAGACATTTACGATGACAACAACGTCTATGTTGGACTCATAGGAAAAGTCAACACCAGCAAATGACACCACATAGAAAATATAGCAGGACATCTTAACAATTCTATTTTGTTCTTTTTTTTTAACTTTTCATCATTATTCTTTGTCCTTATTTAGGTACTACAAGTTGGAAATTGCTAAGTTTGTTACGAAAGAGTAGCAGAAAAGAGATAGAGTATGAAATCAAGTATATATATATCTTTACAAATCATGAATAAAATTCATTACTTTCTCACAATTTTCAATCCTTATTATTATCTTCTACATGGTATCGGAGTGGAGAAGTTCTTGATATTTGAAAAACCCTAATTTTACCAGTATGCCTAATGAAAGTGAGAGTAGTGACATACAAAATTGGTTCCAGACTAGAGATGAAGAGTTTGAATCGTATGAAATGCTATCATCAGAAAATCTAGGAGCTATACTAGTAGCCATATTACTTGACGAGACAAATTACCTACAGTGCAGTCGAGTAATGGCCATTTCCCTAAAAGCTAAGGGTAAGTACGAATTTGTTAAGGGAGCATGCAAAGAACCAGAGAAAAACCCACAATTATTGAAGAAATAGAGAACATCTGATTCTATGGTAAACATCTTGTCTCTTAAACTCTATGTCTAAGGAGATTGCTAGGTCCTTTTCGGTTATGACTACTGTGAGAAATCTATAGGAAGAACTTAGGAATAGGTTTAGAGAAAGTAATGGACCCCAAATCTACCAATTAATGCAAAATATCAATAATTTGAGACAAGGAAACGATTATGTAACTAGCTATTTTAACAAGATAAAAAGGTTGTGGGATGATTTTGGAAGTGTTATGCCTTTTAAAGCTTGTTCTTGTGAAATTTGGTAGTAAAATTGTTAATGTTGAAGAAAACAACAAACTGTTTCAATTTTTAATAGGGTTAAGGGGTGATTATCAAAGTGTGATTAGTCAAATCATGTTGTATGATCCCTTGCCTAATATAAGTAAAGCTTATTCCATGCTACTGATAGTTGAAAAATAGAGGGCTCTTTCTAGTTTATTTGGGAATTCTAATGAAACTGGTTAATTGAATGTTGCTTATAGTGTGAAATCTATTGGAAATAGAAAGGGATATGCAAAGGAGAATAGTTTCGCGTCTAGATCAGCAACTGGAAAAAGGAGATTCGTTAAAAGGGATGATAAATACTGCACCCATTGTCACAAAAGGGGTCACATAGTGGAGACATGTTTTAAAATCCACAGAGAGCTGGATTGGTTTAAGGAGTTAAAACAAAAAAGGGAAAGAAAAAGGGGGTTTCATGTAGCAGTTTCAGTTGAGAGTCCTCTTTATATCAAATAGGGGAGCCAAAACACTGAGACATTAAAGCTGAAACTGAACTTCGTATATTATCTCGACAAGTATAGGAGCTGATGAAGCTAGTACAAGGAAAAGGTATGATTGAGGTAAACCATGTAGCATTCAATAGCTACACAAGTATGAATTTTCTTCGTAGTGATAATGATTGCATTGATTATGATCAAGGTTCATGGATAGTAGAGTCAGGAGCCTCCACCCCTATGGCCTTCGAGATAGGTCTTTAACACCTATTAATCAAGTAGGAAATGTTGACTTAACCAAGGAAATAACCCTGGAAAATGTCCTTTATATCCCTACATTTCACCACAATTTATTGTCTGTTTGTAAACTTGCATAGCAAAATAATTTAGCTATAATTTTTGTGTCTAACAAGGTGTTTTTACAAGACCCCATTACTGATTATATCGTGGCTAGCTGCGAGGAAATTGGAGGTCTATAAGCTCAAACCACACCACTTTTTAGCTCTAAAAACCAAGAGAGGTCCTTCCTTGAAATTCTATCTCGATGAAAATTTTGCTTGTAATACGATCGATGATTATGGCTTATTACATTCTAGATTCGGTCATACATCCTCTAAGGTTTAAAAACATTTGAACTTTCGTTGCTCGGAAATACATAAAAATTTCTTTTGCGAAACATGTCCTTTTGCAAAACAAACTAGAAAACCTTTTTGGTAAGCATAACATCATAGCTATAATATATTTCCTTACGATTGTTGATGAATATAGTAGAGCCGAATGGACCTTTTTATTAAGCACCAAAGAATAAGTTCACAAAACTCTTACTATATTCATCACCATGATTGAAAATAATTTTAAACAAACCATTATGATTATACAAATGGAAAACGGAACCAAGTTTGTGAACCATTTGAACCAACAATTATTTGAAAACAAAGGGATTTTTTACCAAAAAACTTGCGTTCATACGTCCCAACAAAACGGGGTTATTGAGCGAATACGCAAACACCTCCTTTAAATCACCCGAGCGTTTATGTTCTAAGCGAATTTACTAAAAGAATTTTTGAGGGAAGCTCTTTTAACCACTACTCACATAATCAATGGCCTACCGACGAAATTGCTATCATAGGACACACCTTACAAAAAATTACATCGAAAAGAGCCAACCTATGACCATATTTACACCTTTGGGTGTCTATGTTACACCACTAACATCACTCCCCATAAAGAAAAACTCGACCCACGAGTAACAAAATGTTTGCTCCTTGGATACTCAACCGATCGAAAGGCTTATAAATTATGAGCAATCGACACAAAACAAGTAATTTTTAGTCGAGATGTTTCTTTATACAAAACCTTATTTCTGTATAAACAAATTGAAGAAACTGAACAAAACATTGACCTAATGTTTGACCTATTGTTTGGGCCATCCATCCCAAATACCTATACCCAAACTCAATTACCTAGTTACCCAAACCTCATTGACGGATTCACCCAGACCTGACCTGATAGACCAACCTACACCATTACCATCACTTACTACCTAAATTTAAAATCCCTAAATTGAAACCCTATATCGATCAAATACCTAAACGACTTCCGATAACATCACCATACTTACCTGATTCAGTACCCAACGCTGGAAACCACCACAATACCTTAGTGATTACATTACTAGCCTACCAAATCAAGCTCTCAATGCTTCCTTGCAACTCTTCATAGACCACAACAAGGTCATCTTCTCCATTTCCCATAAAACCTTCTTGGCTAACTTGTCTACTGACTCTGAACCATTTTCTTATGAAAGTGCTAAATGGGACCCATTGTGGATTGAACCGATGAAGGCGGAGTTTGAAGCTTTAGAAAGAAACGAAACCTGGGTATCATCTATGTTACTGACGGGAAAGAAGGCATTAACCACGAAGTGGGTATACAAAATCAAAAGAAAAGTAGACAGACAGATTAAAAGATAGAAAGCACATTTTGTTGTGAAGGGATTCAAGCAGACCCTGGGTGTTGACTACTTCGATGTATTCTCTCCTATTGCGAAGATTACTACAATTTGCACTATTCTTGCTGTTTTCATAGCAAAGGGGTGGCCTATACACCACATAGATATAAACAATGCTTATCTACATGAAAAAATTGAAGAAGAAATTTACATCTCACCACCTCAAGGCTATAACAGAACGTGAACAGGGGGTAATAAGACTTTGAAAATCTCTATATGGCCTAAAATAGATAGGAAGGCAATGGAATAAGGAAATCATAGTAAAATTGACGATTTACAGGTTTGTGCAAGCATACTTAGATCTTTGTTTGTTTACAAAAGGTAACAATACTGACTTTGTATGCTTAGTTATCCATGTAGATGATGTGCTGATCACTAGTTCTGATGAATCCCTGATAAGTGATATGAAGGGTTTCTTGAAAGATTTATTCACCATAAAGGATATGGGATACGTAAAGTATTTTGTTGGTATCAAAATAGCTAGATTAAAGTGTGGTATGATATTATCCCAAAAGAAGTACATATGTGATATATTGGTTGAATTGAAAAGTGCTGATGTGCCCATGGTTCTAAGACTGAAATTGAATTCAGGCGATGGTGCTTTATTAATCGATGTTGAAAAGTATAGGAGAATCGTCAGGCATCTTTTGTATCTGAATTTTACTTGACCTGATATCACACATATAGTGCAACAATTAAGCCAATACACCGCTACCCCAAGAGAACCACATTAGAAGGAACTGACTCATGTGTTAAGGTATCTTGTAGGGAGTGTTCCAAAGGCACTATATTACTCAAAAACTTTGAAAACAAACTGTTAGCTTATTCTGATGCAGACTAGACAGGCTACCTAGTCACCCAAAAATCCATTATAGGCTTCTGCATATTTCTAGGTTCATCCTTAATTTCTCGAAAGAAAAAAAAGCAGCAAACGGTCAGCAGATCTTCCACTGAAGTTGAATACAAGAATATGGCCAGTACTCTCTGTGAAATAAAGTGGCTAAATTACATCTTAATTAATTTGCAAGTGAGGGTTTCATCGTCAATTCCACTAAGATGCGATAGTATGGTAGCAATCCATATCTCCAACAATCCCGTGTTTCACCAGCGTACAAAGCATCTAGATATCGATTTCCACTTGGTACGTAAAGCAATCCATGATGGTTTTCTCCAAGAAAGTCACTTATCTTCAAGGTTCCAATTGGCCGATGCATTCAAAAAGGCTTTACCAGCACCAACACTTCACATAGCATTGGACAAGTTGGGTTTACATAAACTCCAACTTGAGGAGGGGCTGTTGGACTCACAGGAAAAGTCAACACCAACAAATGACACCACATAGAAAATATAGCAGGACACCTCATCAATTCTATTTTGTTCTTCTTTTACTATTCATCATTGTTCTTTGTCCTTATTTAGGTACTACAGGTTGGAAATTGCTAGGTTTGTTACGAAAGAGTAACAAAAGAGAGAGAGAGTATGAAATCAAGTGTATATATTTCTTCACAAATCATGAATACAAATCATTCCTTTCTCACAAATTTCGATCCTTATTATTGTCTTCTACAGCCTATAATCTCCAATTTAACTTTCGCGATATTTGCAAAGCAAAATCTATCACACAATGTGACAAGTCACAATTTAATCTATAATTAAAACTTAAAAAGAGAATTCCGGTGCTTCTTTTGGTCAGAAGGCTAGAACCTCACAAGGTCCCCTGTACTTGTCATATTGTGAATGTTCTTCCACCAAGGAAGCAACACAAAATTAATAAACTTAGTTGAGATGCAGGCTTCTCAACCTAATAATGAAAAAAAATTCTAGAAAAGATTTTTAAAGTTTCGAGCAAATCTCTATTCCCTTACTCTAGAGTAACAACAGGATGCTAAGTCTTATTAAAGAGTCCAGTATCATCAGTTGCTACAGTTGTAAGCCTCGAGGTCAAAATTGTAGCAGCAATGAGTTTACACTATAGTATGAGTTGCTTTCCTTCTTATTCACAAAATAAGTCAAAATAAAGATGTTCAAATGCTAAATTCAAATGATATTTTCAACTCATTACTTTATTTTAAAGAATTTATTGAAAGACAAATATACCAAGTATTGATGAATTTATGAACTAAAAATAAAATGAAACGTGTACGGTAGCTATTAGAATCTAAAAAAATTGAATAATGACTCCAATTGATCTTAAGACTTTAAAACAAAATGCAAAATATTTAGAGAGTTTAAATAAAAAATAATAAGTTAGGTCTTGACAGAATTCTTCTCTCCTACAATTGATAAAACAGAACATGATTACTTTTAAGTTAATTTTAGACTTTAGCCTCTACTAAGTACTTAGGCATTGAGCATAAGACTTGAATTTTTAGAAATGCATCACTTGATCTGTGCTCTTTAAAATTGAGAGCCCAACAGAAGTTTTATTTAATAATTTATAAACTGTGATTAAGAGCCAAGACAGATCTAGGATTAGAATTAACAACTAACAGTTACAAAGATAAAAATGAGATTAAAAGTCCCATAAAGGTATGTGGGTTTTAGTGTGGAAGTTAAAATCCCAGAGAGATGCCTATGATTGACAACTAACAATTAAAAAAGAAATAATAAAATTAAAATAGTAAAGATTTATTTATTAATATTATAAATATTGTACTAGACTTAGTATCTAATTTGGCTTTAGTACAGCACGGTAGCATTATCAATTAATATCGTGTACCATTTTGAATAATTTTTCTAAATTTTATAAAATTACAAAATATTCCCTCCAAATATATTATGTTATATAATTTTTAATTTGACATCAACCTTGTCTCAAAAAATCATAATAATATTACTTTGAAATAAAAACTAACTCTTTATTTCTTTTAACTTTTCTTTTTTTATATGTTTCATATATAAACAATAACTATAATTACTATAAGAAAAGATCTTTTAATTATTATATATATCCACATGTAAAATTAAAAATAATACAAAGTATTTAAAATATTACAATTGATATCATTTAGTAAATAACAAGTTACATAAAAAAAAATCATATAGTAAGAATAATATAGGTCTATAAGCATTACAACAAGAGTTCTACCAAAAATCACATCAAAACAAAAAATACTTATAATTAAAAGCTTTATATTTATATCACATATATAGAAAATAATATATACAGTGAATATAAGTGAAATTAAAATAAAATTGAAAAATGAAAAATTTGGAACTTCATTCAATGACATATCCACTCAGATCATGTGGACCTCATTTTTTATTTAATATAAAATTCACATCATTGAGAGGAGTCTTATTGTACCATCATTCAAATTCATTGTACCAAATGACATTTTAATACTTTCCTATCCAATATTATCTTCTAGTCACTCTTATCTATGAAACATAATTCCTCATAAACCCAATCATCTAAAATATTGATAATTAAGGCAAATTAGTTTTATAAAACCATTTTTTCTATTAAGAGTCTTAGTAAACAATTATAATTTGTTATTAAGAAATTAAAAGAAATTATATTCAAATTATTAATGACAATAACATACTTTTCTCGAAGTATTAAGTTATATCAAATAAAGATTAAATCATTTAATCTTTTGTATTCCAATCCATTTCCCTTTTTTTAATGAATGAATTCAAATATGCTCTAATTCCTTTCACATCCAATTATACTCATACATTGACTCAAAATTTGAATTGCAAACCTTTGCAATTCTAGAACACCACAAGTAACTGTAAGACAATAAAATTAACCTTATAAATAAAACAAAGTGATGTTTAATTTCTAACAAGTAACAATAATGAAGAAAATTGTACCTGGAGTAAGTTTATCTCTTAGACGAATTGTAATGAGCATCCCAAAATCATGGCATGCATCTTTGTATGCCTCAATTTGTGAGTAAGGATATCTTGCATCATTTAATGTGAAATAATAGCCATGGTAGTTAATTGCATTCCCCTGTTTGCTTTAGCTTTGTAAAACATAGTCTAAAATAGACATTAGGATTCAAAAAATCCTAACAGTAAATAGCAGAGAATAAAGATGCTTTTCCCATCTTTTATTAATGCTGCAAGATAAGGTACATAAGGAAGGTCTATTTTTCATATTGGAGTTGATTGCTTTCTTTTCCCTCTTTGTGGAATCATAAAAGTAACCTATTATTACCTTCTCATCATCATCAATTAGATGAAATACTCTTACCGAAAGCTCATAATCTCAAATGACAAATTGACATTGGGAAAATATTCATAATGTTAAGAATTATTTTAGAAACCTCCATTTTAGCATTAGACTTGACAAACTGAGATGTAACTCACTTACCACTTGTAAACATTTGTCTCATCTTCTTTTAATTAAAAAACATTAAAGTGATAAGAAATTAGTTGTAACTCTTGTAATAGTAGGATGACATAAATTCCTACCATTAGTAAAACTCTTTTTCATCAAATTCAGAACCTATACATAATTATAGATGAACATAGTCAGTTTTCTTGCTTTCTACACAGTTTCATTATTGATAGGAAAGTATCTAATATCTCTTATATTTTTCAACATTAGGATAATGCAATATGCGGCACAAATAATCCAATAAAAAATTATTTGTTCTTTGTAACCCTTTTCAGGTGCTTTATAAGTAGAGTGATAGGCTGTATAATGTTTTCAAGCTTAGCTTTATTCACAACTTTATCAAATATCTCAAACAAAATATCAAAATTTCTTGCATCAGTGGACTTCAAAAGCATCATTTTTTTAATGATAATGAACCTAAAATTAATAATGGGCTTATGTCTTCTATATCTCCAACCATCACATAGATTGAACGCCTATAAGTTATCCAAGTCATTCTTTTCTCATCCAAAAACATTTTTATTTCATCTTATCTACTAAGAAAATTACCTCTATAGTCATTAATTGAAGGACTTTTATATCTTGGATTATAAGAGGCAATGTCTTCTACCATTAGATGGTAATATTAAGACTGAGCAACAATAAATGATACAACTGCATTATACCACCATCTAGCTATTTTCATGTCTATATTATGAGTTACTTATTTGGATTATAAGACACTCTAGGAGTTCTTTATGGAGAAAAAAAGTTAGACACTTGTCTTTTTATCTTCCTCATATCAGTTGCAGCAATCCCTTCTTATTGGGTAGGAATATCATTTTGGTCACTGTAAGAAAAACTTCCACCACCAATTTTGTAGTCTAGACTTTGTCCCTTTTTTCTTTTTCATTTTGATACTCTTTAACGAAAGTTTTCATCTACCATTTCACAATATTATTAACTTTCTTACGAGGCTCCACATCATCTTTGATTCCAACTAAAAATTTCTTTAATATGGTGATTCTCCCACCTTTAAAATCTTTTTTTTCAATACAAATAAATAGTATGATTTTTTATACCAGGAACTAATCTAATTTGAGTTCAAACTAGATTATCGAATCTTTCTTAAGATGTTGAATTATCATGAGTATTTAAAATTTCTTCTATTTATTTGTACAAATAAATAAAAAAATATGTCAAAATTAAATTAGTAACTTCATATCATAAATAGAGTTTTTGCATATGAAAGACATAAACCACTAGTTTGAATTATTTAACAGAGAAATCTTTGCATATACATAATATTGATGTTTAAAAAAATTCAAAAGTCATTACTTAGTTATGAAAATTCAAAATTCATTATTTAGCTATAAAAATTTCAAAGTCAATTATGATAAGATTGATCATACACAAATACTTAAAAAATAAAGTTCATAAAGTTAATGTATTGGGAATATTATTACCATATTCATAATATATTCAATTAGATATTTTACTAATATAGAGGATACAATTTATATTTGGACATATTAAAAAGTTAAATTAATAGTGTTGAGGAAGCTAAAAAATTATATACAAGTGTATCAAAAACATAAAAATGTTATCTTAGTTATATTATTCTTTTGGCAATTGACAATGCAAATTGCAAAGGTGACTTTATTTAAAAAAATAAAAAGGAAAAACATTACTTAAGCATTTACAATTTTCACTTTATGTTGAATAATAAGCATACTATTATAAATCAAGGAAAATCTTAGAAAACATTTTGATATAATCATGGAAAAATCAAATTAAATTAGGTTCAAAATAATTATTAAAAAATAAATTACCTAAATTTTAATATTAATTTATACGTAATTGGTAACGAAATTGATTAATTTCTAATGTATTATTCAAATCACACGTAATCGAGAAGAAAACAAAAGGAAGAGACTCTTTAGTGATTTGCAGCAATGAGAGTAAGTTTTTAACTTTTCCATTTCAAACCTTCAAGTTCAATTATTCAAGCCTTCATTTGAAAAAGAAAAACACAAAGAAAAAAGATCCAAAGTTGCATTCTTGGACTAGTATACTGCTTAAAATTAGTAGTATAACATTTTATTCAACACATAAACCTAAATGAAGCTAGGTGGGAAAAGAAGAAGCTAGAAAAGGTTAATAAAAAAAAGAAAAAAAAGAGTGGATCTTTTGAAAGGTGTTTCTATTCCGTAATGATGTGTTATTTTGAACAAAAATAACTTATCTGACAAATAAAAATAATAAATTGATTATATAATAAATTAAGTCCTTTTGGTTTGATTAAAACTAAAAATTAAATTAAGTATTTTTTTCTAAATATTAACAATCAGAACAATTTTTATTTAAAATTCAATTATTTTCGTTTCTTTTCAATAATTTGATTTGAAATGAGGTGGTTGGGTGGTTATAGCAATATTATGAATATTGTACTAATACCAGTACAATACTCTACCAGTATCAATTAACAGCAGCTATCGTTTTAAGTAATTTTTTAAATTTATAAAAATAACTCCTAATTTTTTTAAAATTACAAAATAGCCGGTTAATATATTGTATTTTTACATTTGTAGGGCAACATTTAGTAATCTGCACATATAACAAAAATTAATAATATAAATATATATATATAGCATCCATCGATCCAATAATATTTATATATTAATAAGATTAGAGCGACTTAACTGATTTATCAAAACTATAAAAAACCTTTCAAATTTAAACATTCGCTTTTGGCAAGACTAAAGTTTTTATTTTTTATGAAGTTTTTTAACATTAAGTTTAGTATAAATATGTTTTGTAAAAAACAACTGATGCTTATTATTCTATATAAAAAATAGCTTATATTATTGGAGTTTAATTAGACTCAACTTGACCCAATCCTTCTATGTAATCAGAGGCTCTACAAGCTGAGTGATCAATCCATAGCAACCCACTAAACAAGAACTTGAGTTTATTCCTCTTGTTGATCTTGATTTTCTTACGAGGAAAATGAACATTCAAGTAGAGATGATCTTTCAAAGCATTGTCAAGTCAACTTCTCCAACACGTACCCATCTTCGTTGTTGCTTGTTCTCTTCTTTGGATCAAATGATATGTTGATGTTTCCAACCGTTGTTATTTTTCTACCCATTTTTTACGTCATCCACCGATAATGCTGAGAAACTCCAAAAGCTTAGGACATCACTGTCGGAGACATTAACCATATTTTACCATTTGGTCGGACGTTTTGTCGAAAACTCCCACGTAGATTGCAAAGACAAATGGGTTCCTTTCTCGGAAGTAAAGGCCAAATGTAGTATCCTAGAAATCCTCAAAACCCCATATAGCCATTATCTCAATGAGTTGATTCCCTTCGATGTGTCCACTCAAAACCACCTCGCTGCTTTTGCTCAAGTTACTTACTTTGAGTGTGGTGGGATGGTCATCGGAACTTAAAAGCTGTGGCTGCGTAGAGAGGACGGAGACAGCAGATTCAACAGAAATGAGAGGGTCTGCATTGAGATTTATTTTGTTAGGTATAATTTTTTCTTTTGCAAATTAGCTCCTAAAGAATATAAACTTCACCATATTCGGCCAGTATTTCAAATATCTAACTGTTATGGGTTAGTACCAGACGAAAACACCAGCATAACAATCGTAGTCCAAAAGTATTTTAGATTCAAGCCACCAAATATGTATCTACAAGGGAGAGTGCATATCCTCTTTTTTTCTTTGTTGAAAAAGAAAAGAAAAATAGACAACGGCATCGTCATGACGAGGCCCGTAAAAGTTCTAAATGTATGTATTCCAGCCAACCATTTCTGTTTATAACGGGCATTCCCCTGTGATTACCGTGAAACCACTTTGAATTTCAGCTCCAAAATCTTTGTTATTGTGGGGATAGATTAAAACCTTAATTTTTATTCACCATAAATTAACTTCTAATTCGTCGAGTAAACCTGCCAATGTTAGTTACTATATAAAAATTAAGAGGCATCATCTGAATAATTTTGATGATTATCATAATTCATATGAACTAAATAGTTTCCAACGCTTCATAAGAAACTGAATTAATTTAATTAATATAAACTATTGTACTCACCTAGCCAAACAACTTTTAGCGTAGGAACTACGCTGGTCCACGGCACCAGGATAAAAAGCTCTTCTTTTCCATGCCTATTCTTGCGTAAAGCCTTTAGCTTAAGAACTAAGCAGGTCCTCAAAATGTCATCCCACCAAAGATGAATCTTGTATCATAAAACCAACAGTCAAACGGTCTCCACCATATTCTACATCAACTGTTATAAAGCACTTCGTAGTACTCTTCAGAAGCATTGAAAAATCTTGCCTTCAATCCCTCTCCTGTTGCTAAGGTTTTTCATGTCTTTCCTAAATCTGAGGTCTTTACCTGCCAAGAAGGCTTGGAAGAATTTCACTTCCAAATTACAAAGCAAGCTTCATAGACTCCACAAGTCCAGAGCTATCAAGAAAGCAAATAAAACAAGTAATCTTTATACTTGTACGTCTGCAAAATCCATCTTCTTCCAGGGACGTGATCCCAAAAAGAAGCTGGCTTTTCATATATCTGATACTCACAGCCGCTTCCAACTCCAGAAAAGTTCTGAACCCGTGTTTGTCGACCAGCTTTTTGCCCATGCAAGTCCAAAGCAAGTGAAGCTAGTTGATCAACGCTCTGCAAAGATGGTAGGGAAAAAAGAGGGAGATTGGAAGAAAATTGAAGTAGCATGTAGTTCGGGGGATGATATGTGGGAGTCGTTGGGATTTGCCTCTCCCCAGATGCGAGGAATAGACGAAAGAGCTGAGCAGTTCATTTCGAGTTTCAGGGCAGAGATGGAGTCTCAGGAAAGGATAGCCCGTGATATATAAAGTGGTAGTGTGCAACTTGTAGTCCTTTTCGGTCAGATTGTTTGTTATTGTTAGGTTATCCAAAGTTTTTACTGGATTTTTTGTACGAAAGAAGATGGGTTCTGTAAATGAATTTCACGTTAGTGTTCTTGAATTCTGCACTCGTTCGATTGCACGAATTTAAGTTTTACTACCCAATGTATTGATGTGACGATAATTTAATAATTTAATTTAAAATTTTAATTATTTAAAATTCTCAGTATCATTCTTATTTGTAACAACAAGAACCCCAATTCCTAATAGGAAAATCAACCCCTCTTCAATCAAAACTTATCCGGTATCATTAATTTTTTCCTTATAGACCAATGGCTCTCACTCTCACACCACCTGTCATCCATTAAACACTTAATTATCGTCAACTTCACTCTCCTTCCACTCGACGCTGCCACAATTCGTCGGACCACTATCGTTCCATTGGGTGGCAACTCTGGTAGTTTGTGCAAATGACATTGGAAGCGAATGCAAGCGAAGAAAGCAAACAGCTCCTCAGAGCTCGGCTATGTTGTGAAGATAAATTTACAACATTATAAAGAGAGTTCGAACATTGAGCAACAATTTTGGAGTCTGAACGACCGTAGGAGGCTGTTAAAAAAGCTCCATCCCTTATTCTCCGTTAGTACCGAAGAATAAGTCAAGGTTTTCTTAAAGGGGTTGTTCATAGTATTAAGCCTTAAGAGAAAGTTTCTGGGTTTAGTGATTCTGGGGAGGAGTTAAATTTGGGCTAGAAAATAAGAATCAAGAGAGAAATAAAGATGGTTTTGAGAGAAAAATCTAAACTTGGGGTTCAGCTCTAGGGGAAATTGGTTAGAGAAAATTTCTGGATTTGTTGATTCTGATAAGGAGAAGATGAATTTGTTCATAGAAAATGAGAATCAGGAGAGAAATAAAGATGGGTTTGACAGAAAATTTCAACCATAAGGCTTGGTAGGAGGGGAAGTTATGAATATTGAACAAAACAACACAAAAAAAGGACAAAAAAACGATAAAAACTAAAACCTGAGGAGCGAGGGTTGAATGCAAAGACGGCAACACTAAGACAGTAGGAGGACAAGAAAAACACAAAATTGAGGAGGAGGGCAAAAACAGACGAACAGAAGGACAACTTAGGATGAGCTACAAAAATGAACAGAAACAAGAAAAGCATGAAGTGTTGGAAAATCAGGTCAAATTTGGATCTCGCAATAATTACGATTTGTTTTGCAATTTTATAATTCATAATAAAATATAATTCGTAGTTTTTACCTTATTATGAAGTTTTATTTTTTCCTATCTATCCGAACGATTCCTTAAATTGGATCATCTCAGTCACTTTAATCATACAAATATCTAACCTCTAACAGTATTTAAAGAAGGTATTAAAAAAAAATTGTAACTATTACATGAAGAGATAGGCAAGGAGTGTTAGCTCTCTTAGAGTTTAAGCCTATTTTTAATAGGTTTTAGATATTTTATTAATTTAATTAAAATTATATTGTAATTTCAATTAAACTTTAAAAAACTTTACAATCAAGTCTAACTAAATTAAAATATATTTTCTTTCTTCAATCTATTATTTAGATGTGACTTGTTAGGTTCTCAAATATATTAGCAATAGATACAAATTATGAACCTAAATCATATTTGGAATTATATAAATTAAACTTCTTTAATTTATCTTTAATTTTTTAATTAAATAATTTATATCCATAAATCAAGATTATGGTCTAGCAACATATCATGACCATCTAAATACTTAGAAATATCAAAGTAATTTTGACTAACCTTTTTTATGTTTTTTTTCGTATAATTTAATTTTTTCATCATACACTATTTTGATTAGACATAGAGTATGTAATTGATATTTACTTTATTTGAGTCTAATCATGTTAGTTCTCTATCATTACTAATTGATTATATTAATGAAATTTGTAAACTATTTACAAAATATCATTCCATTTTTTCGAATTAATATTAAAAGAGAACAAAGAATCACTCTTTGTAATTACTTTAGGATGATGAATCGTATATTATCACTCAATTATCTCCATATAGTTTATGATACATCTAATAGCTACCTACTGAGCTACCCTTAACTAGAATGAGTCATAAGTAGTATCAAAATATAACAATCCCTATATAAGATAACTTTGAAGATCTTAAGTTAAAAAATCACTTATACATTCATTGTAATAAAATTTTTTATAAATATACAAGTAATATTCTAAATAGATTTCGTATATGAGGTCAATTCAATGAACTTATTCTCTAACTAGTATTCACATATTTGTTTAAGTATCTCTACACTTTAGTCTAGAAATTGATTACTTCCTTCATAAGGAAAAATGTAACATATGCTAGTCTTTTATGTTCTATTGACGTCAAGTCTTTATAGAATAATGATTAGAAACAATTTAGGGATAATATATAAATGCAATATAAATATCATAATTATAATCTCATCATAATTTCATTTGCTATGTATATTTATCTTATGAACTTCATCATTTTCATCTGAATATGTATAAGACAAAGAATGTTTCTAAATTATTATGTCACTAAACTATAACCAACTGATTGGCTGTAGGACGTAAACCAATAGTCTCTTACTTGCAATAATCCAATCATTTAAGTATCTTATATCATATCTTCATATGATGATCATGCTATTGTTAGACATTGGTTTAATGAGGGAATTTTACAAGATTCTCTATAATGGACACTTGCTTAAATCTTATAGCTTTCATCTTAATTATCATCATAATGAAAAGAGATTACCTAAATATATACTTAGATTTTTAATGAGACCTTAACACATTTCACATGCCCAATGACTCTAATGTTTTACAATATACTACTGTCTGAACAATGCAAGGAACTATTCCAAGTTCATTAAAGAACTTATTAACCAAAACAATCATTTCCACTAAATGAAAAATGTATTATGGCCTAATTAGCAACCATTGCTACGTTAGAACCATTCCAATCTCTAAATAATATTTTTGTAACTAAAATATACCTTAGACAGGTTTTACTCCTAAATTTAGTATCCATACAATCTTGAACTCAAATATCAACTTGTACATAGAATAATAGATATCTTTAATACTTCACAAGTATCAGATACCTCAAATACTAAACACTTTTAGTACATTATTAATGTACATGGACTCATAATAGGTAAACAACTTCCAATATATCTTTATAGATCTAATTCCCAAAATTAAGCTATTACCTTTCTATATCCAATAAGAGTTATTCTTGGACAATTATATTTTCAAAAATTAAAAATATAAATTATTAATTCTCGATGAGTAATATGTCTCTATATACTCTCACTAAAGAGAACAACTATACTCCTACTAACCTTTTTATAGACATGATAAATTCATAATCATCTCTTAAACAAATTCTTTGAATTTATCATGAATGTGAATATTTTAACATTTTGTAGCCTTTCAACTATACATGCAAATGTATAAATAAAGGCACTAGTTCTAGCTGGATGTATTGTCATGAAATTTGAACTTTTCAAACTGCATCTTACTCCTACTAGTTATGTTGACCCTCGAAATTTTTTCTTGATGAATAAATATGATTTAAATTAATTATGAGGTTTTGATGGAATGATTTGGGAGTTAATTATTATGTTAATGTTAGTAAGATTATATGACATAGGTTGTTTGAATTAAAGTGTTAAGGTAGTAAGATTATATAAGGGTATTTTTGGCAAGTCACTTAAACATATAAGGCTATAAGGCTTAATGGAAGGGCAAAGTAGACATTTTACATTCATTAAGAGTATAAATGGGAAGAAGGAAGAGTAATCTTACTCTAAAGAAGAGAAGTGTGTGTGGAGAACTAAGGAAGAGGGAAGAAAACGTGAAAAGAAGAATAAGGAAGATGATTTGCTAAGGTAATCATCTCTCCTTCTTGCTTTGTTAGAAAATGGATTAGAGCAATGGATTTGTGTTAGGGTTTGTGTTGGAAGAAAGGAAGAACTAAAGAATCATTTTTTATTTTTATGAACTTCTAAGCTAGGGTTTCATGGTGATTGAAGAAGCTTTGGATAAACAAGTAAGTATAAGCAACATTGTTCTTGATTTGATAAATGAAGCATGTTTTGGTGATAGTTAGAAGTACAATGAGGTTAAATAGAGTAAGAATCTGGAAAAATTTAGGAGAAGAGTCACGTTTCTGCAAAAGTTCGCCACGGAAAACTTTTTGGTTCACCGCGGCAAAGTCCCCATGGTTCTCCGCGACCAACTCTGAGGTTCGTTGCAACAAAATTGCAAGAAATCAAAGTTCGTTGCGGCTAACTTTTTGGTTCGCCGCGATGAAGTTTTTATGCATAGTTTAAACATATTTTGGTATTTTAAGCATAACTTTTTGTGTAATTATCCAAATAGAATGATTTTTGATTTAAAGTAAATTATAGACATAAGGCTACAATTTACCTGATGAAATGGATTTTTAATTTAGTCTCTAAGAATTTCAATTTTTGGATGGAAGTTGAGCATAGAATACTATTTCAGTTTAAGAATAATCTGAAAATGTTTGGGGTATAACTTTTAGAGTACTGAACAAAATTGAATGATTTTGGTGTCATTAGAAACTTAAGATAATGAGGAACATTTTTCCAGAAGAAAGTGTTATCAAATTTCATCATTTAACTGATCAAAATGATAATGGAAAATTGACCCAAAAGTTTAAATTTTTGAAAGGGTTCTGGTTCAAAAAGCTTAGGAAATTCATGGGTTTTAGTGAATATGTTTCTTTGGGTTCTAAATTGGAATTCCTATTGAATGGAGTTTTTGATTATTGTTAAAGGAAACCAAGGAAGGCAAGAGGAACAAGGGGAGAGGTCTTTTTGAGCAAGTTTATAAGTAAGGATTTCAAGGTGGGTACACGTTTATAATAGAGTAAATAAGCCACTAAATGTTTTCTTTGAATCAAGGAAGTTTAATGATTTCAATTGCATCATAGATGTTGCATCTATTGCTTCTGGAATGGATTGTGAAATTGTTGTATGTTTGATATATGAATTGTGTTGATGATTTATAAAAAGACTTTGAAAATGATTCTTTTTGAAAAGATACATGTTTATAAAATCATGTTTTAAAAGAAGTGCCTTTTTGGGCAATACGTTTTACAAGTCATGAAATACATGTTATGTGGGTTTATGTTGGTTCCCTAAGTTAAATCAAGTGCACTTTGATAAAAAGGTTTCTCCTACCTGCCTGCTAGTGGCATGGAGCTCCTTCACGGACTCCCACAAGTTCACGGCTACTAAGAGCATTAAGTGGGATTATGATAATATGTTCTGTTCATGACTACATAGGACCACTATGTGGAAATGTGTACAGTACGTTATGTTTTTGAATCTACCCAAACCATTATGATGAGCTTATATTATGTTGACAAGTTGATGCATAAATGATTTGTAATTTGTGAATGTTGGTTGAGAATTTGAGAATAATACGTTTTATAAATTCAATTAGACTTTGTATTGACAAATGAACATTTCAAAAGTTTTGCTTATTTTTCCGTTATAAACTATTACCCATGATCTTTCAAGCTCACCTCTCGTTCCTCCCCATCTTTAGGTGATGAGTAAGAGATCGAGCGATTAAGAGCATAAAGGCATTTGGAAACTACATGATAGTTAGCTTTTGTACTAAGTTAATTTGATTTTTAAGCAGCTTTAGCAACATATCAAATATGAGCATCCGTGTGTATATTGTATTAAGCGAATGATGTCATGTTGATATGTGATTAAAGTTTTGTAAAACTTTTAACTTTTGAGGTTAATGAAATATGAATTTGCGCATGGATGAGATTGAGTTGAAATTAGGCATACTTGAGGAAGTTATCATTTTGAGATTGATCCTTTTGATTACGAATTGTTGTAACATATAAGTGAGGTGTGATATGGAAAAAGGAAAGATAGTAAATTATGATGAATGACAATTAGTTATAAGAAATGAATTAAATGTTTTAAGAAAAGAGATTAGAGAGTATGATGAAATAACATTAGTAGTTGAATTGTCATAAGATGATGTTACCTTAGAGGGAGTGAATTCGGGACAACTTATAGTGAAAGTAAGAATTGGATAGATGGAGAAACCTAGGGAAGGCTCTTGAGTAAACCTTTCCTGAAAGGTATTAGCAT
Organism: Erythroxylum reticulatum; assembly: GCA_025504915.1. Classification (NCBI taxonomy): domain Eukaryota; kingdom Viridiplantae; phylum Streptophyta; class Magnoliopsida; order Malpighiales; family Erythroxylaceae; genus Erythroxylum; species Erythroxylum reticulatum. The sequence goes on along the minus strand of JANSVA010000004.1, from coordinate 17,978,145 downwards.
GGTTAATTTTGGACCTTCACCGTGGCGAGGTCAAGAGTTCGCTGCGGATCCAACGTTTATGGTAACAAAGCATGAAGAGGAACTGATGATTGTTAAGGAGATTTCGTTAGATCACGCTCACGTTTCATGACTCCAAAGTTGGACTCCGAAAATGGGGTCCAACATATTATGGTATTAAAGCGCTAGGTTTACTATCTTACATGGGCATTTCATGATATGAGAAAATGAAAGTTTGTGGATATTTAGAAATAAGAGATATTACATAATCCGATATGTTAAGCACTGATTCAACACTTATGGTTATGTCAGTGAATTTGGTGACAAAATTTTGTTGTGGATATGTACTTGAATTGATATGGATGTGAAATTATATTCATGAATTGACTGAGAAGAAATAGAGACATAGGCGGAAATGACAAGATTTAAGGTGTTTTATGAAAAGTGGAATTGAAATGCTGAATTTGGAATTTAAAATGATTGTTTACTTATTGTGATAAGAGTTATGATATGATATAAGATTATGTTAATGAATATGATATTAGAATTTCAAGATGGCTATGCGTCTATAATTCTAAATTGATTAAGAAAGTACGTAGGGAAAATGAAACAAATCATAGTTATATATGTAGAAGTTCTCAAGGTTATATTAAACAGTTATTATGAGTACATATCCGATAATGTGATTACATTAGTGAATAATGTGATTGATTATATGAGATCTATATTTGGATATGGTATAGGAAGTAATCTATGATCCTTATAGATAAAATCATGAGATGAATCAGAGGAATGCAATGGAAGTATGGTATAGGTGATTTTGTTGAAAAGGTAACTACCATGGAGGAGTAAATTTTTTTGAATAGTCGTAGAATTTTTAGAGGCTGTTCAGAATCAATTGTGACTGACATATCATTAGCATAAGATATACATTGGCGAATTTTCTGAGATAAATCTTTGGGCAAAATGAAATGACTTTGATGACACACACTTAAGCATATGCAATAATAATTATATTTACGACTTTATTGAGTTTTGGTAATTAGAACATTATGAGCTTTTGATGGAATAATTTTGGGAGTTAATTATTATGTTAATGTTAGTAAGATTATATGACATAGGTTGTTTGAATTGAAGTGTAAAGGTAGTAAGATTGTATAAGGGTATTTTTGGCAAGTCACTTAAGCATATAAGGCTATAAGGCTTAATGGAAGGGCAAAGTGGACATTTTACATTCAT
>JANSVA010000004.1:17938253-17964982 GCA_025504915.1 Erythroxylum reticulatum | reverse complement strand
TAAATTGGTATCAGAGCTAGGTTTCTAGTCGGTAGGACTAGCTAGAGATTTGGACTCTCCCCCATAGATGCGTTTTCCATAGCCTAATGCACCGAATCCTATCAGAACTCCGAGGTTGAATTTGCTTAGGCATGAGTAGTACTAGGATGAGTGACCTCCTGGGAAGACCTCGGGAAAAGCAAAACTGTGAGGGCTTAGCTAGGTCAAGGCCCAAAGCGGACAATCTTTGTTAGTAGATGATCTGGGTTGTTACAATACATGGATCGATGAAATTGTATTTAACATGTCGATTCAACCTAGTTCTTAAACTTGAACCTAACTAATTAAACTTAATCCAAAATAAAAATATATTATAATTTTTGAAATTATTAATTTAAGTCAAATTTAATTTGTTTGGAGGGGTTTAAGAGCTGAGTTAGGTTATCCTTTCTTGATATTTCATTATTCCATGTATGATATTTTTGTTTCTTTATTATTCCATGTATGATAATTTGGTTTCTTTTTCTTTTATCTACCTTAATAAATTTAATCACATACCAAATTGTTTTATCTCTTAACTTTATATTGTTACCTATTTAAAGGACAAATTATGCATGAATCTTATGAGATGGTATAATGATCATTTAATTTTGTAATATGATTTATAAATTATTATTCACCTAAAAGGGATAATTGTGAGATGGTATAATGACCATTAAGTATTAGATATGACTTATAAATTATTATTTACCTAAAAGGTATAATAGTTTATAATATCTTTTCTTACTTGATACATCAAAACTCTTGTTTTCATTACTTTTAGAAAAAAAAAATTGATTGTAAGGGTGAAAATATTACAAAACAAAGTTCCAAAAACCAAACTTATATAAAAAGCTTATAAATTTTTTCTTAAAAAAATGAACAAGCTTATGAGTTAACTATGCTAAACCATTAATATCACCAACATTTGAGCCTTTACCCCTCAATGTACAAATTAACTTATAATAAAGATCACTCAGGAAGTATCAACATCCATTAATATTGAGTTATTCTTTGACTAAATCCTTTTAAATTCTTCAAGATTTTGCAATCTTGGTTTAAGAATTTTCTATATCTTCATTACGAAACAATCGTTATTTAATCCATTGTATGCATTCTTCTTAGACCTTTAATATGGGCTCTCTACTCCTTTGAAGCATTTTCTTATCCTTTCCCTCCATATCATGTAGATATATCTACCAAAGCCTATTAGAAAAATAGTTTAGTTATCTTTAATGATTGCCTAATCTTTTGCAACTAGTTAATGATTATATCAGTTTTGTTAAGGTGGAAGATGTTCTAAGTAGATTTCCATATTATGAAATTGCATTCAAAGAATAGATGGACCAAGGTTTCTTAAGCTTCTTTACATAAGTAGTATGCACCTGACATATTAAGAAAACTCAATCTATCTATTTTAGCCACTCTTTCTTTGACAGTTAACCGTAGTAGAAAAGATATCTACGAAGCTAGATTTTAGTTCCAAACCACCTTGTTCCATTTATTAGCCTCCTTTTTTAATCTTAATAACTCATTCTAAGACCTCCTTATGAAGTGACCTAACGCAGTACTAAAGCATTTATAGCTCTCTTTTCTAAAATTTGACTATAGCTAGGTATAATATGTTCTAAATCAGCAGGGACATGACACCATTAGTTAAAGTCAATCCACACTTTTAACTTTTTCATTTATAAGGAACCTATCTCTTATACAAATGCAAAAGTTGTAATTGATGAATAAGGCCTATATTACTCCAATTATCGAAGAATAACAAAGTTGTTTCACCATTCCCTAGTAAACATCTCATATTCCCTATAATATTTCCTTTAATTTTTAGAAATTGAGATAGACCCCAAGAGAAAGAGGTCCTTGTTTCTATTTTCTTTACACTTTTTCCTTATTAAGAATGGGTATTTATCCACTTCACTTATAAGGACTCCTTGTTATCTATTAGGCTTTATATTATTTTCCCTTTTAAACATTATTAACTAAGATGACAGGTGTAATTCCCAAGCTTCCTTTAACCCAATTTGACATAATGCTCCATTTAACCTTAGCTAGTACTTTCGTTTTGTATTTTCCACCCTATAAGAAGTTCCTTATTAGTTTCTTTAGTGATTTGATTATGCATTTACTAAGGAATAAATAAGAGACCAACATACATAAAGTGAATTGATTATTAGTCTTATCAGTAGTAAGCTTCTAGCTTGAGATAGATCCATGCTACACCAACTCCTTAGTCTCTTTTTAACCTTCTTTATCAAGGGTAAGCACTCCTTGAATTATACCTTCTTATTTGATAGAGGGTAGCCAAGATAAGTGAAAGGAATTTTCTTAACTTGAAAACTAAGTTTAAGAGCCAATTTGCAAATGGGAAATACTTCTCAAGATAATTATATGACTTTTGTTTTAGTTTATAATCAAGTCTCATAGTTCTCTAAAGGTATGCAAAGATTTAATTTAAGATATTTACTAACCTGTCATTTTCCATAGATAAAAGGAAGGATTGAGTCATCAGTATACTCTAAGCTAAACAATCAAAGTTTCTTGCATTTAATATAGTACTGAAGACTAAGATCATTAAATATATTATGCTTGATTAGTGTGATAAAAGCCTCCAAAAGATATAAGGTCCCTTTAGCTCATGCCTCCACCACCTTTGAATAAGTTAAAAATTTATACATTTATTAAAAAACTAAGGAAGTGGTGGACATTAATAGCTTCATCTAGTTCCTAAATTTTTAAAGGAATCCAAATACCTTAATTAGTTAAAGAATGAAATCCCAACTGATTATATCATAAACTTTATAGAAATATACTTTCAAAGCATAATTTTTAGGAGACTTTTTCCTCGTGTATTCCTTTAATAATTCTTAGGCAATAAGAGCATTATCCTCAATTCGTATCCCCACCAAGAAAGCTCCAAAAGTATCATTGATCATTGATTTTATCGCTTTCCCCATATAGTAGTTAGAAGTTTGGATATGATCTAGTATAGAAAATTACAGCAAGATATGGGTGTATATTCACCAGATGATTCAATATTAGGAACCTTTGGAACTAAATAGATGACGGTCTTATTTTACCCTTCTCAAAAAATTCCAATGTTGCTTCTACAACTATCTCTCTTATACTTAGCCAAACTTTTGATTAAAAAAATCCATTTAGACCTTATAGCCCTAGTATTAGGTTGCATTAAGCTTAAAAACCACCCTCTTAACGTCTTGAGTAGTAAAAGGTCTACTAAGAAGTTCCATTTCATCATCCTTAAATTGATTATTTATGAAAGAGCTCAGTATTTAAAGGGAGGATCTGCTACTAGCAATTATTCCTAATGAAATTTTGAAATACTTGAATGCTTCATCCTTGAGATCATTTTTCTTTATAATCACATCCTTTTTGCTTAATTAAGGAGAAATTGATGTCACCATTCTTTCTAACCAAAATTGAATTATAAATGAACTTTGTATTTCTCTCTACTTATTTTATCCATTGTGTCCTACCTCTCTATTAAAGAAGTGAGTTATCTTCCATACCACTTTGATATACTCATTTATTCCTAATATCACTTCCTCGTTCAATTTTATTTCTCAAGTTATTGGTGAAGGGTATTATGGACTGAGATTAGTTTCACCTTAGTTTTAAGTACCAGTTTTCTAGTGTTTTTCATTCTTTTGGCTTATTTGAAATATTTTAGTTTCTTAAAACAAATAAAGGCTTTATGCCCTTTAATATCTTGTGATACTCCACTAAAAATTTCCTTATTAAAGCCTTCTTCTTCTGTTAAAATGTTATTAAACTTGAATGGAATTTTCCTATTGCATCTCTCAAAAAAATTATAAACTGATATTATAAAGTGGTCTAAGCACAAAGGACTTTCAAATACAGCTTTACTTTATAGGAATCTCTATAACCATTCTTCATTTTTAAGGACCCTATTAAGTATCTTACGCATGTATCATCTAGAGCTTTATTTGTTGCTTCAAGAAAAGAAATAGCCTTTAAATTTTATATGAGTAACTTTTATCTTTTCTATGCATTTGCTAAGCCCATTTTAAAATTATTCAAGTTTACATTCCCTTCTGCCTCAAATCAATACACTATGTTGTTGAAATCCCTAAGTAAAATCCGAAGTCCCTAAATTATTGATTGAATGTTGTATAGGTTGTCCCAAAGGCTTTTCCTCTAAAAGGAGAGGTTTGATCCATAAAGAAAATTAAAAAAAATCATAGTATTCTCCTACAAAAACTAGGTTGACATGTGAATCAATTAATAACTTTAAGTAACCACATTCACCTTAACTCTCATTGAATCATAGGCGAGGATTATTCTAGTATAATTTTGGTTTTGGTGGTTAGATAAAAAAAGATCAATACTTATCTAAGATTCTCATTTTAAAGATTCTTGGTTGATTTTGGATTCTTGTAAAGATGGGTTAATATCCTTAACAAGATCTCTCAACATTTATTACTTTTGAGGGCAATTAATGCCCCTAATGTTTGAAGAATAATAGACATAACTAAGTGATCATAATTTTCGATCCCTTTAATATTTTTCTCCCTGATATCCTTTTGCTAACTTTTCCAAATTCCTTCAATCCTTTAGTTGGGGGAATGCTAGAGGAACCAGATCCTGCTAGTTGTAAAGAATTTTCTTTAAACATAGCATCCTTTTATTTCACCAAAATACATCCACTCACACTTTCTTCTTTTACTGCTAGCAAATCAATTGTAACCTTAACTCTAGATTACGTCATTTCTTTCTACCTTTGGCTTTCACCCTTGCTATCTATATCTACTTTAATTGACATCAATTTCATACTATTATCATTTTTATTCCATTCCATTTCTTTCTCACTATAGATGTTCCTTATATCCTAAATTAGCTTTCTCCATTATATTATCCTCATCATTTTCATCTAGTTTTTTTTACCCTTTTGTTGAGCTTCAAGCCCCATCAGATCTATATAATCCCCTTTTGAGAAGGTTCTTCTAGTAGCTCTCCACATCTTACCATTTTGTTTTATCATTAGTTTCCATTTGTAGGAAACAATAATGGAATCATGATATAATGTCTCATTCTCATCAAACCTTACTAGGGAAATAACATTAGGTAATTCCTTTTTCATTATCATACTTACACCAAATCGAGCATACCTAATTCTCTTCCTTTTTGATGTTGTTTCATCTATATATATTGGTTTACTAATATAACTTACTAGTATACTCAAAAATTTTATTGACCAATATTCCAATTATAAATTATACATATTTATCAATATTGGAATATTTTCATGTATACTTTTTTATAGATTGATAATTGGTTTCCAAACATGGAGAAAAATAGAAAGGTTTACAATATGTCATTGTGCATCTTTAACTAGTCTTTGAGCTTCTGTCCCTCTAGAGAACCTAAATAGTATAATGTTCTCTTTTGATATATATCCTTAATAAATTCTCTTCCTTTTCACTACTTGCAAGCCTAGGATTGTATAATTGGAAAAAAGAGTACTTTTCATATAAAGAACCCCGCCATAATAACATTATATCTCTTAGCTCTAACCTTCAATACTTCTACTTTAGGGAAGATAATGATTCTACATCCCTCTTGGATAGGAGGGAAATATTCTAGTAAGTTATCTGAGCTTTCCCTAATACTTATTTCTAAATCATATAAAGTCTAAGAGATGGGGGCTTGAGGTTGACAAACTATGATTCTCTAGAATCATTAAGGGGGAATGGGTTTGAGCATTTAGGTTGCTAGTTTATGAGGAAAGAAAAGGCTTAGATGATGAAGGGGCAAGGAGGGGTGTCACCATAACTTGTAAATTTTGACTTAGGTTAGTCTATCATTTATGGGTTAAAAGAGCAAGTAGAAGTAATAGGTTGCAACAATGTTTAAAAAGCAATTATTATGAGCAGTAATAAGCACAAGGGCAAGAAAAGAAGAAATAGTGGAAAGATGAAGATTTCTTTAGTTACTAATATGAGGAATGCCTAAACTAGGAAGTTTGCAATAGAAAAGGGTTGAAAATGGTCGCTTAGACAGTAGGAAGATCAAAAGAGATGGAAAACAGTAATAGAGAATGATAGAAGGAAGGCTGGAAAGGAGCAGGAGAAAATAATTAAGGCCTAAGTCTATCATGATTGGTAAACTAGACTTATGTTTGGCTAGAAAAAAATTGAAATCTCGAAAGATAGCAAGCCTATTAACTCAACGAGGGTTATGATATTACTTATTTTACTTATAGGGTGCATGACATTAATTTTGGGTATTTATTTAACTTCTTATTTTAAATAATAAAATCTTTTCAATTAAGAATTTCATTATGAATGATTTTAAGTTTTAGAAGCTTGATGTGGAATTCGCTTTGAGGATGGAAAATATATCTGAGGATGACCCTATGCCAATAACTCAAGAGAGCATAACATAATAAAAGTTCACTATAAGAAGTGGGAAAGGGCAAATAGGCTATATATAATGGTAATGAAGATGTCAAATTTACCACTTTAAACATGGATTACCGACTAAAAACAATATTAAGAGCCTTAAAGCAGGATTTTAAAGAAAAGAATCAATGAATGTGAAAAGGATAAAGTTTATCAACTAATGAACAAATTAACTTCTCTAAGGTATGATGAAACATATGGGGTTAGATCTTTCATAATGGAAATTTAGCATATAACTAATCAGTTAAGTGGACATTAAGTCCTAATTTCATATTCTTTTCTGGTTTATTAAGCATTTAGTTTAATATCTTATAACCCGAGTTCTTTAAAGATTGTCATACTGTTAGGAAATAGATGTGGATAGTTAATTTGCATAAGTGTTCAAGAAGAGGAAAAGATAAATTATGAAAAAGGTGATGATGTGAATTTGGTCGATGAGTCTTCTAAACCTAAAAGGAATTATAGGAATTAGAAAAAAATTGAAAGAAGAATAAAGGTGTTAAGAATAGTGGACACAAAACCAATAGGCAATTTGGTGGGCTATGAGGAATGTTAAATGCTAGTATTTTGATACGATGGAGAATTTAAAGAGGGAATATTATAACTATAAGAAATTCACATGATGGAAAGCAAATCAATTGACCTTGAGATTTTAATTTTCTTTTAGTCAAATTTAGTAATTGTAATCTTAGTTGGTAGTTGGGTAGTGGCTCCTTAATTCATATTTATAAAATATTACATATGTTGAGGTAAAAATGGAAGCCAAATAAAGCAGAAGGGAACAAGTTCATAATCAAGAAATAAATTAGAAGTGGATAAATTAGAGATATGGAGTTGTAATTTAGTTTAGTTAGTATTATAATGGTGAATAAAGTAACCTATATGTCCTCTGATATGTGTCGAATGCATAGAAATCTTATCCACAGGGAATGTATGTGTAGCTTTTGTAATAAAAAGATTTGATGCTTGGGAAATAAAGGAGGGTTTGGTTAGATGTAATTAAGATAATAAAGTAAGATTAAATTAATGAAAGTAAATTAAATAAATCAATTGAAGATTGATAAAATTGATGAATGCATTTAAAATCCGATTCTGAGTTGAATCTCATCCTTTACACAAACAAACATACTTCATTGTCTTGTTGGACTTCACACCTCTCATAGAAACTATCAGTCGTAGGTTAATAGTAAGCTCTTTTAACCCTAGTTTTCCTTTAAGTCCTGTTTAATCAAAATAAGATCTTTAACTAAACCTAGTTATCGAACAATCTAGATTAAGCTCTCTAGATTTAGTAGGATAGTCTCATTATAAACTAGGAAAACAAATTAATCTAGGCAACAACTACACAAGCTTAGGTCATTTAACCTATGTTATATTATTCCTAATGATTCAATACTTTTAGTTTACCACAAACGAATCAAAAATACAACTATTACGTATTATATTTAAGAATTCTAGCAAAGGGTTTATATACAAACAATCCAATGAAACCATTCTTACAAAAATGTTTAAATTAATAAGCAAAGAATAACATAAACAGTCTCCAAAGAGAGAGAGAGAGAGAGTCAATAATATACAATGAAGAGATGCTCAAGTTTGATCTCTGGCTTTGATTTCCCCTTCCATCTGGAAGGAAGAAGGATTGGCCCTCTATGGATTTTAAAGAAGTTAGAGTTCTACTGCTTTTCGTGTTCCAAAAATGATTCATGCCTTCTTTGGACGTGTATCTTACAGATCATGCTAAATTCTTCATTTTCTTACATTTTCTTGTCCTATCTTCACCCTAATCCATCCCTTTCTTGTTCCATAAAGATAAATGAGTTTTAACATCAAGAGGATGGCTCAAGGAATGTGCTTTTAACTCATTTTAGCTCTTATTCATCCAACTTGTACCTAAAACCTAATATGAACAAAATCAGTATCATAAGCATTTTATAGCATTAATCACTAAGTGTTATAAAGTAAATTTATAATCAATTAAGTACATATCAACTTCCCCCACAATTAACTTTTGACCATCATCAAGCAGAACAACAAAATCAAAGTCATAAAGCAAAACACTTCCAAATTTTTCATATTTCCTAAGAATCGATAGTCACAAGAAACGAGAAATAACTTTTAAAACTTTAGCAAGAACTAAACATTAAATTCCTCTATTCATGATCAATCAATAACCATTTCCTTCAAAACTTAAGCAATCTAGGTGTGGACTTTGACAAATTTTGTTTAAGAATAAGATAGATCTATAAGAACACTCAAATACGATTCATGATCAAGACATTCCACAACTTTGTATATCATTTTAGTTCACCACTAGGATTCACATGCATAATCATGAATCAAAAGACTTTTTAAGTTTGTAATGTGGGTAAAGGTTAAGGTGAGATGTATTTAGATAGTGTAGTGTAAAAGTTACCAAAAACTAATGAAGTAATACAAACATTTAATGTAACATTAAGTGCAAAAACTAAAATTCACTCAAAACTGGATACTATCATCTATGATGAATGTAAAAACTATATTTCATAACTCGGATTTAGGCTTTCACACTATAAACCACATAAAGTATGAGGAATTAGAAGCAATCACTCACAAAAATTGGTGATAAACAATTCATTATAACCATAAGGAGTGATCCTTAAAAAACACCATCTCCCTCATTCACATTATAATCAAGTTACCCTTTCCATACAATTTTAGGAAGAAAGACTAATCATGAATAATTTTGCAACACCGTATTTCCTCCTTGATAATTTTATTAAATATTTTTATTTATTTTCTTTTCCTTTTCCTTTTTCCTTTTTCCTTTTCCTTTTCCTTTTCTTCTTTTTTGTATAAAAATTGAAAGAAGCTACATCAACATTAACATTTATTGATAAGACATAAAATGACATTCCAACAATTATAACCAACCTACATATTTGCTTACCCCCACACTTATACTCATGTGTTTCCATAAACATCAACAATCATAATGCTCAACTAGCTTTAAAGTTTGGGTAGGACATTTGGTTAGGTTTAATGCACGTAATGTGGTTAGCACTTAAAGAAAAGGCAAATAAAGCTCAAGGGGGCTTATCAAAAGCAAAAATGATAGGTAGGCTATTTGGACAAAGGATGCCTATATCGTTTTTATATTAAAGAATATTTTGTTATGCTCAATTAGTATTAATTCAAAAAATGCTTGACCAAGGTGGAATGACACTTTGAATTAGTTTTCAAATGTCATTAATTAAATCAATTACTAATGGTTGAGAGCTAACATGAATAGAATAAAATAGAGTAGACATTAATTCAATGTTCTATATCTATGTGTATAATTAAAGGATTGAATTATATGAAAATTTTATGAACATTAAGGATTAAATTATATGGAAAAAAATTATGTACAGAAAGGTTAGTCAAAATCATTTAGACTTTCTTAAATATTTAGGTGGCTGTGGTACATTATTAGACATCAATCTTGATTTATAGATATAAATTATTTAATTTGGGAATTAAAAATAAATTGAGGAGTTTAATTCATCTAATCCTAAATATGATTTAAGGTTATAATTATATCTATTATATCATATTTAGGTACCTGATAGTTACACATAAAGAATGAGTTGAAGAGAGAAAACAGTATTTTAATCAAATCGAACTTGATTACAAAGTTTGAAAAAAATTTATGATTAAATATGTGATATTTAGTAAATAAGGATCAATATGAGATATTATATCTTATTAAGGTATAATTGGTATTAAATTATAATTAATTTTAATTCTAATTAAATTTTAATTTTAATTTTAATTTTAATTTTATTTCAATTAAATTACTAAAATATTCATATCCTATTATAAATAAGCTTAGGCTCTAACAGAGCTAGTACTCTTGCTTAACCTTTCTACAATAGTTATATAGTTCATTCAACTCGTTATGTGGATAGTGCTAGAAATTAAATACTTATGTACCTATGGTGGTTGAGATGAGCAAGTTTTAGAAATAGTTTAAAGAAAACGATCAGGTTTCACAATAAGGTATAAGACCTATGTTTTATTGTGCTTTATGTATCAATCATATTATAGATTTAAAGTGGTCTTGGTTTTTAAAAAATCATATAAAATGGTTTTATAATTATTTCTTTACGTGCAAGATTATATCCTGCTGAGATTTTTCAATAACAAGGGCCCTATTTTATTCAAAGACAAACTCAGAGTTATAGTTGTATGATCTGTAAAAGTCTTAACTAATATAATTTTCCCATTAGTAGGAGAATAATAAAGCAAAACACCATAAGGTGGGTTTATCTAATTTTCCTATAAAATCATGGTAAGTAGAAACTCACATAATATCCATTAGTAATCAACATGTATATACAAGTTTAATTGGAAAAAAATGGTTGGTTAGGTGGCAAATGGCAGTTGCTGTCATGATTTGATAAAGAATAATTAAGAGTTGATTAACTTGGGTAGTCATAATGTTATATAATGGAGGAAGTTCCCACTTTTAATTCTCATGATCAGATCTGAAAGCAAATAATCATACATCAAGTTCATTATCTAGACTATTAATAGTTATCATAAGTGCCCATTTCACTAGTTGCATTTCTCTTTGAAGTTAGTGTTACCGTAATATACCATTGGACAAAAAAAAGTTGTTCTCCCTTCTGTTGCAATAATAATACAAATTTATAACCAATTAATTGAAAGGTTTTGAAGGGGCTTGGGAAGAAATTGGATTGGATACAAGTGAGCCAATATATAACTAGGACATTTTATCTCAACCCAAAACATTAAAGCAATGGGTTATAAGTACTATTTTTGTATATAACTCACTTCATTCTTATATGCCTTTCTGACGTGGGGATACTCCACTTGCGAATTTCCAATATCTCCCCCTCAGAAGCAGATCCACCCATATCGAACTAGCTCCCCCTTAACCCATAGCTTATTTAAGCCATTTAAGTCACTCAGTGAGTACATCTCCCACTCACAAGTAGAGTAATAGCTCCCCCTCAACCTATAGCTCATATGAAGCCATTTGAGTCATTCCATGAATCACCCATTTATAGGATCAAAATCTGTGAATCTCTTTTCATTGGACTTCTCCAACCTATCTCTGATAACAATAAAAGGTTTTTAAGGGGCCTAAGGAGAAATTAGACTGCATCCAAGTAAGTCAAATACAACCAAGATATCATATCTCAACCCAAAACCTAAAGGCAATGGCTTATGAGTCCTATCTTTATATATAATTCACCTAATCCTTATGTCTCTTTTCGATATAGGATTACTCCATTTGTGAAAATCTAACATTAATTTTGTATTTGTCCAACCATCTTTGTTTCTTTAGGAAGTTATCTTTGAATCTTGAAATCAATAGGATTAATGTATAAAAATTTTAAAGTTTGTAATTAGAACATTAAATTAATCACTCACTTAATAACTGAATCCACATTAACAAGAAATTGTAGATGACATCCTTTTCAACAAAACAATTTCTAATAATTATTTAGTTAACTTGTCTTTTGAACTCTATAGTATGCACCAAAGTTTAAATATCCCCCTAACATTTCTTTGTTTAGAATAATTGAATCAAAACCCTAGCAATAAGAGCTTTTTAAATCAACTGGTGAACAAAACAAGAGCTTTTACTAAATCAATTGATAAATAATGATCTATTAGTTTATGTCATACAATTAATTAATTAGTTGTATAGTTATGATAATTAATTAAAGACATTATTTATGTTATACACGTTAATAAGATGAAATTCATAGGATAAATATACCTTGTAAATAAAATTATAATGAGATCATAATTCTAAAATTTAGATTATATTTATATTGTCCCTAAACTGTTCTAAGTCATTACGTTATTACTGGATATTAATACAGTGAAAAGACGCACAAGTTATGTTTTTTCCTTATGAAAGAAGTAGTCAATCGCATGTCAGTTTATGTCCTACAGCTAATCAATTGGTTGTATATGCAAACTTAGATGTATATGTTAAAGTTTATGAGATAAATATATATCACAAATGAAATTATAATCACATTATAATTATAAAATTTTTATTGCATTTATGTATTATCTTTAAATTGTTCCTAGTCATTTTTCTATTAATATTAGACATTAATATAATGTAAACATACTAATACACATTATATTTTTCTTATTAAAGAAGTAATCAATCTCATAGACTAAAGTATGGAGATATTGAAACAAATATGTAGGTGTTTGTTAAAGAACAAGTTCACTTAATTGACCGTATATGAGAAATCCATTTGGAATATTATTTCATATCTATGAAAATTCTCATTGTGATGATTATATAAGTGATCATTAGACTTAAGATCCTAAAAGTTATCTTGTATAGGGATAACTATCTTTTGATACCACTTATGACTTGTTCTAGTTAAAGATTGCTTAGTTGGTAGTCATTAGATATAGTATGAACTATATAGAGGTAGTTGAGTGATCAAGATAGGATTAATTGCCCTAAAATGATTAGGGAGAATGTTTCATTATTCTCATTTAGTATTTGATTCGAGAAATCCTTGGCTAAGGTGGAATAAAATTTTGTAAATAATTTACAATTATCATTAACTGAATCAATAATTAATGGTGGAGAACTAATATGATTGGACTCAAAATAGAGTAGATATTAATTTTATGTTATATGTCTAATCGAAACATTGTATGATAAAAAGACTGAATTATATGAAAAAATCATACACGAAAAGGTTAATCAAAATTACTTTGACATTCCAAAATATTTAGCTGATCATTATGTATTACTAGATGTCAATCTTTATCTATAGATATAAATTGTTTAATTATATAATTAAAGGAGTTTAATTTACCTAATCCTAAATGTGATTTAGGGTTCTAATTGGCAACAAAATCGAGAACCTAATGGGTTATACATAAAGAACATATTGAAGAGAGAAAGATAATTTAATCAAGATAGACTTGATTGTAAAGTTCGAAAAACTTTATGATTAAATATGTGATATTTAATAAATAAAGATCAATATGAGATATTGGAGAATATCTTGTATTTAATTATAATTATCCTAAAATTTAATTGAAATTAGAATTTAATTTCAATTAAATTACTAAAATATTCAAAACCTATTATAAATAGTTTCAAGTTCTAATGGAACTAGCTATCCTTACCTAACTATTTCAACAAAAGTTTTAGAGTTGTCTCAATTTGTTATATAAATACCGATAGAGACTAAACTCTTATGTGGCTATAGTGATTGAAATAAGCTAGTTTTAGAAATGATTTGAAAGATATGTTAAAAAAATGATCAAGCTTTAAAATAAGGTACGAATTAAGATTCATTCTTTATTATAATTTAAATATTAATTATTTATAAAAATTAACAAATCTTATCTTTCAAAAAATTAAATACAAAAAAGTTTCATAATTATTCTAGTATGCATGGGATTGGATCCCTACTTAATTGCTCAGTGGTATAAAGTCAACTTTAATTCTATAACTTATTAAAATTGTTTGATTGTTAATGATTTTGAATTTTGAAATTAAAATCACAAACCTCAAAAATTAGATTTAGGTCTGATTAATCTTAAGTTCAATTTAGAATTGAAATTAAAATGAAACCCTATGCCTGAGAAAATCTGAAAGTTCAAATTTAGAACAATAAAAACTCAAAAATTAGAAACCCAAAAACCATTGAAGGAATTTATGGCTGTTGCTACTGACATTGGAATTTCTTGTTACTTGTGTTTGATGGAGTTTCGATGATTGAAGTTTAGTCGAATAAGGTTGTATAAGGTGTGTAAAATGGTAAATAAATTCTACTGTTGGCAGCTAGAATAAGCCATCGATGCGGTTGATTTGCTGGAAATTATTGCGGAGTGATAAGCTGCCAGAAACTGCAGCAGCCGATGGCAGTAGCTATTGGCACCGAGAGGCGACGTGGCAGCGGTGGAAGCTGTAAATGTGATAACATGGAGGAGACAAGACTGGAGGTGCGTCTGGTTAGCGGGAAGATCAAGTGAGCGGTGGCCGGTCTTCGATGACGTGTAAACTGAATGCTATGGCTGGGAGCTTACGGCTGCGTAAACAGGGAAGATGAGTCTCCTTGCTGAAGCTAGCTGGCGGGAGTGACAGGTGGCAGCAGCCTTGGGAGTGGCAGCTAGGGTTTATAACGTAGGGTGTTTAGGGATTTTTGATGAAAAACATGGATGTTTAATAACAAGGATAGAGGTGTGCTAGTATTAAGATAAGTTTTAGGGTTAGAATAAGGGGTGTTTAGCAACATGAATGTAACTAGCCAGAGTTGTTTTCTAAGGCCAAGAACAAGACATGTTTGGAAACAAGAAAAAGGTATTCTTAGTTTGAAATATGTCATATTTGGAAACTAGTATATTGTATCGTAGGTCTTGAATAAGGTGTGTTTGGCAATGAGATTGTCCAAACTCATAACTAAAATAAGCCAATCTTTATTTTAAAAAAACTTTATTCTAAATAGGTTTTAAATTAAAAATAAATTCTAAAATTAAATTAGTTATTTTCTTAATATGATTAAGATTAATAATTAGATTAATTCCTAATAAATTTTAAAAAGGTAGTTTATAAAATTAGAATTAATTAGTTTAAATTAAATTGAAATTAATTAATTAGATTCCTTAAAATTAAAAAAAGTATTTTCTTAAGTAATTAAAAAAGGTGTTTCTTAATTAAGTTTATTTATTTCAATTTGATTGAGATAAATTAAATTTATGACTTGATTTGTTTAGAGAATTGTTATTCAATTTATTTATAAAATGTTTCTTTATTTATGAATAATAATTTTCTTGATTTGATAGAAGTTTTTTTATTAATTGTGAAAAGCGTTTTCATTTATTAATTAAGAAAAATGAACTTTCTTAATATTTTTGAATATAGTTCTCTATTTATTAAGGAAATATTTTCTAACTATTTAAGAAATTAATCTCAAATAAATAATGTAAAGGATTTTCTTAATAAAATCTAAAAGTGATTTATTTAATTTTTAAATTAGTTTCCTTTTAATATTGGAAAATAGTTTACTAATTAAAAAAAATTCTAATTAGATTAGAAATAGTTTTCTAATTGGATTAGAATTTCTTAATTGTTGAATTTTGAAGAAAGAGTTTTTAAGTTATAATAAGTAAGAAAAGCAATTTATTGAAAATTTTTTTTGATTAAATTTTAATTAAAGGAGTCAAGATAATTCAAAGTAGTTTCCATTTGGATTTGAAAATTATTTTCAAATCAAATTAAGTTTCTGTTTGGAATAGAAATTTAGTTTGTTTAGGAATCATTCAGTTTATTCTTACTTAATTTCTATGGAGTCAAAAATATTGTTATAGATCATGAAGATTAATAACTATAATCAAATGAAGCTTGATATTTTATGCATATAATTTATGAGTGCATAAGCTGCATGTTTGAATATAGATTTGATATATTATATCATGATGGATTGAATGTTTTATATGTATGATATTTTACAGGTAATTTTCTATTTGATGAGACGAACAAAATTAAATCCTTTGTTAAAAACATTGAGTATATATTTTGAACAAGATAGTTTTCTTCCATTGTTATAAGAATAAACCATAGTTATGTTTATTATTAGACTTGTTTAGCAAACTCAAGGTTACTTTAGCTTGAATATGTTTAGTCTTATGATAGTAGATCTTACTTAACTAAATTTATATGATTTAAATGAGCAAACTTGTAATGAAATAAATATAGAGGCAAGGTTGTGAATAACACATAATATATGTTTTTCAAGAGATGTTACCTAACGAATCTATGAGTCATATGAGATGTGAATGACAGTCTACCTAATTTAAGTTTAGTCGGTTTGTTCAGCAAACTTAAGATCAACTAAATTTAATGAGAATCTAGCCCACTAGAAATATTAGAGTAATCTTTTTTAGTAATTGGGAGTATGCGGAGACATATTGCTTTTAGAGAATAATTTTAATTGTTCAAAATATAGTTGTCTAAGAGAAACTTTTGCTAGATGATTGAGCTATTTGTGAGTTAGTCAATATTGTAATAACTGCAAGTGCATAACATAGCTGTAGCTAGTATCGACAAACATAGGTCAATCCTATGAAGACCATGAATACTAATACTTACCATTTTCCTATTAACTAACATAAGAATTGATTTTAGATTTTTAATTAAAGGAAATAAAACTAAGCAAGTAAACTAAAATCGGGAGCGAAATTAAACAATTGACTGTAGAAGCATTTAGAAAAATATCGATATCGAAAATTAGTATCTAGGTTTCAAATCCCCCTAAACCTTTGATAGATTGATCTCTTATCATGCAATTGTTTTGTTGATTAGTTGTACTATGGAGACTCTTATGGTATGTTAGTAGCTGACCTTGAATCTACTAACAACTAATCCTAAGATTTCTAATCGAATTACTTAAGTTAAATTTTATAGGATTGCTTACTATTTTATGAATTCCACTATTAGGTTTGACCCTGATATGAAAGATTTATGTTATCTTATCTCTAGGGTTGAAATCAACTCCTTCCAATTATCATAAATCTATGCAAACTTAGGATTTCTCAATCACTACATATGAAATCAGATTATGGCCTAATATTCTAGCTCATTAGAACATAAATAAAAAAAGTAATTGAATCGTAGCAATCAATCAAACCAATTGCATTAATAAAAGAATCATTCACGTCAAAGTATTAACATAAGGTTCATCTAACCTAAATGCTAACTAAATGTTTAGTTACACATTATCGAACATGAAATCAAACATACATTGAAAGAAAAAAAATAAAAAACAATGGAATCACAATTATAAATCTCCCTGATTGTCTTCTATCGAATGTTCTTGCAATGTAGAGGTTTGATATTGTATTCTGTTAGATCTTTCGATGAAATGTTCATGTTTCCCACTTCTCTGGACCAAAATCGTCCCTTAAAAATGAACTCCACGTCTAGAATCACCTCCAAGAGTCTACCCCTGGACTTCTACTGATTTCCTCTTCCTTCACCTCCCCAAAAGTCTCTTTTTAATGAAATTTAGGGTTCTAGGGCATAATCTAATACACGACTTTGCATTAGACCTTGCATAACCAAAAATTACAAGAATCTTAAAGATTCATAAGCTCGGGGAAGTACACAACTGTGCATCCTTTTTGCACTTCAATTCTTCAATTTTTGTCATCATCTCATCCAAACTCTTCTCCTTTTAGTCCCTGAAGATAATTATCACCTATGAAAGTACTTAGAGTAAATTAAGTACCAAATATATGATAAAAGTATAAAATATCAAGCAAAATAGTCAAATATCCATCTGTCACTAGATATGAAAGGGTAACAACTTAACTATAGGAATTAAATATATAGAGATAGATTAGAAGTTGTTTAGATATTCTAAGTCTAAATATATAGATAATGTACAAAATATGTTTAGTATTTAAGATATATGATACTTGTAAAGTATTAAAAATATCTATTATTCTATATATAGGTTGATATTTTATTTTAAGTTTATATGGATATTAACTTTAGAAGTGAATCCTAATTGAGATCTTTTACTTAAAACAATATCATTTTGAGATTGGAAAGGTTCAAATGTAACAATGGTTGCCAATTAAGTCATAATTAATACATTTTTCATTTAGTGGAAATGATTATTTAGATCAATAAGTTCTTTATTGAACTTGATATAGTTCCTTACGTTATTTAAGACAGTAATATATTATAGAATAGTAGAGCCTTTGGAATGCAAAAGGACTAAAGGTCTCATCAAAGATATAAGTATGTATTTAGACAATTTTTTTAATTATGATGGTAATTATAATTAAATTTGTAAGATTTAAGCAAGGGTTCACTATAGAGAATCATATAGAATTCTCTCATTAAGCCACTATCCCATTAGTGGCATGATTATCATATGGTGATAAGGTATAAGTTACTTAAATGATTTTCTTAGTGCAAGTGGGAGATTGTTGGTTTATGTCCTGCAACCAATCGATTAGTTGTAATTTAGTGACAAAATAATTTAAAGACAATCTTTATCTTATACATACTTAGATGTATATGATACAGTCCATGAGATAAATATATATTACAAATAAAATTATAATGATATTATAATTATGAATTCATATTGCATTTATGTATTATCTATAAATTGTTTTATTAAGACGAGATATTAATAAAATGTAAAAGGACTAGCATATATTATGTTTTTCTTTACGACGGAAGCAGTTAATCTCATATACTAAAATATGGAGATATATAAACAAATATATGAGTGCTTGTTAGAGAACAAATTTACTAAACAAGCCTCATATAAGAAATCAATTTAGATCATTACTTGTATGTCTATGGAAATTCTCATTGTTATCAATGTATAAGTGATCCTTGGACTTGAGATCTCCAAGGTCATCTTGTATAGAGATTATTATATTTTAATAAAACTTATAACCTGTTCTAGTCAAGGATAACTTAGTTGGTAGTCATTGGATGTAGCATGAACTATATGAATGTAGTTGAGTGATCAAGATAGAATTCATCACCCTAAAGTAATTAGGGAGAACATTTTGTTTTTCTCTATTAGTATTGATTCGAGAAATCCTTGGCTAAGGTAGAATAACATTTTGTAAATAGTTTGCAAATATCATTAATTGAATCAATAACTAATGGTGGAGAACTAATATAATTGAACTCAAAATAAATTAGAAGTTAATTAAATCTTATATGTCTAATCAGAACATTTTATGATGAAATGATTTAATTATACAAAAAATCATGTATAAAAAGGTAAGCCAAAATAACTTTAACATTCCTAAATGTTTAGGTGGTCATAGTATGTTGCTAAATGTCAATCTTGATATATAGATATAAATTGTTTAATTGGATAACTAAAGATAAACTAAAGGAACTTAATTTATCTAATCCTAAATATGATTTAGAGTTATAATTTCTATCCATTGTCAACATATTTAGTAACCTAATGGGCCACACATAAATAACAAGTTGAAGAAAGTGTAGATATTTTAATCAAGTTGGGCTTGATTGTAAAGTTTGAAAAACTTTATAATTAAACATGGGATATTTAATAAATAAGGATCAGTATGAGATATTAGATCTTATTTGTGTATATCTGGTATTTAATTAGAATTATTTATAATTCTAATTAAAGTTTAATTGAAATTAGAATTTAATTTCAATTAAATTTCTAAAATATCCTAAAACTATTATAAATAGTCTTAAGTTCTAGTGGAGCTAGCACTCCTTGCCTAGCTCTCTCTACAACAGTTGCAAGGTTCTTTCAACTTATTATATAGATACCGTTAGAGATTAGACAATTGTGCGACTATAATGGTTGTAATAAGTCAATTCTAAAAACGATTTGAATGATACAACAAAAAAAAAGATCAAACTTCAGAATAAGATACAAATTAAAATGCATGCTTATTTATGATTTAATTGTCAATTATTTTATAGAATTTAACTGGTCTTGGCTTTCGAGAAATCCGTTGCATGCGAGATTGGAGGGCTTCTAGTTGTCACTTGAAAAATACTTCTTAGATCTAGCCACAATATAAGGTGGAATACTTGTTACCTCTAGCCATAATCATAGATCCTTTGGAGAGCTTCCAATTGTCACTTGAAATTTTGCTATCAAAGCCATCATGGTAGAACTTACCAACAGAAAAGAAAAGATTAGGCTAAATATCTAAGACATGCTCGACACACGTAAGAGTTAACTTAGACTCTTTAGATTAAAATTAAATGAAAATAGGAGAGAATTCTCAACCCTAGTTATCTCCGTTGGTTGATCTTATTAGCTTAATTGTGGGACGTAGAGGGTAATCTCAGGTTTAATTGTTGGATGATTGCATATTATGAGATTTTCTTATAGTTTTTGGTGTTAACTAACATTAGCTCCTAATTGAGTTTTTAATTTGACGTGTTTAAGGTGTTATTTTTTATTCTTATTTGATAAACCATGCACATATCATAAGTCATAAAAAAGATGAAAAAGTCAAGTTTGAGCATGAATTGGGGATTACATATAATAACTGTCAAGTTTGAGCATGAATTGAGGGTTACATGTAATAACCGACACCAATATAAAGGAAGGACAGACACCAATCTTGAAATAAAACAAGGAGTGTCTGGAAAAATGACAAAATCTATGTCGGTGTGAGAAGTATCTCCAGCATTATTCCCACAAGCAAACTCGGAAGTTACGAAATAAAATAGCGTTGGTTATAAATTGTGTTTGAAACCAATCTTTTCTTGCCTCTAATAGTATAAAAGGCAAAGCTGCGATTTTACAGCACAAAATCCTAGCCCCCTTTTTTTTGTCATCTAAACTTAAATTTTCGACCAAATCTTGACTTTATGTACTGATTTCGACCTTCCAAATACCAAATCTTTCCTTTAAAATTCAAAACTCAAACATAAAATTATCAATTCATCATCTATTATGCATACTCTTTGCTATACGGAGCCCGAGATTTAGGAATTTGCTTTTTATGTTTTTACAGTGCTATTGAAGCGCAAAGTTTAAGTTCAACGATGACAAAGTAAGGTGTCTTATTAATTTGTATAGTGATTAGTACATCAAATTTCAAATTTTATTTTAATTAAAAACAATTTGAAAATGTGTGCAAATAGTATTAAATTTGTTAATTTGGGGAGTTTTTAACCTGATATTATAAATTTTGGAATTGATTTTATTGATAAATTGCCTTATAATGCGATCCAATACTTGTAAAATTACGGAAGAAGGGTCGTGGAAATATAGTAATACCAAAATAATCATATTCATTTAATATATCAATTAAATGCTTAAAATTGTAGACTTTTTAATTTGTAAAGAATTATAATACGTTAATATTATTAAAGTTGTTATTTATAATTTAACAATGTTACATATTAATTATTATATTACTTTTAAGTTTTAAATTATAAAGTTGATTATTTAATATTTTAAAAACATTAACTTAATTCACTTCACTTTGGAGAGCCATTAGCTAATTGATGAAGTTGGGAACATTTTGAGACGAGAGTCATGAAGATGACAAAGAAAGCAGCTGTCTTTTTCCTGATGAAAATGTCTCAATTTGTTCCACCCTCTTCAAAACATTCTCCGTCTTGCCGCGATCTCTTGAAAGTTGAAACCTCAAAGTCTCCAGACCCAAAGATCACAACTATTCCTTCGTTCTCAGCTATGTCAGGCAAAGGAGCGAAGGGTTTGATTATGGGTAAATCCCCTGCTCAAACCAAGGACAGAAAAAGACAAGAGGAAACCCATCTCTCGCTCCTCGCGCGCCGGTCTCCTGGTTCCTTCCTTAATATATGTTTGTCATGATTCTCAGAACTGCGGTTTGGTTCTGTTTATCGTTCTACTTTATGAATTACTGGCATATACACGAGTAGAATAGAATAGAGACAAATTAATCAATCTGTGCCTCATTGATGGATGGTTCTCTTTTGAGAGAACAGATGAAAACTTCTGCTAGTATTAACTATGTGACCTGAGTGAGTTTATGTCTTCTAGCCAATGGATGCAAATTAATGTATGATATTATTATTTATTAATGAAAAAGTTTTGTTTATTAATCTAATTAATATTTTATGTTTTAATACTAAAAATAAAAATTTTGAAATAATTACTATGTAATTGAAGTTATGATGAGATCATAATTATGAGATTCAATTTACACTTATGTGTTATTCTTAAATGTTCCTAGTTATGGTTTCATCAAGATTGGATATTGTTGAAACAGTAAAACTAACACACATTATGTTTCTTTCTTATGAAGAAAGTAATTTATCTCATTAATTAAAGTATAGAGATACTTAAACTAATGTGTGGGTGATTGTTAGAGAATAAGTCATTGAACTGATCCGATTATAAGAATTCCAAATAGAATATTACTTATGTGTCTATGAATTATCTCATAATAATGGTTGTATAATTGATCCTCAGGCTTGAGATTACTAAGGTATCTAGTGTGGAATTTACTGTGTTTTGATTCTACTTATGAATCGTTCTAGGATAATTCAGTCTATAGTAACTGGATACATTATGAACCATATGTAAATAGTTGAGTAAGTCAATAAGATTCGTCACTATAAAGTAATTAGAGAGAATATTCTAATATTCTTAATTAGTAATGATTTATGGAATTCTCTGGCTAGAGTGAATTAAGATTTGAAAAGGAGTTTTCAAATTTCAATTATAAATCAATTGCTAATTAGCAAGAACGAATATGATTAGATGATAAGAGTAGACACTGTATCCATACTCTGTGAATGACGAAAAGATTAAATTATACATTATATTCATGCATGGGCAGGTTAAGTCAATCATTTTGACATTCTTGATATTTGGGTAATCGTAACTTTTTTTTTAATTCGAGGGAAACCCGTTGGTGGAGCCTGACCACCGAAAATTTCGTGCGGAGCCTAGCCACCGAAGAGGAGTCTGACCACCGGAATTTCCGCGTGGTCAGCCACTAGCAAGTAAAACCCCTGACTACCTCAAGTTCTTACAAGAAATGCGCCCACATGGAATCGAACCTGGGACTTGGCCGAAGCCAACCCCTGCTCTCAACGATTAGGCCACACCCCTTAGGGGCAATCATAACATGTTACTAAATATCAATTATGATTTATGATTTTAAATTATTTAATTGAAGAATTAAAAATAAATTAAAAGGAGTTTTAATTTATCTAATTCTAATTGTGAATTACAATTATAGTTTATAATCATTGCCAATTTATTAAAAACCTAATGAGTCATACATTAAAGAGCAATTTGTGAAAGAAAAATCAATTTAATTAAGTTGGACTTAATTATAAAGTTTGAGAAACTTTCAGAATCAAATATAAGATATTTGATTTTATTAAAGTTAAATTAATTTGAATTTGAATTTGATTCTAATTATAATTAAAGAATTTTAATTTTAATAAAAGATTGCTATGATTTTTTATTTTAAAGAAAGAGATTTTTAGAAGCTAGCACTTTTTGGCTTTTTCCTCTTAAAGCAGTTTAGGAATTGCTATGTGGATATTATTAGAGGCTGGACAAGTAGACAGCTCGTGATTGATCAATCAAAGAAAAGATTCCAAGATTTTTCTTCAGAAAGCAAACAAGGTATGATTTCTAAATTGAATTTTGTTTTATTCAAATTTAATCAATTATTGGAATCCCCTTAAAATCTGTAAAAATTTTGTTTTCCACTATGCTTATGATTCGATTACGGTTAGATTTCAACAGTGGTATCGGAGCCTCCTTTAATTTTTAATCTTTGATTAGAGGCTTGATTATTATTGTTTTGGTTTTTTAATGCTTCGGAAAAGACAAAGTATTGCAGAAATTGTTTCTGTTTATATGTATATCGTGTTTTGGAATTGTTTCCCAAAGCTATTCAAAACTGTTTTTGTGATTGATCTTTATTGTGATTTCTGAAAATTGTTTTCCAAAGCCTTATTGATTATCCACGATTGCGTCCATTCACATCTGGATTTTTATTCTCTAAGCATACACGATGACTATTATAGGAATCTTGCGTTTTTCTAATTGTTTGGGGTTTTAGGGTTTCTGAAATCTGCGTAGTTGAAGAACACATACTATTTTGCCTCTGTTATGCGATTGGATCTGAAATTGTTGTTTTTCAATGTGCATATATATGTTCTGCGATATCTTGCATTGTGTTTTATATGAAAGCCCTAATTTCTATCGCACCTATTTTGATGAGTCTGAACACCTTGGATTTGCATCGCTTAGGCGATGTTTCTGGAAATTGTTTCCAGAATGTTCGTGCTCTTCTTTTGACTACTTGTCTTCTCTGTTACTGTCTTGCATTTGTGAACACGATTGGTTTTTGCGTTTTTTCCATTTGTGTTTACTACCAATGTTTTGTTAGGTTGTTCTTTGAATATGAACAAGGCTACTGTAGGCAATTGCAAAACCAACGGTCCACTGGTGATTATGGGTTAGTGACGCCACTGATTTTGTGTCACCACCATGCAAAACAAATGGTGAAATCCTACCCATGAATGTAAGGCGGCATAGGCGCAGAGGACAACGGTGGCACAAGGAGACAACTATTGGGGATGAAACAAACGTGGGTTGGTTGTTGCAACGTGGGTATAGCTCGTGGCAACATGGAAGGAGCGATTTGAAGAGTCGGACGATGTGGGGGGGTTGCAGAACATGCGGGAAGCGTCTGGAGAAGACGGTGAATGCTTGTCAGAAGCTTATGTTGAAGGCGTTGACTGGTGCGTGCAATGCATGCACTAGTCAACCCTCTTCAAACATGCGATCATCTATACACGCGCCAGATACCCTTCCTCCCAATTTTTGTGTTTTAAAAAATGTTTTAATCAACTCTAATAAAACTAAAATGTGTTTTATTAATTTTTAAAAATTATTTTCAAAGGAATATTTATTAGGAGAGGTTTTGGAATTTAATTTAATTTTTCAAGAGTTGAATTATTAAATTAAATTTATGTTCAAATTAACAATTAGAATCAAGCCAAAGTTTTAAATAATTTCTTTGATAATTGGATTATGTTTGAAATTATAAATATAATGAGATTATATTTTTTATGAGACCGGACATTTTTTAAATTTAAAATCCCTCAATAAAATATTAAGTACACATTATGAATGTAATAGTTGTCTTCCATTATTTGCTAATAAAACCAAAATTCTATTTATTGTTTGACTTGTTGAGTAAACTTAAAGTCACTTTAACCCGAATATGTTTTAATCTTAAATTAACGAGTTCTACTTAACTAAAATTGAATGGTTTGGAAGAGTAAACTCATGATCATATAAATTTAGAGACAAGGATAGGAATAATATATTTGATATATTTTGACAAAAGTTGTCATCTAACAGTACTAAGAATCACATGAGATGTGATTGAAAAGTTATTTTCTACCTAATTTAATTTTAGTTGGTTTGTTGAGAAAACTCAAGATCAATTAATTTTAAATAGGATCCTAGCCCACTAAGAAATTATTTGATAATTTTTCGATATAATAATGAGGGCTATTATTTCGTAGAAAATAGTGGGAATAATCAAATAATTTTAAAGTCCTTATTTTATTTGATTTTTGGATATAAACTAATTTATGCTCCTTCTATGTTTTTCTGGTTATTGAATTTGAAGATGAGTACAAACTTGACATTGAGGAGCATTTTGGATGCTAACAAGCTGATTGGACCTAACTTTTCAGATTGGCTGCAAAACTTAAGAATAGTTCTTAGGCAAGAGAAGAAGTTGTACGTTATTGATACTCTGCTCCATCTGAACTTTATTCAGATGCTTCTGATGAAGAATGGGAGAAACATCAACTTTATATTGATAATATTGAATAAGCTATATGTATGATGTTAGCTTGCATGTCTCCTCAACTTCAAAGGAAGCAATGAGAACATGGATGCACCTACTATGATACAGTATCTTGAGGAGTTATTTGGTGCACAAAGTAGGGTGGAGAGATGTCAAATCTCCAAGGCACTATTTCAATGCAAGATGATATAAGGATCTTCATTCAATGCTCATGTGTTAAAGATGATTGGGTATATTGAAAAATTAACCCAATTAGGTTTTGTCATGGATCATGAGTTAAACGTTGATCTGGTGCTACAGTCATTGAGTTTGAGCTTTTCACAGTTCATCATGAACTTCAACATGAATTAAAAGGACATGACATTGCCTGAACTATTGAATATGCTCAAGGCTGTGGAAGGGTGCCTTAAGAAGGAACCCAGTTATGTACTTATTGTTATTTCTTCTAAAAGCAAGAAAAAGGGCTTTAAGAAGAATAATAACAAGAAACAGAAGGCTTCTACTAATGTAATAAAAGCCAAAGGAGGTGTAAAGAAGAAGAGCAATGACAAGGGCACATGTTTTAATTGCGGGGTCAACGGACATTGGAAGAGGAACTACCCCTCTTTGTCACGACCTGGTAGCACATCGGGGTCGTGACAACCGCCACACACTCAGGCTAAAGACACTCGTAGTATCCTTAATCTGACTATGCAAGGCTAACTGAATATCTCTTTTTTTTGTTTTTTTCGAAAAATTTGGGCAACACAACGGTTGTATTTTAAAAATTCCAAAACCTGCAAACAATTTTAAACACACTTCTGTATTCACAACCAACTACAACTTTAGGACTTTAAAGTCCACTCAAGGCAATCTCAACAACAATATCAAAAGATTCATACATAAAGTTATTTATAAAACACA
>JANSVA010000004.1:17911416-17926867 GCA_025504915.1 Erythroxylum reticulatum | reverse complement strand
TAAGAAGATTTTAAAGAGATTTGACTAACTGGGTGAGCCTACATCCTTAGGAGCCCAAAGAAATCAATTTTATTATTAATCAATAACTTTCCACCTAATGAACATTGCATATTTCCTTTATATAGATAAGGTTTATAGAATTATAGTTGATTACAAACTCTAGTGAATACAAATTAATACAAGTTTCCCCTTTATTAAACTCAAACTAACTTAATTATAACTATAACAAGTCTTAAAATCTTTCAAGAGTTCGAATTCCATTAAAAATTGTTTACAAATAAGACTAAATTTGTTGATATGGCCTAAGGCATGTTCATATCCCTAATATGTGGATTTCACTATTTCTCTTCATACTTAGACATGGTAAATGATAAGGTCTCCTAAGGAAACATCTATGCCATACTAACACATTTAAGTCTGTAGTTCATGGATCTCATTATTTATTTGCACAATCCGATACAATTTATAACATGATTAGAGATTATATCAATATGATAGATGAATATTTGACTATATTTTTACACCCATATTTAATGTATTTTTCTTGATATTTTATAATTTTATTGCATATTTTGTACTTATTTCACTTTACGTGCTTTCAAAGATTATAATTGCCTTCATAGATTTAAAAGAGAAGAATTTGAGCGAAAATACGAAATAAAGCAAATATTTGATGCATAGAAGCTATGCACGGTTTCTAATATAGATGGAGAGCCTAAACCTAAATGTTGTCTTCAAAGAATAATTATCAAAGAATAATTAGAGGACATCTCAAGATTTTCAGGAAGCCAAGGTTTGTAGTTGTTCGAATTCATTTGGATCAGCAACCACTGTTCTAGGTAAAACTTATTTTTGCAAAATTAGCAGTTTGACCACTTGACCTTTACATGGACATATCTGAGGCTTATGAGATCCAAATAAGGTGATTCAAAAGCCTAAATTCAAGCCAACATCTTGAGACATAATTTCTAAAAAGTGTGATTTTAAGGCTGTAAAAAAGCCAAGAATGAGATACGAAGTCTATCTTGGCTCAGTTTGACCTTCCATTGGTTATTGGCCCATAACTTTCACTACAACGATTTTTTAAGGAAAAGAGGATCTATTAGAAAGATGAGAAGTGGAGCTACAATTTATATGAAGACATCATAACCTAAGTATGAAGATAGCAAGGTCAAAAACCTAAAGGAATGAGAGGCTGCGCATTTGCATGTGCACTTTTGCACGGCCATGCACTTTCACAATTTTCAGACAAATTTGGTTACACACAGTCTGATGCATATCCATGTAAGAGACTTTCCATCTTGGTAGAACCCTAGATTTCATGATAAAAAGACATTTTTTGGAGGAGAAGAAAGGAGGAGATGTTAGGAGTCAATTTCTAAAAGTGGGACTTGTTCTCTAGTGCAATTTTGGTCCAAAGAAGTAGAAAACACAAAGATTTCATTGATAAATCCATCAGAATACAAGATCAAGCCTCTACATTGCAAAAACATTTGATAAAAGACAATTAGGTAGATTTATAATTATGATTCCATTGTTTTCAATTCATTTTCCTTTCATTGTATGTTTGATTTCCTATTCGATAATGTGTAAGTAAACATCTGGTTAATATTTAGGATAGGTGAACCTTATATTAATACTTTGATATGATTTGATTCTTTTATTAATGTAATTGATAGTTTGATATATTGTGATCTGATTACGCATTTTATTTATATTATAATAACTCGAGAATATTAGATCATAATCTAATTTTATACGTAGAGATTGAGAAATCCTAGTGTGAATAAATATACTGTAATTAGAAGAAGTTAATTGTGACCTTAGAGATTGGATGACATAAATCCTCTGAATTAGGGTTAATTCTAATAGGGGGATTTATGAATTGGTAACGCAATCCTATAAGATTTAACTTGAGTAATTCTGTTAGAGAGTTTAGGATTAGTTGTTAGTAGACTCAAGGTTAGCTACTAGTTTATTATTGGAGTCTCCATGATCCAATACATCAACAAAACAATTACATGATAAAAGATCAATATGTTAAGGGTTTAGGGAGATTCGAATCTAGATATTAATTTTTGATAATGATAGTTTTCTAAGTGAATTCCACTATCTCTGTATTCATTATTGTTTCTTATTATATTCTATTTGTTTTAGTTTAGTATCTTTCAACTAAAAATCTAAAATCAATTCTTATGCTAGATATTCATAGTCTTTGTGGGGTCGACTTGTACTTATCAGTACTAGCTACAGCTATGCCGTGCACTTGCAATTTATTATAATAATGAGTATCACGAAATAGGCCAATCAAGTTTTTGAGATCGACCCGTACTTGCCAGTACTAGTTACTACTACGCCTTGCACTTGTGGTTTATTACAATATTGACTATTATGAAATAGGTCAATCACAATACTATGTCTTCTGTAGAAATAACTTTGCTACTCTAACACACTCATGCCTTCACCTTTAATTTCCACAACTAAACACGCCCTAGGACAAACTTATACCCCAAGTTGTGTTCACCTAAAGACTTTTATAAAATCACCTACATTTTTCCTAAAACACTCCAATATTACAATTTTGTATGTGAACCAAACACAACAATCTCCACTATGATAGATATCCTCTTCATAAGCTTGACTGTAATTATATCTTACATCCCTAAATATTAATTAACTCTAAATGAGACTTAAACTTCTCCTTGGTAATAGACTTAGGAATAAGTCAGCTAAAATTTTCAAAGTATGAACCATTTCTAATAATATTCGATTAGATAAAATTGATTCCCTGATATTATGAATCCTCACATCCTTTATCATAGTGCACACACATATGCGCGTGTGTGTGAGTGTGTGTGTGTGTGTGTGTGAATACACACATGTATGAATTTCTTCTAACTTTCTCTAGTTTCTTAAAAGGTGGTTATATCCCCATCACTAATGATAAGAGCATACATGACCGAGATTTATTGATCACATCTCCTTAGCAATTTGGTAATTCTTATGACATTATCCATGATTATACTATATTGAAGCTTTCTTTATACTATTATTCTATCTTTTGAACCAAAATTTTTAGCTCTCTTAGCATTTATTTTTGGTTAATCTAGTTCCATTTGTATTACCTTAATAATGTCCTTTTCTAATCATAACTTGTACCTTACATTTATTTTCCTAATATATGTTACTCACTAGATATTGCATCTTTAAACGTTACCTTAAAATTTTTATCAAAAGCCTAAAACTTATAAAATTCTACCTTACTATGTTTTTCATCCTTCAATGAGCTTCCTTTGTGAAGTTTTGTCATCTCTTGCTCACTAAAATTACCTAATAACATGTTTCATAATATAATATTATCTTCATTTGACTCTAAGTTTATAACTTCTCTACCTACAATTGTGTTCCCTATCAATTTCTTGATCACCATCATCATCATAATCATACCCCGAAGTCTCGCAATGAAGCAATGTTTGGGGAAGTCTAATAGTATGCAACCTTACCTTTACATAATAGAGAGGTTGTTTTCAATAGATTTTTTTTTGGAGATCCATATGCATATGTGACAGAATAATAGTGATGCAGGTTAAAAGAATAAATACGTAAAAAACTGGAAATATAAAATAATAATAACAATAAGAATAATAATAATAATAATAATAATAATAATAATAATAATAATAATAATAATAATGATAATAATAACAAAAATAAAACAGTAATAAAAATCGAAGGCGCCTCTACTGGTAAGGCATGCAAGTGAAAAAAAAACTCTGATTTGAGCAAGAAAATCTTTTGACCCCTACTCAATATACTACATGGTCCAAAAATGTTCAATAGTCTGCTTTAATGAGGCATGCAAAATAATAAAATCAAAATTTAAAAATAAAAATAAAACTACAAATACAAATGATTAATAATAATAATAATAATAAATAAATAAATAAATAAATAAAAACTAATTATATTAATAATAATGAAGATAAGGAAAAAATTCGAAGAGATCGTAAGTGCACAAATAATACTAGTATGAACACCAAGATGTGTCTGATTTGTGCATGTAAAAAATGTTGATACTCGCACAATGCAAGACGTGGTCCTAATGGAAGCTGAAGTGTAATTTTAACCACACTTATCAAAACTTAAACGTCCAAAGATAATCTAATATTAAGCCAAATAAGATAGGTGTGATTTTAAAGGAGAAGGCTTTTGTAGAAGGTTGAAGTACGTGGTTAGAAAAGAAAATTATTGGACTTGTCAAAGCTTAAAACGCCAGGCTAGAAGTGGGGTACTAATAGGTTCCAGCAGGATAAAGACTAATGGTTTCTTATGGACAACGACAAAATTGTCAGGATGCTCGAGAAAGCTTGCGATCCTATGCGTGATGTGCCAAGAAAACCCTACGAAAGTGTAGGTACATTTATCATTTTCCGTGCATGTAGGCTTGCATTACAGCCCCCACCCATAAGCTGCATGCATTGCATAGATAGTTAGCCTATGGGATCTTGTTTAGGAGCTAAGTCCCATTACACATGTTGCTTTATTGGGTAGAAGAGATCCCAACCCAGGTCACCAGAGGTTCAAGAATAATGGCCATAACCATCGAGGAACAGGGAGACACAAACTCGTATGGACATAGCATCTAACCTCGACTAAAAATGGATAACTACGTGATTCAAAACCCACATAGAAGACTTGAAATATACATAAAAAACAACTACATACTCAAAGAAAAGATCGCACTGACATAAATGGAATCACCAATGCAACTACAAGGATGGATGGCTGGAACTTGCCACCCCTTATGTCTACAAACTGACGGGGCCACTCATGGAGATGGCCAATGAATATGGCATTATCAACAGTCATCAAGCTTGCCCATAATTTTGAAAAGCTAAAGGTAAAAGCGTATTCTTAGATACCTGAATGATGTGGATTCCCCTTTGAAGGCCAAAGCGATGCAACTTGTCCTAAAACAACATTAATGTAGAAATAGGAAAAAGATGAGGAAAACACTACCTAATGACCACTATCACGTCTACCAAGCTGAGTCCCTACATTGATGGCTCTCTTCTGGACTCTAGGAATATCTCACCTGGACTCTGTTCTGGACTCCTTACCTATTTGTCGTTCACTAGCCAATTTGAAAAGCAATGTTGCTCTAATGACTTGAGCATGGGCCCTAATCATTTATCTTCTCTACTCTTTTTCTTCTTCCTTTTTCAAGTCCAAAGTGTAACGAAATTGACAAGAAGCGTTTAACATGAGTGCTGCTTGCCTCCAATGCCTAAGAGTCTCAAAAAGAGCATGCTTGGTGTGAGCAATGTCAAGGGGATCAGATTCATCAACTCCTCCTCCAGCTCCAGCTCCACCTCCTTGGTGCCTGCTTCCACGTCCTTATGTAACCATAAAAAACAACTTTATGTTTATTCAATCTTCGTTGAGAACTATTGTTGTTTTGCTAATCTTATGAAACTAAGGTTAATTTAAATTGATCACTATATAAATGTAAACATTCAAAGCAACCACATATGGTGACCACTGTCCTCGAAAAGAAGGCTTTGCTTTAGTTATGGAAAATAGGGTTTGAACTGTATCTTAATAATTTTCTTCTGTTTTCTCTAATTTGCAACAAATCCCTAAAAATCATAATTTTGCCTCCTGGGGTTGGATAATATTCCAGTTACTCGGCTTCTTTGCAGATTGTTGATGGCAGTTCTTTGAAGAATTTCATGCAACTTCATTTTTTAATGGAGTTTTGATGCCTAATGAAGTTATGATTCATTATGAAGGGGTTGAAAATGGTGTCGATGCTACTGTAGCTAGTCTGCCTTGGTCATTAGACATCGTGAGCAAATGTTCATAGCCAATTTCACATTCATCGCACCCTTTAACCACTTTAATATTATCTACGTCAATTTTATAGCTAAAATTAGTCACATGTAAGGTTCTCAAAAAGATCAGGTTCTTAATTAAATTATTACATACTAGACACTGTTTAACATCTTGTCTATATATATTATTTAAAACAATACCAAAAGAATTACCAATGTAACTGCACTTATTATCATTATTATAACATACTTAGGTAAGTTGAGTGTTGATCAAACGAGGACAACAACTATTAGTACTAACTATCTTTTTAATGATGGAATTAAAAGGAAATAATTAACTAAACTAGCCTAAAAATAATAAATAACCAAATTAAAATGATAAGAAATAATAAGACAACTAATAGATTAACAAGATCTAGATGTAAAATTCCCCTAGAACTTTTTTCTATGTTTTGAATTTATCTTAACTCAATGATTAACCTTGGTCTTTTGGACCGATTGGAATTCTTAAGTTACAATTATATTCTTTTTTTAACAATATAGCCCCTATCCTCATGTGAATTGATTAAAATCTCGTTCTAATCAAAACCCCCTAAGAATGGAAAAATAAATTCCTATGATAGATTTAAACTAAAAATATCCTGTGTTCCTATCACTAAAATTCCATTTAACTAGCATTATTCTTATAATGATCTATTCATATCGATTCCAAAGAATGAAATCTAGCATTGAATAAAAATGCTAACATATTTCAATTTAACATAATATATACTCATAAATAATTCTTAAGAAAGCTAGAATCTTATGCTAAATCAAATAATCAATCTAATTAATAGAATTTTTGGTTTATCTGACATAGATCTCTATTGTTAATATTTCATAAAAATATTAAAAAATCAATAATAAAAAAAACAAGAAAAAAGAATTAGTTCTCATATGGCTTTTATATCTATATGTTCTTTGATTGATTCTTAATTAGGATCCCCTTTTTCCTTTAAAGTTATGTTATCCCTCTCTTAAAATGCTTCAAATAAGTTCTTTAATCCTCATAGATGTATCTCCCTTTTCTTTCTCTGTGTCTCTCTTCTTCTTATATCAATATCTTAAAATTTTCACTAAACATTAGTCTAAAACAATATCATATAGGCTCTCGTGTTTTTACACCTTTTTCTAGAATCATTTTGGTAAAAATCACTATTAATATGGGTTGATAAAATGGTAATGAATATGATTTATGTTGGGTTAGGATCTCCTATAACACACATTCACATTTGGAATATGGGCCTAAAATTAGGAAATATAGGTTTATGCAAAGGATGTGTTTCTAAATATAAGACCATGTTTGGGTCATTTTCCTTTTTGTGGCAAGCTTTCAGAGAAATATAATGGATTGTGGAGTATCATAAGGTGAACATGATACTATGTTAGTGCCTATATTTTGATCATATGTCTATTTTCAACTTATGTTTATCTAAAAAGATTCTAAAGTTTTTACAGTTCAACTCCACCTTTCTTAAATTCATTCTTTCTTTATTAAAAAATTGAAACAAGGTCTATAAACAAACATAAACCAAGTTGAGTACTAAATTATATAAAAATCAAAGAAAAAGTAAAATGCTCTCAAAGTCATACTAAAAAAATAGAGTATTTAGCAATTATCAAATTCTCCTATATTTAAACATTTACTTATCTTCAAGCAAATCACTTTCTTTTTTGAAAAATGAATGATATATTACTATAGATGAAACCATTACGACATTGCAATGAGTATTTAGGCTATAAGCCTACATATATATTATAAAGGATAAAAATGATGTAAGAAGATAATAGATCAAAAGGCTAAGTGATAAAGAGGCTTAGAAGAATTAAAGCTACCATCTATTCTTCATATCCATGGAAAGGGAGTGTTGTGCATTTTTAGTAAAAAAATTGGCTCTAATCATGTTGATAATTCTGTCAATAATATGATATTTTCCTTCCTTCTTGTTCGTGAATCTTCTACTATTTCTTTCTTTCCAAGTGCTATAGATGGTAATAGTGAAAGTTGCTTTGAAGAGAGTGGTATTGGCATTGTTTTTCTTTGTGTTAGTAATGACCTAGTTCAATAATTGATCCTAGTTATAACTGCAATAATGATATGGCAACATATGCAAGATTTTGCTCAAATGGCCTTTGAGTAAATGCAAAGAAAAAATAAGTGATCTCTATCCTCTACTACCCTATTACATAATAAGCATGAATCATCTACCCTACCATGCCAATGACTTTTAGTTTTGAGCCAATTCTTGATTGCCAACCATGTGATGAAAGAGGCATAGGGGCTGGTAGTGTTGTTCTATAGGAGATTAAACCAAGGAATCACTGTATTGCTAGTTGAAAATATTTGATAACATGCATGGTTAGAGATCTATCCTTATGACAATCAAGCTAAATATCGTGGTCTAGATAGTTTCACAGCCATGTTTTTTCAGAAAACATGGGATATAATAGATAGACTTTTTACTAAAGCAGTCGTGGAAATTTTCTCCTTTACTAAGATGCTTAAGGAAGTGAATCATACGTTTATATGTCTTATACCAAAGAAGAACACCTCTTCTATCTCTGAATTTCAACCCATCTCCTGATGCAAAACTGTTTATAAGGTTATTACAAAATTTCTAGCTGCAAGAGTGAAGGTAGTTTTTACAAAAGCAATTAACATAGCTCAAGGGGCATTCTTACTTCGGATAAATATTGTTTATAACATACTTATTTTATAAGAGCTAGTGAGGGATTTCAAATTTAGTAAGAAGATTCAAAGTTGCTTATTGAAGATTGATTTTTTCAAGGTTTATGACACTATTAGCTGGCATTATTTTCGAGAGTATTTAGAAGCTATTGGTTTATCATTAACATTCAGAAATTGAGTTGTACAATGCTTCCAATCCACTTCCTTCAGTGTTTTGGTCAATAGATTCTAACTCCACCTTTTAACAATGCTAGAGGAATTAGACAAGGGGACCTCCTATCCCTACACTTATTCTCCTTAGCAATGGAAGTTTTTCTAGACTTATCCCTATACTTGTTAATTGTAATGGGAGATTTCAGTATCATAAGAAATGTAGCTCCATTAAGTTATCCTATTTGATTTATGTAAATGACTTAATTCTTTTTAGCAAAGCTGATGATCAATCAATCTGCATATTTATGAGTTATTATTACACCTATGAAGGGTATAATAGTCCTTAGACTCTTGAAATAACTACAAAGAGTAGTTATCTGAAGAACGTAATGATATATATATATATATGCATCTATGTGTATGGTTGCTTCTTCTTCTTTAATCAATAAAAAGAGTACAGAAAAAATAAATGAAGGATTTTGTAAGTAAAGTTGGTGATAAAGTTCTTTAACTGGTGGAACTACAACAATAAACCAAGTATGTGTTTTTTGTTTATGATATGCATATGTAAAGATCCTGTTTAACATAATCTATGTGGTTATGTTTTATATTGATGTTTTCTTTCATTGGTATCAGAGCATGGTTGTGTTTTTGTTTAACTGCATGCTACGAATCTGTGTTAAACTTTGGCTATTGATTGAATATTTGTGAATAATTATGCGTCTGTCATCAAGTTTTCCTCTGTTATATTGAACTTGTCTTTTACAAATTTTTTTTCACATACACAATTTTTTTTTGTTTTTCTTTCCTCTTGTTACTTCTCTCTCTAAACATTATCCATGAAAGCATGACTTTTGAGTGTTTTTCAAATGGCCAACGTCATTGTTAAAGAATGCATGCAAAAGTGAAAATGCTTATACTGCATTGGTAACATTTCATTCATCTGGAGTTTGCAAAGTCTAGTTTTTGGATTTTATGGATTCAAAGTTTTTGTTGTTATAGTTTTTTTACACTATTCCCTAAACAAGAATCTAAAGAGAGTAGTAACGAGAAGGAATAAGAAAAGAAGAAAGAAGAAGTAACCAAAAAAAAGTACAAATATGCGGAGAAGAGGAAGAAGACATGTATGTCTTCTTCTTGAAATTAAAACGACACGTTGATTCTGTTTTATTTGTTTTTTATATTTTTTGAGATATATATTATAATAACAATAAATTGGTCATGTCCAAGATACCTTATGGGCTTTGACTTAGACCCACAAAATATATATCTTTCTTCCATTAGGATTGAAGGGTTAGGCGCAGATATCCACATTAAGGTTGGAATATACTTTAATAACTATATTAATATTTAAATTAAATGTAAATTAGAAAAATTTACAAATAAGTTTTCTAATTTACCCAAACTAATTAATTTTGTTAAATTAGTTTTGAATTAAAATAAAAAAACTAATTTGTTTAGTTAAAATAAACTTAGAAATAAGTTTATTTTCATTGAATTAAAATTAGTTGTTTCATTAGAACTAAGTTTCTAATTAAACCAAGATAAATTGATTAGTTCAATTATAATTTAAATTAGAAATAAGTCTTTAATACAATTTGAATTATTCATATTTGAATATGATTAGATTAGAAATAAGTTTCTAATTGATTAAAAATTAATAGCATAATTTGATTAGTTAAATAAATCATTAATAAAAAATTAATTAAATTAAAAAACTTCAATTAAATTATTTCCATATATGAGCATAAGTTCACTATGTGTTAGACAAAATAATTTGTTATTTTGTACACTCTTCTGATTCTTGAAATTTTGTTTTTTTTAGGAAAATGCCTATTATTAAGTAAACACCTAAGCTTATTCGATGTGAGGCACAGAAGAGACACGTTAGTAGCATGTATGTAAAGTTAGTTAACACACATTTAATGCCTGGAGACGGTCTAACACAGCATGTTATTTCAGTTAATAACATGATGCAAGAGTTATATTTTGGAGGTTGTCGAGCTTATACAAATGTTGAAGTAAAGTACATGACTTTGCTTGCAACATTACATCAATCTCAAGGCAAACTATTACGAATGCTTTGGAATAATATGCCTAACGAGAAGACTTACAATCTGTTAGTGATGACATTTATTAAATAGATACGTACATGGGAGTTGATTAGGACTTTATATCCTATAAGTCTTCCAATGGAAATAGTAAGAGCTATTGTAAATCGAACTTCGCGAACTCGTGAACTCATTTCCTCATAGGTTACCCATAGGATGTTCGTAGGTTGAAGCACAATTAATACAATATGTTGTTTTATAAGAACTAAGTCTTAATATTTATGTAATAAGTTTACATGAACTATATATAAGAATTCGTCTAAAGTAAAGTAATTAGGATTCAATTATTGTATGATTGATGAATGAACACATTTGTGGACTTTTGATTTCATAAGCAATTGTGATCAAGTTATTTACTCTATGAACGATTAATGTGACATTAACATGAATATATATTTCTTTCTTATTATAGAAACTTGGTGTTTCAAAATAGTTACTGCATCGAAGAATATTGTTGCTGAACTTAATAAGGGTGAGAAACTCAATGGTGACAATTATGAAATCTAGAGTATGAAATTCAATATGTATTGGAAGAGCAAGAGGCTCTTGAACTATTAAACCTAACAATGGACATTCCTGAGAAGGGTAATACAACCCAACATAGAAAGAATCGTGATGTATATGAATTATGGAAAAAGAAGAACTCTTTAGGTCGCATCACGTTGCTGAGTAGCATGGATAATGATATCATATATGAGTTCCATAAATTTTAAACTACAAAGGACATGTGGTCTACATTGGCTTCTCTTTTTGGAGGTGCCTCAGTGATCAAAGTGAGTTCACTTACAATTAATTTTGATACTTATAAGAAACACCCAGATGATACAATGCAAAAGCATTTGAGGAAAATGTCTAACATGGTAAGTGAGTTATGTGATGTTGGACATGAGTTGTCTAATGAGCAACAAGTACAAGTTGTGATTTATTCACTGCCTCAGAGTTAGGAGCATATGAAGATGCATCTAAGTCATAATGAAAACATCAAGACAATGGAAGAGCATCTTGAAGTGTCAAAGATGTCTTCTTAGGCATATGCAGTTAGTTCTAGCTCACATGGAGCTATAAACAAGAAACGCAAGCATTATGGTGGATATAAATGGAAGAAGAATAAGAAATTCAACCACTCTCCTCAGGAATCCAAGAAGGCAAAACAGAACCAATGTGGAAAGGGGAAATGTCCCTTCAAAAAGAAGAACATGAAACATGTAAAGTGTTATAAATGTGGTAATAAGGGTCACTTTGCTCGAGATTGTACCGAGCCTAAAAAGGTACAGGCTTATAGCACAAATATTTGTTCTGTGAATGTTCTATTTTTATTTTTTTAACTGAATCACATCCTTTGTGGATTGTAGACTCAGGAGCAACCAACCATATAGCGAAGGATCGTGATGGCTTCATTGAGTTTCATAAACTTCCACATGGTAGTCGATGGTTTTATGTAGGTGATAATTCCAAAGTTGTTGTACAAGGAATTGACATATGAAAATTGGATATGCATGGAGGGCAACCCCTCATCCTACATTAAGTATTATTTTCTCCACAAATTTGT
Organism: Erythroxylum reticulatum; assembly: GCA_025504915.1. NCBI lineage: Eukaryota > Viridiplantae > Streptophyta > Magnoliopsida > Malpighiales > Erythroxylaceae > Erythroxylum > Erythroxylum reticulatum. The sequence goes on along the minus strand of JANSVA010000004.1, from coordinate 17,914,492 downwards.
AGGAATCTTTTATCTGTGTTGATGTTAGTTAAAGTTGGTTTTAATATAAATTTCCACAGTGGTGTATTGGATTTGTATGTTGGATTTATTAATTATGCTCATGGATTTTTATTGGATGGTTTTATTATACTGGAAGTGTTAAATGAAAATAATAATATTAGTTATTCATTATTTACATTTAGTAATTCCAACAATGATGCAACTTTGTGGTATGCTAGACTATGTCATATTGGTCAAAATCGAATTAGTCGATTAGCTAAAGAAGGGCTTTTAGGTAATCTAAGTTAAGTAGATCTACCTACATGTGAGCATTGTTTAGCTAGTAAAATGGCAAGAAAGTCATTTGAAAAGAGAATATGAGCTTTATATCCATGACAATTTATTCATTATGACATCTGTGGTCCAATGAATGTAAGGGCTAGACGTAGGGCAATTTATTTCATCACTTTCATAGATGACTATACTCGGTATGGTCATGTCTATTTGATTTCTTATGAAGCATTCAATTGTTTCATAAAATACATGAAATTGGTTGAGGATCATTTAGATAAGAAAATAAAAGCATTATGAACTGATCGTGGACAAGAATACTTGTCAAAAAAGTTCAAGGCTTTAATTGATGAGAAAGGAATAGAAAGGCAATTAACAATTCCTAGAACCCCACAACAAAATGGTGTCACTGAAAGACAAAATAAGACACTATTAGAAATGATTAGGTCTACGATGGCCCCAAGCAAATTTACCAATCACTTTTTGGGGTGATGCATTGCTAATAGCCATTTGTGTACTTAATTGTGTGCCCACGAAATTAGTTACTTGCACACCATATGAGTTGTGGACTGGTAGGAGACCTGATGTGTCATGTCTCAGACCTTGGGGGTGTGCAACTTATGTTTATGATCTCTCTCATAAACATGGGAAATTAGGTCGAAAAGGGAGAAAAAGTATTTTTATTAGATACTCAGAACACTTAACAGGATATGTGTTCATTAATGAACAAGGTAATGAAGGTGTAACTGAATTTGAATCACGAGATGTAATATTTTTAGAGAATGATTTTCCTAAGCAAGGTGATATAGGTAAAGATATATTGTTATATGAGTTGCTTGATCAGAATGATTATATTATGAAGAATCAAAATGAGAAACTTCAACCAAATGGGAGCAATTCCACATAAAGGTTCTCTATGATGACTGATCTGAATGGGAGCAATCAAATCAATCATGAATTTGTTTATAATGAACCTCAATTAGGATGAAGTAATTGAGGAATAATTCCTCGACTTCATTTTGAGATTGAAGGAGAAATTAATATGATTGTTTTGCAAGAGGAAGAAGAGCCAAGGAATGTAAATGAGGCTCTTACTAGCCCTGCTAAAGAAGAATGGATGAAAGCAATGACAGGAGAAATGGCTTCTTTAAACTTAAATCAAGTATAGGACTTGATTGACCTCCTTAAAGGGAGTAAAGCAATTGGGAACAAGTATGTTCTCAAAATTAACTGAAAAGCGAATAGCGATATCAAAAGATATAAGGCAAGTCTTGTAGCAAAAGGATATACACAACGGGAGGGAATTGATTATGAGGAAACTTTTTCACCTATTGTGAAGTTTGCTTCAATCCATCTTATTCTGGCTATAGTAGCCAGTATGAATCTTGAATTACATCAAATGGATGTAAAAACATCGTTTTTCAATAGAGAATCTGATGAAGAAATCTATATGGAGAAATCTGAAGGTTTCATCAAGGCAGGTCAAGAAAATAAAGTATGTCAATTATTAAAATCAATTTATGGCCTGAAGTAGTCTTCAAGACAATGATATATTCGTTTTCATAACGTAATCATTTCGTATGATTTTCAAATGATCAATGAAGACGACTGTGTGTATGTTAAGAGATTTAAAGATAAATTTGTGATTTTATCTTTATACGTGGATGATATATTGATTGCTTGTAATGACTGTGTGTTTCTTACGCAAATCAAAGATTAGTTATCATCTGAATTTGAAATGAAAGAAATGGGTGAAGTGACATACATTCTTGGAGTCAAGATTTCAAGAGATCATTCGAAGAGATTGTTATCGCTATCACAAATGATGCACATTTAAAAAATTCTTGAATGATTCTGTATGCAAGATTACAAACCAATTGATAATCCTATTGCTAAAAATGAAGGCCTTAGTAAGAGAAATTGTCTGTCAACGCCACAAGAAAGGGAACAAATGAAGAATGTTCCCTACTCTAGTGCATTTGGAAGTCTTATGTACGTAATGATGTTTACAAGACCAGATATTTGTTACGCTGTTAGGATGGTGAGCAGATATCAATCAAATCTAGGCCAAGCATACTGGAAAGTAGTAAAGAGAATATTGAGGTATCTAAAGGGAACTGTGGACTATGCATTATATTATCAAGGAAATGATCTATGTATACAAGGGTATACAGATACAGACTAGGGAGGAGATTTAGATAAAAGAAAATCTACCTCAGGATATGTATTTGTACTAAACCATGAAGCAATATTATGGAAAAGTAAGAAACAATCTTTCGTTGCATTATCCACAATGGAAGTTGAATTTATAGCATTCTCAACTACAATGCAAGAGGTTGTGTGGCTTCATCAATTTTTTGTGCATTTGGGAGTCACTACAAGAAAAATTAATCCAATGACCATCAAATATGATAGTCAAGATACAATTGCTTATACTAATGACCCTAAATTTCATTGTAAGGCAAATCACACAAATACAAAGTATAGTTATGTGAAAGATATAGTTGCACGAGGAGAAGTTAACATAAGATATATATTTACGAGAGATATGGTAGCAGACCCAATGACAAAGCCAATTTCTAGAGATGTATACATTGGGCATGTAAAGTCACTAGGACTACGTAGATGTTGAAATGTATTGACAAACATTTTTCTATTTATGTTCACTCAATCTAATGTCATATGTTTGGATATCATACATATATTTACGAGAGATATGGTAGCAGACCCAATGACAAAGCCAATTTCTAGAGATGTATACATTGGGCATGTAAAGTCACTAGGACTACGTAGATGTTGAAATGTA
>JANSVA010000004.1:17900217-17911316 GCA_025504915.1 Erythroxylum reticulatum | reverse complement strand
CTATCATCTGTACGGTATTTCTTGAATGAAAGATGTTCAAGTTAAACGAAGTGGGTAAATACTGTAGCACATGACTCATACCATGTGTACACAACTGACCATAAAAAGGGATTAATATAAGTTACAAGATCTCATCTTCCATTGTGTGAGACCCTTAAGGTTGAGAAGAACTTTATCATATACCCTTATGACTCTTGTTTCATTCTTGAGAATTGAATTTAAGGTTTCCTACTTTAGTTTATTGCCAAAAGATCATACAAGATGTGATCCTATGGAATAATTCTAGGAAAGCAAATTAAATTTAATTCAAAGGAGAATTGAGAACAGAGGAAGGTCATTTATTTTTTATCATTAACTCGCATGAAAAGTATTCATAGATGGTCATCGTCTCTTTAGTAGAGAACTTGAATACAGTCATGACTTAAAGAAACTAAATGAGATCAAAGAAAAAATGCAAACATGAGATATGACCTAAGGTATAGCATGCAATGTCTACTCAAAGACACTTAAGTCCTATGATCAATTTGTTAATGCACATGTCATATACTCCTAATAGATATATGGCACTGTGCTCTTGTCGTATACTGATCAAACCAGTTATTAAACAAGTATAAGCATTGTAGAGTTTGTTTTTAAGATTAAACCCATCATGTGTGAGTGGGATATATGAGTTATTATTATGCCCATGAAGGGTATAATAGTTCTTAGACTCTTAAAATAACTACAAAGAGTAGTTATCTGAAGAATGCAATGATATACTATATATATGTGTGTGTGTGTGTGTGTCTATGTGTGTGCATCTATGTGTATGGTTGCTTCTTCTTCTTTAATAAATAAAAAGAGTACAGAAAAAATAAACGAAGGATTCTACAATTAAAGTTGGTGATAAAGTTCTTTAACTGGTGGAACTACAACAATAAACCAAGTATGTGTTTTTTGTTTATGATATGCATATATAAAGATCCTGTTTAACATAATCTATATGATTGTGTTTTATATTGATGTTTTCTTTCAATATTGTTGAATATGTTGTAGGTTTTTACAGATTGGTTTGCCTTTAAGGTGAATGCGGAGAAAAGTGGATTGTATCTCTCCTAAGATGTTCATAATTAAGAACAGATCACTAATGTGGTTGGTTTTTCCTTAAAGTCTCTTCCCTTGAAATATTTAGGAGTACCTATTAATGCCAATAAGCCTAAGTTTTCTGATTTCATTCCTTTGATTGAGAAACTCAAAGGAAGAATTAATGCTTTGCAACATAAGTTTTTGTCCATTGTAGCTAGAATGACTCTCATCAATTCAATCTTGAGTAGTATGCACATTCATTGGGCTGCCATATGGTTTAGCTAAAGAAAGCCATCAAAGAAATTGATAGAGTACTGAAAGCCATCTATGGCTAGATAAATAAGATAATTGTAAGCAAGCCAAGGCGAAATGGTGTGATATCATTACTCCACAGAGGCAAGGTCGACTGGGGATCATCTCAATTACCTAAATGCAGAAATTTTTACTTTGTAAGAGGATATGGAGACTATTCATTGATAGTAAAGCGTTGTTTGAGAGACATGATCTATCCCCATATCAATTGGGAGATGGAGAGGATATATGGTTCTGCTTTGATAATTAGACCAATTAAAACCCACTTTTGTATAAAGAAGAACTTACTCAACTCAAAAACAAAATTCCTGTTAATGCCAGAGTATCATCACTAATCCAAAATGGAGCTTGGGTTGGAAATCACAGAGGTTTTTCCTTGCTTGTTGATTATTTTCCAACTATCCCTAAAGGGTTGAGGAAGGATAACATCATATGGACTCTCTCCTCCTTAGATATGTTTCATAACAGATCTTGTCATCATATGCTTATCAATAGTGTTGAAGTTATGGCTTGGTATGCATTAATTTGGAAACAAGCTTTAAATCCCAAAGCTGCAATTGTCATTTAGCTAGTGATTAAGAATAGGCTCCAAATCAAAGATCGATGGTTTGGGACATATGATCTTATATGTGTCCGATACAAACATATCAATGAAAGTTTAATTGATCTCTACTTTGAATGCAACTACATCAGAGTAATTTGGAGCAGGATTATCCTACAATTCTCTAACTACTCATTTGAATGGAGGGAGACACTGAATATGATCATATGGTGTATTAAGCAAAGTAAAGTGGATGGTTTGCTCATCAAAACAACCTTTACCATAGTCATCTATTTCATATGGAGGGAAAGGAAAAGGAGAATATATAAAGGAGTGGAGAAGATAAACATTAGTTAGCAGATCCAATTGTGAATTGGAATTGAGTGGTTTTCATTGCCACTTATAAACAAAGCTCAATTAGTTCAGTAGTGAGAATGATTTGATTGTTGTAATTCTAAGTGTAATAGCTTTTTTTGTTAATTTTCATTATACAATTTTATTGATGGATAATATGAGTCATTGTAATGTTCTACAGTAGCTTTTGCTAGTTTAATATAATTACATTCATCTTTCAAAAGAAAATGAGATATTTATTAAATAAGTATCAATATGAGATATTGGATTTTATTGGGCATAATTGGCATTTAATTAGAATTATTTGTAATTATAATTAAAATTTAATTGAAATTAGAATTTAATTTTAATTAAATTACTAAAATGTTTGAAACTTATTATAAATAGGCTTAAGCTTTAATAGAGTAACACTTCTTACTTAACCTTCTCTGTTAAAGTTATATAGTTCTCTTAACCTATTCTGTGGACATCATTAGAGGTTAGAAAATTGTACAGCTATGTTGTTTGAGATATACTAGTTTCATAAATGATTCGTGAGATATGACAAGAAAAGGATAAAACTTTATAATAAGGTACGAATTAAGATTCATACTTTATTTTGATTTATGTGTTAATAATTTTATATAATTAAAGTGATCTTAGTTTTCAGAAATCAAAACACAAAAACTTTCGTAATTATTCTGCTATAGTCGAGATTGAATCCCATTCTGATAATCCAAAAATTTAACTATATCAACCATAAAATCCTAATGACACTACAACTTAAATAGAAATTTAAACCAATTAAAGGAGTAATAAGGTTTTTGGTTTATTTGTAAGAATAAATAAGGAATAGAATGGTGATTCTTTAGGAATATAATAGATAAGAATATAATAAAATATGTACTATTTAGTTTGGTTTATTCATAAGAAATTCTAATGATGATTTAATGCCAATGTTTGGTTTGAAAACATAAATTTAGAATGAAAAAGGAATAACTAACAAACAGACTAAAATATCCGTTAGTCCCCACTAACTACATTATTATTATTATTATTATTATTGTTGTTGTTGTTGTTGTTGTTGTTGTTGTTGTTGTTGTTGTTGTTATTATTATTATTATTAATAATTTTCTTCTTCTTATTGTATTTTATAGCTAAGTAACTATGTGGATTCCTTAAGGATATTTTTGTTGAACAAGTCCTCATTTTTATTTCCAATCCACTTGAATAGATAAAGATAGGGGGATCATGTGTTTACTTATTCCCCAAACTCAAGGAATAAGTAAATCCTTGGATTATATATTTTGTATGTTTTCTTCAACTAAACAAGGGAATAATCTATTACCAAGAATAAATAAGGAATGAAATGGTGATTCCATTCAGCCAAACATCCCATAGCTGAATGATCTTAACTATATAGCTAAAGAACATCATCATCTCTCTTCTTGTTATATCTTTTAGACTTTATGCTACTTATGTTGCTTGAAATAATTTTCTAATGGAAGGTCATTTTTCTAGGTAATCTGATAGTTATAGGTTGCATTATATTTTAGTGGGTAATTTAGTATGTTTTTAATTGTTAATTAGATGGTTTGTGCATGTCAAGGTTTGGAATTGTGATAGTGTGAATATGTGTTTGTATTTTTTAGTGTTATCTAGTTTAGAGCATGTTATTGAGCTTTAATTTTGTGCATTTGAGGTGTTTTGATGAGTTTGTTAGTGTTTGTGATCAGATAAAGAAGATCAGAGAAGATTTGAAAAAAGCTCAGAGGAAGAGCCAAAGCCACAATCATGACATATCAGTCACAGTCAGTGTTTTGGATATCAGTACGTACCCTCCCGAACCAAAACTGATACGATACCGGAGGTTAGTTGTATCAGGTTTAAATATCAGTCGATACCGGCCCGTACCAGTTGGTGCCATCAGTATTTAAAATACTAGCCAAATACTGGCCGGTTAAACTCTTCTTCCCTTACTCTCGCCTCTTCTTCCTCCCTCTTTTTGTCAAAATTTTTTTAATTAGTTATTTTATTTACTTCAACTTTTATAATTATTGTAAATTTTTATTTTTAAATAAAATAAATATTTTTATTACTAATAATAATTAGAAATTAAATAAACTTAAAAATAAATTATTTTATTTAAATTTATATTAATATTTATTAATAATGTATTAATAAAATATTTTATTTTTAAAAATAAATAATTTAAAAATTATTATTTATAAACTAATATTTATTTTATAATTTTAATTATTAAATCAAAATTTATTTGAAATTTATATATTTTAAAAATATACATTTATTAATAATTATTAAAAAATTATAAATTAAATTAAAATTATGAATATTCTTTATTATTATTATTTTTGGAAACATGGTTTAAAATATACAATATAGCTGTACAATATGACAATAGACTATTTTGTAATTTTCAAAAATTTCAGACTATTTCATAAATTTAAAAAGTTACCCGAAACGATACTCGGTATTAATTGGTACTGATATAGTACCGTATTAGAATCCAATCTGGTACCAAATTCGATACGGTATTCGTAACATTAGTCACAATCGTGACAGAAGCAACCTAGCCATGGTCATGATCATGACAAGGGCCAAACAGAACTAGGTCACAATTGAGACATATCTGTCACAACCGTGACAAAAGCTCAATTTCAAGTATCACGATAATAGATGCGGGGATTGCTTCCAAAATTGTTTTTTTTAGGGTTATTTTGGACATTTGGACCCTAGTAAAACCTAGTATGTACCCTAAAAAGCCCTAGGACTATAAAACACAAAAGAATGACCTAATCTAAAAGAGTCTCCATTTTCCATTTGAGGGAAGAACCAAGGAAGAGGAGAAAAGAGGAGAGAAGGAGAGTAGTGGTTGTTATTGTTTCCACTCCCAGTCCACTCTAAGTTATCTTTGTCATTCCATCTTGTAATTTCTTCCATTTGATGTATGAGATGGATATGATGATCTAGCCTTTATGTTTAAGGATGTTATAAACTCATTTTGGGATTTATCCTTAAATCAATGTTAATTTGATTGCTTTTAATGTTAATGTATTGGGTATTGTGATTGTATGCCATATTTGCATTCTTCAGTAATAAATCGAGAGAGTGAACAACCTAATAGATCATATAATCAATCAAATCAGTAATTTATACGAAGACAGATCTCATGTAAGGACCCGACTATCTATTAGAGTGCTTAAGATCTAATTGGATTGTGAACTGTTTTTGTTAATTGAAAGATTGCAATTTCAGTAATTCGATTTAATTAGAGTTTATGATATTTGAGGTTTAATGATTAGAACTCGAAAGAGAATAATCTACCATTTGAAATTCTAGGATCAATATCAATTAACTCAAAAGTAATCAAGTTAGCATTTGATGATAGAATAAATCCTCTTTTCTCATAATTTGTTAGTCTTACTTGTTTGATTTTCGAATTAGTAATTGGTTGTGCTCAATTTTGATTTCCATGCATTAATTTAAAATTCCAATTTTCAATCTATCTATATTAAATTGCTTAATTTTTTACTCATTTTTATTTTCATTTTAATTACACTTTTAAGCCTTAGATAAGTCAAGATTCGACTAGTTCACTAATTCTTTGTGGGATCGAAGCTTCATATACTACGCTTACGACCCGTAAGCTTGCCGAATATTGATGGTTTTATAATTGTAAAACTTGCTCTAAACCTTATGTAAAAAACTTATTTCTACTTAACACCGTACTTGAAAACTTTCTTTGAAGGCAGAGATGTATTCTTATCTATCTAATTTAGTAGTTACATAGAAGAAAAAGTATGGGAATGTCTATATAATACAAAATAAGCTTACTATTTTTCCAGCCCAGCTAAAGCCTAACACATTGTAAATATAAAACTAAAACTGTACAAATATAACATTCCAAACAATTGATTAGTTGCAATACCTAAATTTGGTTAATGTATGTTCTCTGTGCAAAGGAAGCTATGAAATACTAGAACGTATATTTTTCAAGTGCAACTTTTGGAAGCATATATTAAATCTGTTCTACCTCACGAATGAGAAGGATAACTACAAGGAATGTCCACTGTGGAATTTAACCTGTCAAACTGAGACGGTGAGAAAATGCGTACGGAAGAGGAAGAATAGTGACAAGAGGAACTAAAAAAAATAAGCGTACAACGTGTAAGGTGCACAACACACATGTCCAGTGGTGGAGGCCCCTTTTAAGGCATATTGCTCGGCAAATTGTCCAACCTTGGTGAAGGTTACTGAACATCTTTTGTAACATACCTTATATGGTACTGTATTTTATTATTTCCAACAAATTCATCTAGCGGTTTTGCAATTGACATTAGCTTCAGACGTTCATTTCACATTGATCATGCTTCATGTAATATGGATACACAAATACGGCTGTATAAACTGAGAAGTATTTAATTATAAAACATATACTAAAATTTTGAATGACGACTCTCTAATCTATAAATTTGTTTGCGTTGCAGCTTTTCTCCACCAATTATTTCTAAGCTACATGTTCTCTCAACTGTATCTATTAATTGAATTCCTCAAATGAGTAGACCACAATGTCTCTTTCTGTCTGAGTCGGTGACACTTAAAAGTCTTGTTTTAGTCTTATTTATGAAGAAGATTTTGCCACAATCAGCCAAGGAGATAAAAAGACTTTGTTGAGGAAAACCATTCTTACTTTGGTTTGCCTTTCCTAATTATCAAGTGCAGCCTAAAACTACATGATATCATCTGTTTCATAAAAGACACGCTTTTTTTCAGACAACTAAACGAAAGATATTTCTTTAATGAAGCATACGTAGAGATCAGAAATGACAAAAACCAAATAATGGAGCCTATGAATAGTGTTGCCTTGTAAAAGGAGCCGCTTTAAGTACAGGCATATAGATTCAATTTAATTCAATTTGTTGAGGTTATCTTCAAATTGTATGATCAAACATTTTCAGTTTACATCGAGAGGCGCTTGAAACAAGTGCAAACGAGCCAAAAATCGTTATGACTCGAATTCATGTTCAGGCTCACTTCGACATTGAATTCGGATTGAAATTTATGAAACAAAGGTATATTTTATAGTTTGTTTGAAGTAAATTTACAAACAAGGCCATGAAGAACTTCACCTTGGATAGCTCATTAATGAACTTGAAATGAGTCCAAGATATACATATTAAACCTTTATTTGATTATTGAAAAAATCGTCTAAAGTTGATCCTTGGAATTGAATGAGTTCTTACAGATCACACTCTTACTAGCGAACTCAGGTAGCTCGTCAATGAAAAGCTGATAATTAAAAGCTGAACCATAAGAACTTTAACGCTATAAATGATTATGCAAATAAACACCAGTTTTCTGCAACTTGTGGCTGAAATAGAGGACTTTTGGCCACTACCGTACGACTAAACGAGCAAACATGCATCATGTTTTGACATGCCATGCTTTTAAGGCGCCATATTTGTCAACATAATGGAAAGCAATCTCCATTCTTGCCCGCCTTTAATGACCAAAGACTTATCTTTCTAAATAATTAAACTATTAAAGATATCATTTTCAATTTGACAAAAAGTTGAAAGTGGTGTTGTTGTTAGAGAAGAAATTTATTTCAAGAAATTGGAGACAAGAAGTTATGCTGCGGATGATTTTAAACTTCTATTGCGGAGCCCTTTAAAAAGAGCTAGAATTTAACAAAAATTTAAATACATTCCTTATTTTTAGGCATGGAAAACAACTCAGAAAAAAATCATCCTAAAGATAAAATTAAAAAAAACCCGAAAGATAAATTAGTCCTAATCCAATCTACAAATATTTAGACATGTTTTCAACACTTCTCCTCGTCTTAATAGCTGTTGGCTCCTAGTTTGCTTCTCAATTCTTCAAATCTAGCCTTTGAACGTGCTTTTGTTCAGAGGTATGCCTTTTGATCGTTGGTCCTATAATAAAATAGACATATTTCACCTTCTTTCTACACTTCCTTTAAGAAAAACAACTTAATCTTAAAATTCTTAATTCTGCCATGAAAAACAGGATTGTTTGAGAATGAAATGATACCTTGATTATCAACAAAAATTTGAGTTGACTCATTTTGGTCCATACGTAAATTTGCAAGGATATTTCTTAACCAAATTGCTTGATTTATAGCAGCAGTGGCTATCATATATTTTGCCTCAATTGTGCTTTGAGCTACAACATCTTGTTTCTTTGAACACTATGAAAAAACCCATGAGCCAAAGCTGAAAGAGTGACCTATTGTACTCCTCATATCATCAATCGAACCTCCCCAATCACTATCACAATATCTATGATGTTTGAAATTATAACAATGAGTGTACTTAATTCCATAATCTGTAATCCCATTGACATATCTTACAAATCTTTTGGTAGCTTAAAGATGCATTTCACTAGCACAATGCATAAGTCTTGAAAGCATACTTACTACAAACATAATATCAGGTCTAGTCGTAGTAAGATACATTTAGCAACCAATTAGGCTTCTATAATGATGTTCATTCAATTTATTAGCTCCTTTATCATTTTTGAACTTTTCCTTCTTGTTCATTAAAGTAGAAGTGCTTTTGCAATCCTCAATATGAAAATTTTTAGGTATTTCTGGTGCATACTTCCTTTGGCATATGAAGACTCCATCTTTAACTTGCTTCACCTCCATTCCTAGAAAAAAGTCATTAAGCCATGGTCAAGCATCTCAGATACTTGGAGCATTTTAGCATTACACTCCTTTTTTTAGCTTCTCATCATTTCCTATTCTAAGTAAATCATCAACATAAATAGAAACTATGATTAATTTAGTTTTTGTTTGCTTCACATATAATTTAGTTTCACTTAGACTTTTAATGAATCTAAGGTTTGGAAGATGATCATCAATTTTGCTATACGGGCTCTAAGGGCCTATTTAAGACCATACAAGGCCTTTTTTAGCTTGTAGACCTTCTCCTCCTACCTCTTAACTCTAAATCCTTTTAGCTGCTCCACAAATATCTCCTCCTAAAAATAATGATTTAAGAAAGAAAATTTTACATCTAAATGGTAAACTTTCCACCCAAAATTACATCTAAATGGTAAACTTTCCACCCTTTATGCATAGTCAAGGCTAGAAACATTCTAATCCTATCAAGGCATGCAACTAGAGAAGATGTTTGTAAAAAGTCTACTCCAGATGCTTGAATATATCCCTTCTCTACTAATTTAGCCTTGTATTTATTTATAAAACCATCTGCAATATGTTTGGTTTTATAGACCCATTTAAGTCCTATGGGTCCCATATGTCATTTATTTAATCATCCTAATCTCTTCTTTCATTGCATCTATCCACTTGTCATCCTTCTCAATTTCTTTGAATTCTATAAGTACTAGGACAACAACATTTCTTCTTTCCCAAATTTTAGATAAGGGACTCGTAACTCTGACTGGTATGTCATTTATAACATCATCAAAATGTTCTAGAATTTTTGAAATTTTCTTTTTCATTGGCTTCTCCCAACTCCTCCATGAATTTGACATCTCTACTTGAATGAATCTTTTCATTTTGTGGTTGAAAAGTTCTATAAGCTTTGGAAGTGTTGTTGTACCTAATGAAAACACCAAGTTCAACCTTTTTATCAAGTTTGTCTCTCTTAACCTGTGGCACATAAGAAATAACAAACATAACTAAAAATTTTGAGGTTTTGCAAAATCTAGATTATAACCAAACCAGACTTTAAATGGAGTTTTTGTAGATAAAATTCTGGTTGGCACTATATACAGCAAAAATATAACAGTGTTTGCATGCCTATGGTTCCTTTGGCATTTCCTTTTCATACAATATACACCTTGTCATTTCCATAACATTTTGAGTTTTTTCTTTCACTTATACCATTCTATTGTAGGGTGTAAGGTGCAATAAGTTAGTGTTCAATACCAACTTCTTCCCAAATTTTGTCAAAGACTTCATTTGTGCATTCTTTCCTATTATTTGATCTTATTGTATGCAACTTGCAACCACTTTAATTTTGTATAAAGGCTTTATATTTCTAGAATTTATTAGCAATCGTGGATTTGGATTTCAAGAAATAAATTTGGGAAATTTTAGTGAAATCATTAATAAATGTAATATAGTATTTATTAACATTTAAAGATAATGTCTTTTTAGGTCCTTCAACATCTGCATTCACTAGCTGTAACTTGTGTGTTGCTTTCCATTGTGTTTGAGGGAATGGTTTTCTAACTTGCTTTCTATATTAACAAGCCACACAATCAACTAACTTTTCTTTAAATAATGGGACACCTCTTACCGAGGCATATTTTTGCATGTAGAGAAGTTCAACATGATGGAAATTTCCAAGCCTCTTGTGCCATAATTCAGCATTGCTCATAGTGCTTGAAAAAGCTATTTACTCCTCCATAGATTTTAACTCTCATTTTCACCTTGAATGGATCTTTGCCTTTTGCATCTTTGATCAAGCACCATTTGTCTTCAAATATAACCCTGATACAACTCACCAAGGCAATGGAGACTTGATGATGCCAATGGGTCCAATTACAAGGTCACGCTCTAACAAGCTCAAAGCACAATTTCAGATTTATGTACAAGCTTTTATTTCATAAGAACTTCAATAAGTTTTGCTGATCAAGCTTGGGGAAGAGCTTAGGAAGACGCCTAAGTGTGTGTGCACATTACAGGCATCAAACCAAGAGGGCTAACACTTAGCCAATTTTCACAAGCACAAGTCTAATCAATGGGCTTGGGCTTGTTTTATCTTGTAAAGGGTGTGTGGACTTCTTTTAGGCTTTTTCATGGGCTGATTTGCATTAAGTGTGCATGTGCTTC
>JANSVA010000004.1:17875872-17891880 GCA_025504915.1 Erythroxylum reticulatum | reverse complement strand
TCAGATTCTTGCTTGTTTTACCTTAAGGATTGATTCAACTTATCAAGTAAGTTCTAACTTGTGGCGTTAATTCAATTTCTACAATCTTTATACTCTTTGTTAACAATTCATTACTGTTTTGGGGGTGAAGGGTCTTGTTAGAGTGATTGAATTTAGGTTTGGAAGCAATCATTAAAACGGAGGTGATCTAGACATTGATTCTAGGTTGTTGTCGTATCAAACCCTACAGCCTTTTTCAACTAGTTGTGCAACACTAAGCAAATTATGATCAATATTAGGCACATATAAAACATATGTGATATATTTCAAACCTATCATCCTCTCAATAAATATAGTTCCTTTTCCCTTGATTGAGATAAAATCACCATTTCCAAATTTCACCTTGGAAACAATGGTTTTATCAAGCTATTTAAAAAGGTTATGGTCATTGATGATATGGTTTGTACAATTGTTGTTTATTAGCCAAGAATCATCAGAATTATTGCTTGTGGCAAAGCATATTGCAACAAAGAACTGGTCCCCTTATTTTTGTTCTATGGACACCTTTACCTCAACTAGTTTAGACTTATAGATCCATTACATATGCCCCATATTACCACACTTTCTGCACCTGACATCAAGCCCCCGCCAACATTTTCTTTGAGGATAATTTGTCCTTTTGCATTATGGATAAAGTGGAAAAGCCTAATCTTATTGCTTCTTGGAACCTTCAAGTTTTTTTTTCCTCTTATTATTCTTCTTGTCTTTCCCTCCTCCTGGGTTTTGTGCTTTTATATGAAAAGCGCATTTTGCTGTCTCCTCTTGTCTCATCATTCTTCTTTAATTTAGTTCTTGCAAAGCATTTACTAATTCTCCCAAAGAGATGATTGATAAATCTTCAGATTTTTCTAATGAAGATATTTTAGATTCATGTTTTTTAAGTATAGTCACAAGAATTTTCTGCACAATTTTTTCATCAAGAAAATCTTTACCAAGAAGTAGTACCTTATTAATAATGCGTAGCAACATATCAATATAGCCTTTAATAGTCTCTGTCTCCTTCATCCTCTACATCTTAAATTCTCCAACCAAGTTGAGCACTTACATACCTTTGGTTTTTTCACTGCCTTGATATTCAAATTTGAGATAATGATAAATATCTTTAGCAGATTATAGATTCATAATTCATGTAAAAATCACACTTGACAGAGCTAAAAAAGCAAAGTTGTCACCTTGAACTTCTTTGTCTTCCTCTCTTTGTGATTCTTCAACTGCACCATTGTAGGATTATCTGATAATTGAAACACTCTATAGTCTTCTTGATATCCTCCCAAAGATCCAAAGCTTCAAAATGAACAGTCATCTTAATAGCCCGTGGTTTATAGTTTCCACCATCAAAAACTAGTGGTGCAATAGTTATAGATGCTATGACAACCTCCATTATGGTTTTACTGAACTTATAAATCCCTCAAAATGAAAGATTTCATACCAATTTGATGTTATTAGATTAAAATTTTATTTTGAGAAATTGGAGCAAGAAGTTGTACGGAGAATGATTTTGAACATTCATTGCAGAACTCCTTAAATAGAGCTGGAGTTTTAAAAAAATCAAATACAATCCTTACTTTTAAGCATAAAATAACAACTCCTAAATCTGAGAAAAAGATAAAATCATCTCAAAGATAAAAGCAGAAAAAGAATCCAAAAGATAAATTCATCCTAATCCAATTTATAAATATTTAGCCACGTTTTCAACACGTGTCTATAATTCTATTAGGTTTTTGTCTTGTATTTTATTTATATTCCATAGTAGAATTCTTTGGGAAGTATATATTTTAAGAAATTTTGTATAGTTTTTAAGAAAGTTTTTATCCAATTAAATAAAAATATTTTAAATTATTTATAAATTACTTTTTATTGTAGTTACGATGCGACATAATTTTTCTCCTCCTTCTTTTTAGATCTCAATGTTATCGTATTTTTCTCTTAATCAATTGGGATTTGATTTTTCATTTTTTAACTATGTTTATTTAGGTGAAATGATATGCTTTGGCTTTATTCATTTCTATTCTAAAAATAAATATGGCCAAGTTCCATCATTTGCAAGCTCGTTTTCTCCTATCCTTTCTTCATCTCCATCAATCTCTAAACTTCCTCTATTACCTACCAATTCTTTATTGCACGAATGGACCCCAAAACCAACTCTCCTAAAGTCTTTGTCTTTTTCCTTTCCCCTCATACCACTCGAGTCACTTCATCTTCAAATTTCCTACTTTCTAACTAAGCAACTGTTAACTCTATCATCATAACCACAGTTATCTCTCCTTAATTAGTATCGAGTCCTTAAATCAATGTTAAGTGATGGGAGATGTTGCTTCTTCCTCCAATCAAGTTTTTTTATCTTCTAGATCTGTTTACCACTGTTACTTCTCTATTAAAAGTTATAAAGGTAGGAGCCTTTAAATATAGCTCCTCTTTGATAAACTCTTTTACTAATAAGTGCCCCTCTTTTTCTTAAGTCCAAGCTTAAGTAGCAACCTTTTGAAAAAAGCTGAGATTAAAAGGAACTCTCATCAATAAAGAAGACATTTTCACCTTCAAATTAACTAGGAAAGTAATATAACCGAAGTCCGTAACTTAGGCCCCTATTACATTTAAGAGAAACCAATCATGCTTTTTAGTATTGGAAACCCATAATGGATCTTTCCAACAACAAAACAAGGTATTTTCCCATTTAGATTAATTTCTATAATATATCTCTTAAGTATTGGTCAGCCTTAGGGCTTAATTATCTTATTAACTTATTGGAAAAGCCTTTATACTTAGATGAAAACATAACATGTATTAAAAGGGTGAAGCCTCTATATGTAAATAAAAACATAATAGGCCTTAGAATAATAAGATATGCTTGTGTTTATATAGAAATAGGAAATAAAAAGTCTTTACCTAACACATTAAAGGTCATAAAGTTAAATGACAAAGGTTCCCTAATTGATGTGAAAATCAAGTTACCATATCAGTGGAGACCCCTTAAAGTAGGTCTCATAAAATTTTAGAAGTCAAGTAGTATAAGTTCTCCTAAATAGAAATTCTAATAAGTCTATGAAAACTATTGAACCTGAAGCAAAGGAGAATATGATACCACTTTATAAGCCTTAAAAGAATGGGTAATGCCATTTACAAAAAGAATGAGATAGAACTTATAGACATTATTAACAAACCTTAAGTGCCAAATATAAGTGTTTCTAACTTTAATGAAGGCAAACTAGTATCTAGTGGAGGATTAATGTAAGGGTTCAAAACATATCCTTTAGGCAATAATAAAAGGATAGGGATTAGGATGCCCCTAAGAAGAGTTAATTTGGATTGTGAAAATGGAAATATTCTACTAAAGAATGAACTTCTTAACACTTAGGTGATCAGAAAGCTAGGAAAGAAAAATGATACTACACCTAATTGTAAATCTTAGTGAAAGACCTGAGCATGGATCCTAAAGGATTAAGATTGGTAGGACATTTAGGAAAACTAGGCAAGAAAATAAAAGGCAATGGGGGGAGCGAACTACTTGCTATGTGCTCTCTGATCATAGGATGGAATATAAATAGCCTTAATTGACATAATAAATAAAAAGTGTTAAAAAATTCCTAAAGTTGAAGAAACCTATCAAAGTAGGTTTGTTGGAAACAAAAATCAAGCTTAACCATCTTAGCACCAAAACTCGATTTTTAGATAAAAGTTGGTGAATCTTAAGTAATCACTTGACTCATTACAATGGAAGGAATTCTAGCATATGATCCTAAGGAAATGTTAGTCTTATATTCTCACTTTTAAAACAATTCCTCTACTTGAAAATGAAATTTATCCACTACAATCTAAAGGTTTGTGTAACTTTTGCATTCTAAATATTAGTTCTTTCGAAAAATTTATATAAACTGTATAAGAATATAAGGGAGTCATAGATGATACTAAGAGATTATGATTGCATTATATTCAAGATTGAAGTTTAAGGCCTATCAGTTAGTAAGAGAAATTACACTATTGATCTCTTAAAATACTTAACATAAATAATGCTTTTTGGATATAAAATATAATGAATAATTTTACATTTAGAGCAACAACCAATCAAGAGCCAGCTTTTAAAGGAAAAAGTTAGATAGATCCATGGTAAATCTTGAATGGATGATCCAGCTTCCTTTTATCGAAGCTTTTTTCCACACTCCTATGTGCTCAAACCATTCTCCTATAGAATCTTGGTGTCAACTTCTCTATTTTCTAAGACCTTCCTTATTAGATTTTTTAGTCACCTTACTAATATGCCAAGCTTTGAGGAATCAATTCAAAACTGCCTCTAAGTAGAAGTTAGTGTTTTTGAAAGTTTTAAATGCATGAGAAAGATGTAGGCAATTAAAAAAGAGCTCAGAGAGCTCCATAAGAGGAGTTACTATAATACTAACAATGTTATAGAACTAAGGAACATTTTATTCAAACTGAAGAACTTATTTATCTTAATCTAATGGATGACCATATGAGGTAAAGGAGAGACAAGCTTTCACCATCTTCAAAATTTCCTTAGGAGCTTAACACTTACTATTACTACAAAAATCAATAATCCTTTAGTTGAAAGAGGGGGACTTAAGTATTAACTTCTTTTATAATACTATCCTTGCAAGAAGGAACACTAACAAGATTATCTCTTTATCTAATTCTTTAATAACATAGTACTCATCCTATGAGGAAGTAAACAATTTCACTCTCATTTATTTATACAAAAGCTTTGGATAAAAGACTAATCTTAACTCTCCTGTGCAGACTCTTAAGTAATATATCAACTTTACCATTAACTAAGAACAAACTTAATGACATCTTAGGGCCATTAATAGGTAATGATGTTAAAAGGGTTATATTTGACATGAATATAAACAAAGCACCAAGGCCAGATAGTATTATTAGTTACTTTCAAGAGATGTGACACCTAATTGGTGATACTGTTAAAAATGCTATCTTTGATAGTAGAAAGATTTTGAAAGACATGAATATCACACACATTTGTCTTATCTTGAAAGTTCCTAATCCATTAAGTCTATAAGATTTTAAATCTATCTCCATTTGCAGCCTAATTTACAAGGCCACATTTAAAATGCTTTCTCTCAGGATATAACCAATCTTAAATTCCTTGGTCTGCTATAAACAAGAAGCTTTTTGGCATAACAATAGAATAGATGACAATACTACAGGACTTATTTAAGAATTATGATAAAAAGAAAATAGTAAAAATTTGAGCCTTGAAAAACAACTTCAATAAGGTATTTAATTAAGTCAATCGATGATTTATCTTTTATACCTTAGAAGCTTTTAGATTCCCCAAATAGTTCATAACTTAGATTAAGCAATGAATAGCCATTACTTCCTTTAGTATCTAGTTAATAGAGAGGCCACTAAAAGATTTGGGAGAATTAGGGTACTTAGACAAAGTGATCATCTTTCCTTATATATGTTTGTTTTCTACATTGAGATACTAAATAGAATTATCAATATAGAAACACACACTACAATTAGGATTGTCGTGGAAGGATCTTCAGGTTAGGTTCATTTGTGAACATATGTTATTCACAAGCCTCAATATCCAGTATAGTAACATCTAGTAGATAGTCGACAACTAATGAAGCTAATGAGTTTCGGAGCATAGTGCAGGCATTGGCAACTTAGTTGCAACAGTCGATGGAGTACATAGCTCAGCTCCATAATAAGATGGGTAAGTTGAAGGGGAGGGGTAGCACCTCAGAGCATCCGCGATCACCAGGACAATAGTGTACTTGTAGTCATTTCATTTGAATTACAAATACTTATTATGTACAATTTAATGTTTTTATTATCAATTAAGATAATTTTAACTTTATATCATCAATCAACTTTTTGTTTAAACAAATTAAATATATAAGCAAATCAAAATATTATTCACAGATAATTCATAATTGTTGAAATTATGCATTAACCATAAGATCATGAAATTAAATTTAATGTAGGGATTTTTTAAAAAAATTGTTTAAAAATATTTACCGACAGAAAATACAAGTATATCGATAAAATCTATTATATTTACCGATGGAACACATCAAACTATCGGTAAAATCCATGATATTTATTGACAAAATAAAGAATTATTGTTGGTAATATTGATAGCCTGTCGCCAATTTTACCTTCAGGATTTGTAGAATCGTCAATATACTCACCGACGTGACAATCATAACTTTCTATAATGTTGAAATAAAGTTACTGACAGAACAACCAATACCGTTTGTAAATATTCTGATGGAAAGAAAACAACCATAGGTAAATTTACCAATGGTCATAGTCAACCGTCGGTATATTCACCGATGGTTACATAAAATGTCCGTCGGTAAATTTATCTACGGTCGTTTTTATGATGCCTTTTCTGTCAATTAATTTCTTCACCAATTTCTATTACCGACGGAATCCAAAAGCTTTTCGTTGGTAATATCTGTCATTAAATGACATTTTTCTTGTAGTGAGAGCATGACCTCAATGTCATGTTCCATATAATTGCAAAAGGATGAAGTTGGATAATCTTTTATTCATTGATGATTACTCTTCTTATGTGGAATGATATGTCCTCCATTAAGCTCCTTATAAACTCTTTCAACACATTTCTCTAGGATATTTTGTCTCTCTATTAACACTAATAATAGTAGCATACTAAAATCTATAAGGCATGCTCGTTTAGAAGCCCTAATCCTAGAAACTTCATTATTTAATCCCTAAAATCCCTTTCAAGTACCTAAGAATCACTTTATATTTAATGAGACTCTCCTTCAATGATTGCATGCCATTTTATATCTCAATCGAAAATAAGGATTTACTATTGGAAAACTAGGAATATGCAGGTAAAACTTAATTGATCAAGGTTGTTCCAAAGAACCATCATATAAATTGGTTCTCACACCTATAGTTGTCAAGTAAGATGAGTAAATTTATAAACAAGATTTTAAAAACTTCCTCTAGTTAGAAGGAGCTAATAAAACTATAATAGCTAAAATTAAGTGGAGTGGAGTATGCACCTCTAAGGATCAAGTAGGCATTAGCATCACTCCAATTAAAACCACAAACTAAATGCCCTTAACTAAATGACTTTAGAAGATGAATGTTGACAAGGAATCTTTTTGGATTAAGTGGATCCATGCTCTCTACCTAAAGAACCTTAGATTGTAAAAATTTCTACTTCAAACTTAACTTATCCTAGACCTTAAAATATATTTTAAGAATAAAACCACAATTCACATTAAGATGAAGCAAATCATAAGGAATGGTAAGGGTTATTGGTTTTTTCTTGATAACTGAAACAAAATAAAACCTCAACACATGCTCCCTAACTTTAACACTATAAGATCTTACATACGTGTTGATGAAAATTTTAATATTATCATCAAAGGCAATACTTGGTATCAACCTCAAGTTAGAGGATTCTTAAATATCCAAGCAAACATGCTTGATTATAATTTAATAATTAATAATAAAGATGTATTAATATGGCTGAGACATCCATCCAAATAATTTAATAACCAACCAAGCCATGGCTTTGCTCTTCTCTGCTAAAATAAGTTCCTTTCCATAAGCTAATTTGGTCCCTTAACCACTTACCTAAAACTTCATTTTATCCTTTTTCTTGTTATCAAGAATAACTTAAGAAAAAAAATATAATTAGGCATGATATATCTGGCTCTACTATGTACATGCTATGTAATATAAAGTTTTGAGTCCTCAAAGTAGCTCCTTTTTAACTATCAATTTGTTTCTTCCCTCTAGAAAAAGTTATTAACCTTTTTTTAGAATGATAATTTGAGCATAATTGTAACATGATGGTGGATTTAGCCATTACCATAAGGTTTCAAAAGTAAGGAGATCTCATTATCTTTAAATTATGTTTCAATTGTATTATGCATGTCATTTGGAAGGAAAGGAGCTTCAAACATTTCAATTGCATGCAAAGAGATTCTCAAGTCTTAATGAACCATGCTTTAGTTTAGATAAGAGAAACTATCACTACCAGGAGCATATCCAATATCAGAGATAATGTTACTTTTTACTAGAACTTGAATCTCAACCACTGATTCCTAGTTAATGCAACTATTATTGATTATACAAATAATTGAGCAGAACGACTTATAAAGTAATAACATTAGTACTTATGTAACCTTTAACACTAACATCAATTAGGTATTGACTCTATTATGCCCACTAGACACCAATCTAACACATGTGACACTGCCTACTTCTGACGCTGGTTAGATCTTAATTCATACGAATGAACTTTGTTCTATCAACTAGTTTTGAGTGTTTTATTAACTTTGTCCATGTCACTCCTTTCATTAGAGATTATAAATATATTCTACCAATTTCTAAAAAAATTATGAGAATTGGTTAATGATTATAATCAGTAGAAAAGAGTGCTTTTAAAAATTTTAGAAGATTAAATTAACAACCTAAAATTTTAAGGTGTTTTTCTAGAACATATTGTTTTCTTAATAAGGTTACAATGCATCATTATGACTTATTAAAGACTAAAATATACAATTTGCTTTAAAAGCTCATTCAAACTCTTTTTAACATAAAAATGAGCAGTCTTAATTTTAAATTCCAGTTTGGTTTAATAAACAATTCAAAAACAAGGATAAGATGACTAGTAGCTCATTAACAACCTAAATATATATTATTTAATTTTAAGAACCTTTTATGAAGACATCTTCATAAGTATATTAACTACAATTTCAAATAGTTAGATCAAATCTCAAAAAAAATAATATTCAATTTGGATTGTATTATTTGTAATTAATTGTGAGTAACCTCAAAATTGATGTATATAGAGACTTTAACATTTTATACCAAGAGTAACAAGAAAAAAGGAACTTGGTTTTTTAAGAAGAAATTAGACAGAAGCACGATTATCTTGAAATGGTTTTAAAAATTTGCAAATTATATATCTATTTTTCTAGAAACTTTATACTCTGATCACTCCCTTATTATTGTACAACTAAGAAGCAAAAATAAGGCCAAGAAAGTTTCTATGAGGTTTAACAAAATCCTTTATGATGTAGATGGGTAAAGAGGTAGTAGCAAGGGATACTAGCAATTACCTAGAAGGCTTAAATCAATATAAGTACCATAAAGCGATTCATAGCATAAGAGACGAGCTAAAAGGCCTAAATAGGGAAGTAATCAATAACTCTCATCAGGCTATAAGGTCTTCCAAGTAGGTACTAGTTGAGGTACAATTTCAACTACACTTATATCCCATTAATCTTATTCTTCAAGTCTTTAAAAAGTAGGCATTAAGTAAGTACTTCCATGCACTAAAAGCAAAATACTCCATCATAAGGAAAAGATCAAAAAAGTAGTAGATATCTGAAGGGGAGAGAAATATTTCATATTTCCTTAGGAGAGTTATTATAAGGAAGTCTAAAAACATAATTTTTACATGACCAAAAGTAGACAAAATGATCAAAAGTCAAAAGAGTTGTTAAAGGAAGCTGAAAGTTACATTTCTAGTACTTTTGGAACTCTTACAAAAGCTACTTAATCAGGTCATCTAATTAAGCAAATTATATAGGATTATTTTTCTAATGTTGAAGAAAAAGTTCTTAATAGGAAAATAACCAAAATGGAAATTAAAATTTTTCCTAAAGAGTTAAACCCTAATAAGGCTTTAGGACCACACGTTATGAACATCTTAGTTTTTCGGAAAAAAAAACTTAGAATATGATTGGGGACCTAATAGTATTCGTAATTTAGGAATTCTTCCAGAAAAGGAAGTTATCAAGGGAGATAAATAGAAATTATATAACTTTGATTCTAAAGGTGCCAACAACCAACATAAAAGTTTTACAGATTACTATGAAGAAAAGTTGGATATATCTTTTGGCTTGTGCTTCTCATTATGCTAATTGGTTCTCCACCCTAACATGTTTCAAACCTCTAAATTGACCTCTTACATACCTTTGGATTCCCATATCTTCATCTAAGCTCTCATATAATGACTTCAAACCCCTATTAAAGATTTGAAGCTAAAATAGGATGTTAGAGTTCCAACTTTATATCTATAGCAGCAAGGTTGCAATTAATCTCATATATCTTGAATTTTATAAGTCTTTATTGGGCTTCACATCTTGCATTACCTACTATGGTAATTAAGGAAATAGAGAAAACCTGATGAAATTTATATAGAAAGGAAGAAACAAGAAGATTTGAAAAGAAAAAGCTAAATGGATGGAAGTTTATGCTCCAAAAGAATAAGGAGGGGTAGGATTGATTCCTTTAAAGGTTATGAATCTGACCAAGCTAGCAAAGAGAACCTCAAGATTTGTTAGGGATAAAACATCTCTATGGGCTACAAGACCTCACTGTTATCACATTAAGTATGCAAACATATGGAGTATGCAATGTCTTAGAAGCACATCCTCAATAATGCAGAAAACATATAATATGAAAAGTACTATAAGAAAGTCATCTCATAAAATAAGGGATGGTTCTAAGATTTCTCCTAGTAAGATAATTGGTCACAATATGGTCTTATGGAATGCCTACCTGCCTTATCTTAACTAAATGATTGTCTCTAGATGAACATCAATATCAAAAAGGCCTTATAAAATAAAGAACTACTATCTAGAATAATAATAGATGATAATTTGGTGGAACATCTAGTTACCTTACCACTGAACCATAGAAAAGAAAATGCGGTGAGATTGATACAAACAAGGAATAAGGAATTTTCTAATAAAACAACTAGATTTTTATGGTGGGAATGATAATTGATGGTGTGATGGCAAAAATTAATCTTAACTAAATACATGCAACTAAGGTCTGCTATATATAAGTTGTTGGAAATTAAAAGAAAACTCCTTACCATTGATAAGCTACAAAAATTCCTATGTATCCCTAATCGATGTTATCTGTGCAAATGTAACCCAAAATCAATTGATCACATATTCTTTTAATGCCCCTTTTCAATTAGGACATTAAATGAGTTAGGTCAGACGTGTTTAGTAGGTAGTATACCTAATAGCTTTCAATATGTAATTGACTAGACCATAAATTTTCAATACAAATAATAAAAAAAAAATGGATCGTTAGGGTAAGATTATCATACATAGTCACTACTATTTAGGACGAGATGATTAGTAGAGCTTTCAAAAGTCAAGAGAGGACAAGCAGATTATTCATAAATAATTTCTAGGATAGGTGAGACTTCATCTTGCCATTCACATGCATAAAGTTCCCCTAATTGATCAGACAAAAGCGAGGTGGAATATTGACTGAATGCACACATGTGAATAAAAAATTGTACCCACCATCTGGTTAAACCTGCGTTTGTTAAACAATGTCATTTATTTTTATCAGTGGTTCTTATAGCTAACTCTTTTGTAAATGAGACTTAATTCTTATTTGGTATGAAGCATATGAGCTTTTGGCAAGTTCTATCAAGATTTTTATTTAGTTTTCATATATAAACACCATCTACAATCATTTTTACTAATGAAAATTCTCTTTATTATTCCAAAAGAAGAACGAGTAATATTTAAGGTAAATTTTAGATAATTTTTGTTTTTTTCCTACCTGTATCTATAATATTAGCTTTTACCAGAATAAATTTCTCCTTTTAAAAATTATAAGTTTTTCATCATAATAACTTATGGTAATGGCATGATAGATCTGATGACCTATGCTTATTATGTAATACGACAGCTGAGGAGCGTGATCGCCTCTTCTTCATTTGTAGATATTCTAAGGTTGTATGGTGTCAACTCCTGTATATGTTATCATTGCATTCTGATAGATATGGTAGGCAAAATGTACTGCGATGGACTATTGGTAAAACCCGGAAGGGAATGCCTAATATTTCTCTTTATACAACAACTTTCACCATAGCCATCTATAGCATTTGAAAAGAAAGAAATCTACATAGGTTTACTGACAAGAAGGAAGACAAATATCAGCTGGCGGACAACATAATTAATCATATTAGAGCTGGTATATTTGCTAAACAAGCACATCATTCCCTCTCCTTGGACATGAAGAACAGATGGCGATTGTGATTCAATGATCTCAATAATGATTTATTTTTATTAATCTTCACTTCTTGAATCCTTTAAATACTTTGCAATTTAATGGTAGACTTATCTAACCTTGAAATCATTATTTTTTGTAATTGTGTGATAGTTTTTATCTAAAGTAATATACCATTCAATTTATATAAAAAAAATAACTTCTAGTAACAAGCCCCTATATATGTACTATAATTCATTTACTTGCATTATGATATTTTCATTTAATAATTAAGATACATTATTCCTAAGGTTGAATGTGGTCTATTCTTATAGGTTTAACTCTCTTATAAGTTGATTAGTTTTTTATGTTTTTCTTAAAGTTATCCTGGAAAATCACAATCACTTTTCAAATTTAAAGCTTTATTATGAATTTCTTTAGAACTATGGACTAGCAATAATCTTACAAAGATATATTAATTTAAACAAGAAAGCACCATATTTGATTAGAATAAATGGTAATGTTAAATTGTAAAGTGCAATATGCTTCATAAATTTTGTAATTTAGTTTATGGTTGTTGTGTTTGAAATGAATAATAATATTTCATTCAGTTTAGACATATGTACTAATTGTAACGACTAAATGAGAAGTGTAATTTCAGTGAAGAAAATGCGGATGACATATTCAAAAGTATCTAATCTTTTAAGATTTTTTTCAATTTAGTGCCCAATTTTCAAAATTATCAATTAAGTGACCAATATTTAAAAACCTTAGCAATTTAGTTTAAAAGGTTCTTTTTGATATTGGGGTATGTTTATTAAATGTCACGTGGAGGTCCATCCATTAGTGAAATCAGCAAAAACTAATGTTTTGAAGTGAATTGTAAAGGTTTTGAAAGATTGGTCACTCAAAGTTTGGGTAAAGGTTGAGCACTTTAGGATTAATTATCCCAAAGAAAATACGTGTCAGAACTTTTTTATTGCCTTATTGTAAATTAATCTTTCACGTGGTGGTAGAATGAACTTGAGTCTAGACTATTCGCTACAACAAAACAAGCCCAAAATGTCGCAAAAGGTCCTAAAACGTCATAGAAGAGCATTTGCGACGTTTTAAAAAATGTGACAAAAATGTCGCGGAATGTGTTATAGGCTAAAGGTATCCGCGAAGTTTTATGAAAAACGTCACGGAAAACACTAACAATCCGCGATGTTTATAAAAACGACACTGAAAGTTTGGACAATCCGTGAACATTCCATGGTATTTTTTAAAATTTCGCAGATTGTCTAACATTCCATGACATTTTTAAAATGTCACAGAATGTGAAGGAATCCTTAACATTTTTTAGAAACGTCTCTGAATGTCTTCTACGACGTTTTTAGAAACGTCTTCCACGACATTTTTGTTATTTTTTTCATTTTTCGAAAATCATATTAATTTAATAATTTTTAATTTTAATAATTATTTTTTAAAATACAATTTTTTATTCTTATCTGTTTAATAACTATTCAATATTATTTATAATTTTATTTATTTAATAATTCTTAAAAAAATTTTAGTGCATCATTAATTTTAATAATTATTCATGTATCACAAGAATTTCATACCTACAGATAATGTATTATTTAATTGCAATTCGCAAACATATTATAATACGCTAATTAATATCAAATTACACTAATTGTAATTCGCAAACATACACTAATTAATCTGAAGATTCATCTATCATCTGACTACCAAGAGTCTTTTGTTGAAAGAAATCGGACATTGTACAAGTTTGTAAGACATAAGATAAGGAAGAAATGTTGTGGGTAATTTTGGGAGAAGAAGTAGCAGTATATCAAATGCCAAGTGCTTGCGGTCGTGAGAGGATTGAAGAAGAGATCCCTCTATAACTTCATTAAAGGACTAGATATTGTTTGAAACGTCTTCCTTAAATGAATTAGACTTCTGACTTTTCTTATACTTCTTTTGATTATTGCAAACTGACACTATGTCTTCACCAACAGCAGCTGTGGAGCTTAAAGTACATGACCAACCAAAGTTGAAAGCAAAGTATCAAGATTCCCAACAGCAGTGGCCCCTTCAATCCATTCACGCAGTTGTGGAGCTTCAAGTACATGAGTAACCACAGCTTCACTTGGCAACTACAATCATAAGGCATATAACATGCAGAAACAGTAAAGCAATCATATAAAATAAATCATAAATTGCAGTGTTTAAATTTGTGCAAAAGTAAAAAGAAGTGAAAAGAACAATAAAAGTCTTTATAAAACAACATATTTTCAAAACAATGAGTTTTACACAAGTCAACAACTATGAAATAAATGATATATTTCCATAGATGTTTGGAAAAACTTACTGAACTGTCATTAGCATGCTCATCAAAGTCAAGTATTAAAAGGGACAAAATAAATAATGGTAATAAATAATTAACATTTTGATTTCATTTCAATTGATAATTTAAGCTGAAAAGTTGAAAGTTGTACGTACAGATCAATGTTCAATGAACGAGTCAACAACATGAAATAAGTTCAGCAAGATATTTGTCATATGCACTAATTGTCCAATCTCTAATGCATGTAACATTTTATCAAATGTGACAAGAAAAGCCTTCAACAACAAATATCGACAATCTTAAGCAACGAAGAATAAATACTTGCTAATAGGCATAAAAGCAAAGTGCAGCAATTAGAGACCTAATATAAACCTCTTTAAGATTCAACCCCTATCAAGCAAATGACATATAGAATAACTCAGGCTATATTTCTATCAAACATAAATACTCCAAAGTTCAAGTAAATTTGTAAAACTTTCAAGTAAAGTTGTAACACTCTTTTAGCTCTTTAAACAAACTTACAGTAGATTGGAGGTATGCAGGGGTAAACTTAACAACTTCCATGAAAAAAGCTACTGGAGCTAGTAAGATAAAGGACATAATCATGACAATTGAGAAGAGAGTGACATTGTCCATCGAATCTTGCCAATCAACAAGCCACTTATCATGTACTGGTAGCATACATAATAAGGTACCAGTATTATATGCATCTGATGTTTTTCTCCAATCAAGAAACAAAGCCAACAAAGTCAAGCCAGATAGATAAAAAGTGTTGCAAATTACAAAATTGGAAAATCAGATTACCTCTTTCTTCACCATGACCTTTTTTCTTAGGACATTACAGGATTGGTTAGTCAAATTAGAAGCCATTGCAGTCCAGAAACTAGACCTATTTCAAGAAATAAAAGTAAAAAGGATTATTACATACTACTTAAGAATTGTATAAATGTTTGGCATTCAATAAAATTTTTAGACAGAATGGGAAAGGATAAAAGAATCTAGAGGTGGGAAGTAAAGGAATAACTATTTTGGAAAACATTATAGCCCAATTTCATAAGATGTATCTAGTGCATACCAATTAAAGGAAGCCTCAGTTACAAATGCAAGTGCCACATCACCAATAATTGGCGGAAGGGAAGCAACCACCCAAGGTGTTGGCAACTGTAGCACTAGGAGAAAAAGTAGGAAACAACGTTAAGAGCAATTTATTTCAACAAAGGAACATAATCAATAAGAATAAGCGCTAGAGCAGTTATAAATCTTCAAATGCAAACATATCGTAGAAGAAGTGAACGTGAAGAAAAGGGGAGAGAGGGAGAGAAATAGGCTACTTCTGTGGAAGTTTTGCATATACGTAACCGGTATCAACTAAAACCAAACAAGATATCGGTGGCAAAGATAGTCATTAGAACACTTACCTTACCAAGGAACATAGCAGAGAGGACCACTAAGAAAAAAGTCTTATTAGCTTTGATGGTGCGAGTAAATGAAACAGCCACTTTCCCAAGACTCATATTAGTGAAAAGATTTCCTAGCATGTGAACCACCACCAATGGCAGTATAGCAGCAAGCTAGGTAAACACTTACCGTGATCAGTCTTAGTTACAAACAAAGAGAAAATAGTTTCAAATTCAACTATA
>JANSVA010000004.1:17861880-17875772 GCA_025504915.1 Erythroxylum reticulatum | reverse complement strand
TAGAGTTGGCTGCAGTGGTCTTTGCTCTGAAGATCTGGAGACACTACTTGTATGGCGAGACTTTTCAAATCTTCACTAATCATAAGAGCTTGAAGTACTTACTGAGTCAGAGGGAATTTAGCAAACTGAACTATAGTTATAGTCACTGGGTTCGGAAATACTTTTAATACCTGAAACACGAAGCATATTATAAACATAGTCCCAGAGTTGAAATTCCCTATATCTATACAAATTAGTCGAAGAAATATCTTAAAAAACATATTTGGAATAACTATAAATTCAAGAAGTGTGTTCTGGGCATAGTCAACGATTTGGTCAATTTACGGCAAAATCTCAGTCTGGGTCAAAAGAAACCTTACATATTCTCCCAAAGCACACAATAAGCATAAAAGTAAGAAAATCTCTTTTTGCAAGATTGTCATTTTTTGGACAATGATTCCTCGCAAAGCCTTAGCATCAACCTAGATATCCACCATCTGGTACGAACAATCACCTTTGCAATCTGACACTTTCTAATTAACAACGAAAATAGAAACTCTCTTTTCTCAGAAACAAAATTTAATAAAAGAAAAATAACATGTTTATTGTAGATATTGAAGTAGATATTAAAAAGGTACCAAAGCCTAAGTCTGATGATTTATCACTCTCATCAATAGTCTCCGACGCGGCGATGGCACAAACCTCAAAGCTCTCAGCTTTCCGTTTGGAAACAACCAGAGGCAGAGGATTCCAAGCACAGAGGCGTGGGGAAGAAGAGCAAATGGACTAGGATCGGTGAGGTAAAACAACATTGTTGAGCTCATCAAAATCGGGGGGCTTAGCATGGGTGCGAATAGGATCGAATTGGAAGCCGTAGCCAGGGTTAAGCTGAAGAGGGTGGCGACAGATGGGGAGAGAGGAAGAGAAGGGAAGAGTGAAAGCGGCGGTCTACATTGTTGGGATGGAAGAGAGAATAGAGGTGCTTGGGTGTGCGAGAAAATGAAGGAAAAGGAGGGAAAGTGATAGAAATAACGAGGTGAGTGACAATGACCGTGCCATAAGAAAAACATTTTCCAAAAAATAGCATGAAACAAATAACCAGGAAAGGTTCGAACTTTAGCAAATAGGATGAAAATAGAACAGTGGGTGGGCATTAGAGTGTACTTCTAGAACTAAAATAGCATGAAACAAATAACCAGAGAAAAGTTCGAACTATCGTTTTAATTAATTTGTTGCTAAAGGCGTCAGCAATATTTTATTCAACAAAACGTCGTTCAAGTTATTTTGTGACATTTTAATTAAAAAAAAGTCGCAAAAAATTACACAATTTTTTGACATTTTAGTAAAAAATCGTGAAAAATTTGAACAATTTATGATATTTTTAAAACATCACGAAAAATTTGAACAATTTGCTAAAGCGTCACTAATTGTATGTTTTTGTTGTAGTAATTTCACTATCAAACTAATTGTTCAATTAAATTTAAAAAATCAAATAATATATATCGGCGTTGATGATAAAAGGAAGCAAGAAAACATGCAACTTGTGTATGCTTACTATACTTTGTTTAAGAGCGTTCATAGATTCCTATCATAATAGAATGATTCAAATTGCTCAATATTAAGTATCAAATCCTCTGGAGTTAAAATTCGAATATACCCTTAATTATCGCAAATGACCATGTTTGGATACAAATTTTCTAAATGTGACACATAATCTAATAATAATAAAAAAAAGATTATTCAATTTTATATTAGTAGACGAATTATCTAATTGGAAGCTTTTTTTAGACAACTGAGTTTGCTTTCATTGAAGAGGAGTTGCTTATTTGATTCTGGTCGACAAGATGGAAAAGTACAAGTGGACATTGTTTTTCTCCTGTGAAGAGTATAGTTATAGTCATTTTTGTCATCTTAAAAACAAAAAAAAAAAGCCATAAAAAAGAAAAGAAAAACATAACTAAAGAACGACATTGATCACATTTCTGATAATTCAGGCAGTTCTCCAACTCCCATCAAAAGGCTATGCCAGAATTCCATTGTTTCGTATGTACTTGAATTATTGGCATGGACTGGTTCCATGGCGTTTACTAGTGGAGAAAGCAGAAAATCGTCATTGACTTGCGGGGCAGCTCCAGCTACGCTAGGATTGTTAGTGGACAACACTTCTGGCCAGAAATTCTCTTCCATTTCCGGAAAATAGTCCCACGTTTTGACCTTCATGTACGTGTTATTATAGGTGGTATCTATTGTGGTGACGGACGAGGACATGTCACTCGAACATCGTTGTGGAGAGCTTGGTTCGCAAGAATCTCTAGCCTCGGGTTCTGGCAGATTTGACGACAAGTTCAGATGTAGGGTTTCAGGTTTAGATTCCTCTTTAAGCTTGAACGTGTTTGCAGCACGTTGCTTAACTTGTGGAGCAGAGTGAATCTGCTTTAGCCTTTTCTTCAAGTGGGTGTGCCATACATTTTTTATTTCATTGTCTGTTCGTCCCGGTAATCTTGCTGCAATTGCTGACCATCTGTGGAAGAAGACAAGTGAAAACCATGTTAGTTGTATTCATTTGTAGGATATTCAAAACCTTTTTAAAATGCCAAATCGTGATGTTAGTTTTGATACGTGCATAAATTGAAGAGCCAATCTTGTCGTATGAAGTTTAAAAAAATGAGTGTTGAGCTTTTTTGGCAAAAGCATCATCACTCTCCAGAAAATAAAAACGACAAGTTGATTGATCACATGCGTACGCTCCTGACATACATATCGTATAAGCAGACGATAATTTGCCTAGCCATATAAAAGTTTTCGGAGTAATTCAACAATGAAAGTCATCGTTTTCAGGAACCCATTACATGTTGTGGCTATTCTTTTGTCATTCTTGCAATTGGTATTGAAGGATAACGGTTTTAGCAAGCACAGAGTTGTCTAGCAAGGTTAATAGTTTGCAGAGGTTGAAAATTCAATGAACACGTACCTATTTCCTAACATTTCATGCAATTGAATGATAGTTTCTTCTTCTTCCCTGGTGAAATTCCCTCTTTTAATGTCAGGCCTTAAGTAATTAATCCATCGCAGCCGGCAGCTCTTTCCACATCTTAATAATCCTGAGAGACAGGTGAAACATCGACAAAGTTTCAGAACCAAAGCTAATACAATTCCAGAACTCAAGTCAAATCAAATATCAATGAGTATTCTGTATGCTGTTTTAACATCTCCCACTACTCTGTGCTTCAAAGCCACGAAGATATAAAGATGTGATTTACCAGCTTGTTTTGGAAGTGCCCGCCAATTGCCATGGCCGTAAAGTTGAATGTAGTTGATGAGTATTTGATCTTCTTCAGGAGACCATGGACCTTTCTTCAAGCCCATCTTCTCACAACAAGGAGCTCTCACCATGTTTATTCCTCTCTGTTAAAGAACAAGAAATAAAAAGCAGGGCCATGAGGGTCCTATATAAATATATACATATATAGGGAGAGACAGAGAGAGGTGAGTTGTATAATGACAAGCGTGCCGATATGTACGAAAGTTCAAAGTATATACCTTTGTTTTCAAAAAGGCAAAAATCCGCCGACTACTTCCAGGAAATCTCCTGTTTTTATTTATTTCCTTTTCTCTTTTTTCTAGTTCGTGGGGTGCACTCGTGTGATTGGTCGGATGGTCAAATAAAACGTGGGAATTTGCCTAAAAGAAAAACATTTTGAATAATGTGGCTTTCCTTGGCAAAAAAGACACTTTAAAACCAGTCAATGTGTTGTTGTTGAGCATATAGAAATGATTTCAGAGTCAATTGTCAAATATTATTCTTAACATTAGATTTTCATATTTGAAACAAAGAAAGAGTTGGTTGAAAAACATGACAGACGAGCCTTGACAAAATGAAATCATAAGGGTGTTTTGGAATTAGTTTAAATTATCAAGAAAATCAGCATTACTTAACCCTAAAATTAGCCATCCTCTTCGACTTTAATACACTCACTTATTTGCAACTGTGTTCCCATCTAGTTCCACGATGGAGAAGCAAGATAGTGGAAGTAAACTTTTACGTTATGAGAATTACCTTAATCTTGTTAACAATTTACTGAAATAGTGGTGTAATAATATACTGGTATAAATTGATTTATCGTTGATATTTGAATTTTAAAAATAAATTTACTAACCAAGATTATATTGAAAAATTAAGTTAAAATTTCTAAATGTAATTTTTATATAATAATTATACTATCTATAAATATCTTTAATGCATTTAATTTAACATTTAAAATATACATCGGTTTAGTTGAAAAGATAATAAGTTTATCTTATAAATCACTCAACCTCAATATAATAGAATCTCTTATTAGTATTAATTATAAAAGAATTTGCCCAGTAACTTATTTATATCAATAATTATAATGTATTTTGTTTATATTTTAAAATTAATTATTTGTTACATTGAAAATCATAAGCTAAAGAAACTTATAAAAATAAAACTCACATAATTATTAAAAATATTTTTATTATAATTTGTTAGATTTATTTACTTAGCTTAAATTTGTATGGATTATGAACATTATTTGACACATTTCTCTAATTAATTATAGTTTTATTTTGAAGATTATGGATTTCATAAGAAATAAAAATTTTACATGATATGAGCTTATAGGTTAATGTTAAACTTGAAATTTTATTTAAAAATATCAAATTGAAGTTTATAAATGGAGTTCATCTTTTGAATCAAGTTGGATATAATCTTTAAGGCTCTATAGTCTTTAAGACTCTTATCGGAATGTTAGGTTAAACTTTAAGCCAAATCTAATAGTCCATACACATTTCTGTACGATAAACTTTAAAAAAGGAACAGTAAAGATTAATTGAAAAATCTATAATCATGAAAACCTTAAGAGAAACATAATTGTTAGTAAGAGAAACATAATTGTTAGTACCTATTAACAGCCAAGAGAGGGTTAATTAGGTATTGATAAATTTTGAATAAAATATTACTAATTTAGTGTTTTAGTGTAAACAACTTAAAAGAGGTGGAAACAATATAAAATAATAAATTTCAATAACACACTTATATAATAATATAAAAAGTGTAAGGGAAGAGAAACACAAACCGATTTATAGAGATTTGATGAGTAATCATTTCTTTGTCCACTTCTAGGACTCTTCTTGATAATTTTTCTTTCAAGATAAAAATAACTTTTGTATAATCTTTTTTCAATAAAGAGGAACTTGTTTTAAATCTTTTTTGGATGAAGAAGAAGAACCTCAATGTCACTTGGAACATCCCCAAGTACGATATATAACATCCCAACAAAGTAACCAACTTTATCACTTTAATAACTCCAATGAGGTTCACTAACATAAATATGAGATAATGATACTTAAAATTTTGATAAACAATCACACATGTATGTAAAAGGCACCTATATGTTTCTTGATGTAAGAACTGAAGTAAATCACTTGTTAATATAGAAATCACGTATAATATGTAAAATACACAAGAAGGGGAGCTGAATTACGTAAAATTTTCAAAGATATTAATCTTTTGGAATTTCTTGAATTTTTTTACAAATTCAGATGATCACTAAAACACTTTACTAAAGTTGATAAGTTATGCAATCGCAAAAATTATTATCTACTCTTCTAACAACAAGAAAATTAAAAGATAAGGGTTAAAGAATAGATGCCGTGATTTTATATTGGTTCACCCTTAACTTGGGCTACGTCTAGTCCTCAGAGTTTGTCTGAGATTTCACTATACTTTTCAACTTTATAAGTATTCTTTCTACATTTGTAGAACTTCTTCAGGTCTCTCTCACAAAGTATTCTTTATCTACTTTCTTAGCCTCTCTAGGCTCTAACCCTTCTTTCTCTCTCTAGGAAAGATATTTTTGAGCTTCACATTACATGTATCTCTCTCTTTCTTTCATACTTTGGATATAGAGTTTCTCTAAGTATTGTACAATCAGATTTTCTTTCTTGTAAAAACATTATTTTGTTTACGACTAGAATTAGTATTTATAGCCTAAGTCTTTAACTGTCGTCTTGAGAAACTGCTTCTTGAATCTTCTAGAAACCATTATTAGTTGAGTCCTGTAACTAACTCCAACTAACTAATTGACTGACGTTCTAGAATAGTTTCCTTTTGTATCGTCTAGTACTATACTTTTTCTGGTGTCACTTTGTCTGGTATCGCGATTCTTTTGGTATCACATTTCTTCTGGTGACGACGTGTATCTTTTGTGACAACGTGTATCTTCTGTGATGACATGTATCTTCAATTATGACATGTATCTTTTGTGATGACGTGTATCCTCTGGTGTTGACCACGCATCTTCTAGGTTAGACTTTATGTATCTTCTAGGTTTGACTAAGTGTTACTTACATTTTTATGCGCATTTAACAAACTTATGAAAACAATTCATACATTTATAAGATTATTATTGTTTGATTGTCATCAAAATTAATAGATGTGAAGTCTTCTTGACTTAACAATCTCCCTCTTTTTGATGATAACAAATAATCATAATTTTAGAAGATAAATTGATATTATGATATTCAGACGAATAATATTCAAACGAATAATGATCAAAGAAAAAACATAAGAAATGCATGCGTAAGATATACAATGATTTCTAATAGCTTCACTTTTCACTTTTTCCCTCTTCTTCTTCTCTTTTACTTCTCTTCTTCTTTTCTTCTTCTTTTCTCCTCCTATTTTGTTATTAATCAAAAAGATAGCTCATCATAGATGCTTCAGAATTTCAGAAAACATATGTTGAATATCAGTGCAGATTGTCTTGACGTCTTGTTCAATAGAAACACGTAGAGGTGTTATTTCCTTACGAAGATCATCCACTGAGTCACCCAGTTCATCACATTAGTATGAATTTCCTTAATATCTTTCTCTAAGGCTTCCTGAACTTCCTTCTGTTTGTGACTAGCTTCCGTCCAATTGATGAAATGCTTCAAGAACTCCAAATTAACAGTAGGATATTGTTGTATTTCACTAAGTGGATGAAGGTTTTCAACAATAGATGGTTCTGTGGGTAAAACGTCTAACTCTATGATTTTGATTGAGGGTAATTTGAAGGTTTGTTTTTCTTCTGGGAGATCAAGATCATCAGGTCTAGGTATTTTAAGAATTAGTTGTCTATGAAGGTGTAACACATTTTTGACTGAAGGTATGAAACCTAAGGGTCTGAAATGCATGATAAATGCACAAAGGTTTCTAAGTTGAAATTGATACCTTCAACTGTGATACTTTTGTACTGTCCTGTCACACTACTAACTACCTTGAAATTTTCATCTTTGGTAGAAACTCCAAATTGACTCCCTGATGCCTTTGATATGTGATGTGATACATAGACTGTAGCACCCCACTCCCACAGGACTCGAGCCCGACATTATAGGTGATATTCAAGTCTATGCCCCGCGAGGGTGGCATGCTAGAGCACTCAGTTGGTCAAAAATTAGTATAAAATATTTTTCAACAATGCATGCATGTACGGAAATCAACATTCAAATCGGGCCAACTTTATTAAAAAACTTTTTCAATCATAACAATACAAACAACAAAATTTTCAATAGCTATTTGGGCCCTTTCATAAAAACAAAACACTTTAGTCATAAAGACTTTACATTACAACATAAACCATATACACCATTTTACAAAACTTTCGGAATACATAATTTGATACAAAAGTTACGAAATATACAATTCTATACAAAAAGAAAGAAAAACAATGCAGACGTGAACTGATCCCGACCTTTGTCTCTCACTTGCATTTAGTAGGTACTCCTGTTTGCCTAACGAGGTATTCTTTTGATCCTGAAAAATATTTGCAAATTTTGGGTGAGTTTTGCGAGCTCAATGAGTGACCGTCATCGATGGCCTACCTAGTCACATAACACATAATTCACATTATTTAACATTTAACATTTAATACACTTAAATCATTCATATTATGCATATGCAGTGCATATGAGACATATTTTCTATTTGTTACTTTATTATGACTGAGTGCCTAAACTGTTTCGTATCTATTTTGGATACCGGGCTCATTACTAACTGTCCCTTATTCGATGGGGATACATGGCTCATTTTACATAGTGAGCCTTAGGCTCTTAATCACTTTCTGAGCTCGAGGCTCTTTTCATACTTTGAGCTTTAAGCTCTGATTGGTGGTTACTCTAGTCATAACTCCTATTATGTTTCACGCATTCATGAAATGGAATGCCTCAATCACATTTGTATTTACTCATGCAATCACATTCACATATCATTGGACGTTAGTCTGGCATTCAACATTAAGTTGAGAATCACATTTTTCAGGTAATCATATCAATGAAGCACATAGTTCGTCACATTCACATTCAATAAACACTTCAACACTCAAATCAAACATCACAATCATCAAACCTCCTGTCCGGAAACCAATACAACCAATCATATTCACATAGTCATTCAATACAAAAATTCAAATAAACAAACAATGAAGTGAGACCATCTCGATCTACTCATAGTACACTCCAGATTAACATTTGCTTCCAAATTCTGGAAACGCCTGAATGCGGATGCTTAACCTACACAACCCATTTATGAAAGACACACGTTGCACTCATGTTAATAATTGCACACTTATAATCATTTATTTATACACAATTGTATAAATGAACTATGTATAATGCATGCTCAGTGACAATCTAGTGTGCTTTAACAAACTTCACATCTTATGCTCATTCTCATTTCATAACTTATGTATTTTC
Organism: Erythroxylum reticulatum; assembly: GCA_025504915.1. Taxonomy (NCBI): domain Eukaryota; kingdom Viridiplantae; phylum Streptophyta; class Magnoliopsida; order Malpighiales; family Erythroxylaceae; genus Erythroxylum; species Erythroxylum reticulatum. The sequence continues at coordinate 17,867,039 of JANSVA010000004.1, read as the reverse complement.
TTCATTTATTCCTCTGACTATCATTTTGATCGTTCTTTCACACCATTACACATTTTCATTGATCTTTCGACTCCAAAAACTGATTTAACACTATCCTATAACATTTTAGTTATCAAATCCAAAGAAAATCACCATGTACAGCCCCCTAAATCTCCTCACTCAATTTCTAGAAAATAAGAATATCATTGTTCTTAACCATTTAGCAGTGAACTAACGATGCATGCTTTATTTCATGCAAAAATAGTTAATCATAACAAGCTTACTTGTTTGAATCTCCAACATCTGCAACAATCATGTAACCCTAATCTCTCATGCAACCACATACATCAAATTGAAAGTTGGCAGAGGGTTTGGTGTTTTTTCTTGGGGTAGAAGAAAGAAATATCAAAGTGGAAGTGATGAAAAATAGAGAAAAGCAAGATTTAACTTTGGTAAAATTTTGATGAAAAACTTTATGTTGGAGGAACTCTAGAGAAAGAAGTTTTAAGAATGATAAAGATAAGGACAACAACTTGTTTTTCAAGGTTATTAAAGCTTAACTTTAGCTAGGACACTTGCCCAATTCTCATCCACTTATCCACTTCCCTTTATTAAGACTTACTTAAGTATGATCTATACTTAAGTTTAGGACTTAATAAAACCACCGAAATAACAAGTCATAACCCCTTATTCTCATTCAGATTTTTCCCATAAAAACATCATTTTGGGTCAACTTTACGTGTTCTTTTTGACCCTGATATTGAATTAATTTTGAAACAATTTCTTCTAGAGAATGTTCCCATATTTATTATGTCTCTAGTTTACTCTAAATCAAAAATCATCTCATTTGGAATCCTATAGATCTAGATATAATCAAAACATTGAAGTATGTTCAGTAAGATAATCTTATTTCACTGTTCCAACAAATTCCACACTTTCATTTGATCATCCCTTTTCAATTCAACTCAGAATGCTACCAATGTTTTTGGAGAGATAGAAAAATGTGTTAGGAATCTATTGGTCTAAGAATCACTCCAATTGGAGGTCAGATGACAAGGTTATGGCTGAAAGAATCAAACAAGGTTTTGTCCTCAATCATATGGAACCTTTTTCTTTTGGGGCAACTAGCATAACTTTCGTTATAGGTATCGGATCAAGGTCATTCTTAGATGGTTCAAAAAAGTACTTATAGGTATATAACTTTCATGAAGACCTTAAAGGCAAATTCTATCGTCTATAGAGTCAAATTTGGACCAGATAATACAAGATGAAGAGTGACCAGAAGAAGGTTATGAATAGTACACAAAAGATATCTTGCAATTAGCATAGTTTTCACTAGAGATATCAGATTAAGTAGTTCTTTAAATGGTTACAAAGGGGACCTCAAGATATACAACCTTCATAGAGACCTTGAAGACAAATTCTATCATTTGTAGGGTCAAAAGTGGGACCAGACAATAGGATCAGATGAACCTAGATGAAGGGTTAAACGAATTGGAAAAATGGTCATAACTTTCTCTAGAGAACTTAGATTAAGGTGTTCTTTAGATGGTTCGAAAGAGAACTTCAAGGTCTACAACTTTCATGAAGACTTTAAAGACAAATTCGATCGTTTATAGGGTCAAAAATGGGACCAAATGATACAAAATGAATAGTGCACTAGACGATACAAATGAGCAGTGCACTAGACGATACAAATGAACAGTGCACTAGACAATACAATGAACAGTGCACCAGATGATACACATGAACATTGCTCTAGATGATACAAAATGAACAGTGCACCAGACGATATGACAAAGCGTCCTCACAAGAAAAAGCATCTTCACAAGACGACACATTATCACAAGATGAAGCGTCTTCACAAGACGAAGCTTTTTCACAAGCGTCTTCATAAGATAATCCATCCTCACCAGATGAAGTGTCTTCACACGACGATACATCATCAGACAATACAAACCATACTCCCTAGTATCTCCCCTTATAAGGATCATAACTTTCAACTCCACTATCCAAAAATTCCACACCATATATTCTAAGTAAACTTCTCCAACGTATTTTTCTTCACTAAATCCAGCATTTAAATTTTTATTTCTAGTCTTTCTACTCCATTTCATTCAACTCATTCACTATAACCACAATTCTCAATCTATCCCATCACTATTCTATATACCCAAAATGTTAAATAAATGCATGTATAATTATTTTCATGTGTGCACGAATTCGAATCCACATGCACGTATGCTGACATTATGCATGAGCATGAAAAGAATTTTTCTATCCTCTCATTGATATTTCTCAATTACTATAATCTAAATTCTAACCCCCATATGGGATGTTACATAGACACCTCCAGGTTGAGCCGCATTACATGCGTCATCTATGTTCTTCACAGCCACTTGAATCTGTTCTTCTGTAAGATCAACTTCATGCCCTTCAGGAAATATCTTCTTCTTCCCTTTTTCTTTGTTTATCACAGGGGTTGAACATCTTGGTTATATATCTGGAACAATCTTTATTGATGTTCTGCTCGTAATCGAATATATTGTATACCGATCCTTTGAAATCTTCATTGGATACCATATGTTTCTGAGTTTTTATCTCGTAGAATACCATATAGCCTTTGTTTTTCATGACTGAGAAGATGTATTATCTGATCGTTAATTGGTATAGGTTCGACTTGTACCTTGATTGTCTTCTTCGAAGGTTCTTTGATAATAATTGAACTTCTGTTTCAAACAAGTACTTATTCTTCTATAATCTTCATTTTTAAATCCTTTTTGTTGATTGGATGAGAAGGATTGTAAGGTACTAATTGGTGTTCAACTGTTTGAGCCTTCTGTTGAACATCAGATGAAGAAACTTTTTTCTGACTAAGCTTAATCTTCTTTTGTTCTTCTGCCAGTTTGGAAGAAAGTTGTTATTGAGGCTCCTTTCTCTCAAAGACTAACTTCCTTTTTTATCTCTATCTATCTAGATGATTTTGCTGATTGACTTTACAAAACAGATATAATTGATCTAGTAGGCTGCTGTCGTTTCTCTTGCCTCTTAGAATCTCCACTAAGAATCAGAGCTTTCTGCTTCTTCTGTTCTTGTTCTCGTAAGGTCAATAATCTTAGTGATCTTCTTGACTGTTTGGATTTTTCTTATTGAAGTGTCTCATCCTTCCTTTTCAAAGATACTTACTGTATTGATTGTTGAACCCCTGGCTTTCCTCTCTCTGTAGAGTCGTCTTAGCTTTTATTGGCACATCAAATGATTGTTTAGTCTTTTCTTCTGCGGATGTTCTTCTTGTCGATTGAGGTTTTTCTTTCTTTCAGACGTAACATATTCACTCTTGCTTCGTCTTACTGTAAGCTCCACCTCTGACTTTGTTTTCGGTGTAAAACTTGCATCTACTTCAGCTTCAAACTTTATTCCCATTCTGTGAACAGTAATGGCTTTAATACTCTTCACATTTATCTTTACCCTGTTACCTCTGTCAAGTAAGATTCCAAATTCTCTAAAGAATCTTTTCAATAGTATACCGTAAGGTAAGGAGTTATAATCTCCCTTAGACTTCATCATGTACTTCAAAATCAAGTATAGAGTACTAATAAGTTGGTGATTAAGTAGATGAAACAAAAAATGTTCATTGTTCATTGTCACCACGTCGTTCGAGCCTATTCTTGGTAGAACATAGTGAAGAAGCAGTGAATGTAGAGCCCTAGCCTTCGGAACAAGGGTTGAAGCCTTATTGATTCCTAGATCACTACTTCCATGTAGTAATCGATTGATGTGAGCTTTATCTATCGGACCTTCAGTAATCCATTTTTTATTATTAAATAGCTTTGCTCCAATACTTGGACACCCAATGGCCTTCTTGATAGAATCTTGTGTGACTATAACTGGCAACTCATCTACCGCTGATATTAAGGTGTTGTCCACCACCTTTGGATTCTTCAGAACTTATATATCTTATTCAAATAGACCTTTTCACGAAAATTAAAGAAATTTTTCTAGCCAACTTCTTCAATTTCTGGTTCAATATCCATCTAATTTTGCTTCAAAGAGGTGAAATCAACTTGTCTCCCATAGATAAGAGATTTCTCCATTTTTAATATGTAAAAAATAAAAACTAAACACATAAATGTATTTCACTTAATGTACCGAGATTAGTATATAAAAATAAGAATATGAAATAAAAAGAACTTGAAGTTTAGAGCAGAGTAATGAATCGTTTTTGTTGAGAGCACTAAACAAGTCGGTTTTAAAGTTTTTCAAGAATATTCTAAAGTAGAAAGTATTTTAGAATCTTGAGAAGGTTTCCTTCTTATGCATACTCTTGAAAAGTTACCGTTCATAACTTATCGTTACTATTTACTTGAAAACTTACGACTTTTTATCTTCTTCTTGTACGAATCGTCTAGGTCATAACGTGTTAGAAGAATGGTCATTCAACATTACCATATTCAAGTTTCGTTTGATTTCCTTGAATTTATCTTCACACAAAGGTTTAGTGAAGATATCTGCCCATTGTTGATTAGTCTCAACAAATTGTAGATTGATGATTCCTTTCTATATATAGTCTCGAATAAAATGATGTCTAACTTCAATATGCATTTCCCATAAGTGTTGTATTAGATTCTTTGATGGATTGATAGAACTTGTGTTATCATAGTAGATTGGAATTTGATCTTCTTATATAGAATAATCTTTTAACTGATACTTAATCCATAGCATCTGTGAACAACAACTTACTGCTGACATGTATTCAGTTTCTGCAATAGATAGAGCAATTGAATTTTGTCTCTTGCTTGACCAAGAAATTAGATTATGACCAAGAAAGTGATAACCTCCACTTGTACTTTTTCTATCAATCCTATCTCCAGCATAATCAACATCACAATAGCCAATTAACCTCAAATCTTTACCTTTCTGATACATTAAACAAAGATCAGTAGAACCTGCTAAGTATCTCAATATTCTTTTGACATAAATATAATGAGATTCTCTAGGATCTGCTTGAAATATTGTACACAAACAAACACTAAATAGTATATCTTGTTTGCTTGTAGTTAGGTAAAGTAAACAACCAATAATTTCTTTGAAAAGGGTTTGATCAACCTTCTTACCTGTTTCATCCTTAGATAAAAGGATTGAAGGATGCATAGGAGTTGACATAGGTTTGACCTTCTCCA
>JANSVA010000004.1:17848196-17861780 GCA_025504915.1 Erythroxylum reticulatum | reverse complement strand
AACTTATCAAAATAGTTTATACATTTCTAAGATTATTATTATTTGATTGTCATCAAAATTAATAGAAGTGAAGTCTTGTTGACTTAACAAGAACCAATAAGAAAACATGTATTTATGATATTTTAAGACTCCTACTAGTCGTTGAGTCCAAAAATAGTCATTACAATTACTAGTTCTAACAAACTAGTCGACCATTATGTTATATTAGTCAATCAATGTACATTTAATAAACTATATTCAGTAGTTATTACGTATTCATCGATCACTAAGGCCTATTAGTTATCAAATATGGAATATTGATAAACCGATATATACTTCTGGAACATCAAAATTTGATAACTTTAATATATATTATTAGACTACTAACCCAAATAGATTCACCAATCGGTCAAAACATGATTTTAAGAACTTCAAATGATCGAACCCAATTTGTTTAATACAGTGACAATTTCAACACTTCCCAAAATATTCACTAGAGAGTGTTTGAAAGATCAAGAGGCTTTTCTCTTTAAAAAAGCTTTATAACCTTTTAATGAATGAAAAGAATCATGTAATGAAGTAAAATTAAAGGTTTTTGCATGGAGAGCTATTGAGATTACTAAATTAACAAAATGAGATTACAATTAATAACATAAAATATAAAATGACCTTGATATGCCTTGATCTTCACTTTAATGGTTATAAAACTTAACTTTTCTTAAACAACATCATGAATTTTCTTTTTAAGTTTATGATTATATCTTGTTCGTATATTGCTTCTCAATAAAATAATAAACTCATTAGTAGTACTTCAGTTTTATTTTCATTAAAACATTGATTAAAACCTATCGTAGTTCAACAATAATACTAAATGTAAATAAACAATAACTAGTCAGTTACTTGCCAACACTTAGCATAGAGTTATTTTTATTAACATAAAATTGATAATAAATTTCTATTATGAATGAAGGATCCTTCGATTTTTCACATATATTTTGAATTTTTTACTAAATTAAAGTTTTGTTAATTTAAAGTTAGAATTTATTAGGAAAAAAAGAACTAATAAGGAAACAAATTTATCTTATATAAATTTCTTAAAATAAATTATCAATTTATTAAATATTAATTTAATTTTTAAAAAGTAAAGTTTATTATATTAGTTACATAGAAAATATTACATTCAAATATAAAGGGCAAGAGTTCTTATTAATCTAATTTTTAAAAAAGTCAAATTACTTTAGTAGTTTTAATAAGGAATTATATTTGCCTTAAGAGAGTAACACAAAGAGTAACTTACAGCCTCTTTAAAGTTGAAGGAAAAAGCTAGGCCATAAAAATGTCTTTACAAGCTAGAAGAGAAACTATAGTAGAACTTCCTAAGAATCAATAAGTTAGTATAGTTCATGAGTCTTTGTGCATTTTAATCCATTATGCACCCATCATATATTGTTCGAGGTAGCTAGTTCCTAGATCTTTGCTCATCTAACACTAAGATTGTCAAAGGTGACTTCTATTTATTGACAATCTACATATTATAGCTATGATAGACTAGATTTATACTCAGTTGCATCCTTCTTTTTCCAATTAGTTCTTTAAGAAATGAATTTCCCTACAGAGCTTAACTATGGAAAATCCTTTGATTCCTTTCATTCCAAATGCAATAGACCATATTGGCTAAGGAAATCTTGAAAAAAACAAGTCTCCCTCATTTTTTAAATGGCTTTGATAAATTCTTATATTATATTCATCCATTTATTAGTTGGAGAATTTAATTTGTAAAGCTATAACATACCTTTTCAGTTGTAAGAGCAGTAGCCACATTTGAAGAATAAGTGATCAAAGGTCTCATGCTCCTACTTAAATAATGTATACACACTAGATATGGTTAAAAATCTTGAAACTCTATCAAGGGTTGTTAGCTTCTCTTTGATTGATACCAATAAGATAAAGGAAACACAACGATTAGTTGATTTAAACTATGCCAATCTTTTCTATTTGACTTTAGCTACTTGATTCCTTAAAAGAGATATAAAATATTAGATGGAGAATAAACCAAAAGTTGTTCTAATCTAATGGATTGTGTCCTTACTATTGGGAGTTAAACTTAGATTCATCAAATGATTTATTAAAAAGGTCTTCAACATTTGCTCAAGAAGGCTTGCTCTATATCTCATCATTTCATTGTGGAATTTAGTGGAATAATGTTCTTCAATGATTTAAATTCAATAGGTTTAGCTAAGGGACCATAATGGCTCCAATTATCTTTCTAAAGGAAAAGGAAGTGTTATCACCTAGTCTACAATGGAATCTCATTCTCACCCTTTTCTTAACTTAAGGATGTGTACTATAGTTCATGAGGAATTACATTTGAGCTAAATGACTTAGAAGTTTTCATCCTTTAAATAGTATAAATGTACTTATCTTACCCAGCAAAATTGCTTATCATTGAGGAATCTCCAAATCCTTTTGATCATTAATAGTTTATTAGTTTTTTCAATGGCATAACTCCAAGTTGTCTTTATTTCCTAGTAAGCAAACCCCAGTCCATTTTACCTTAGCCTAAAATTCTTTAGTAGTATAACCTGATTAGAGAAATCTCCTCAATAACCTATCAGTAGTCTTAACTATGGTAGTTAGGAACAGTACGTGGGATGGACAATATATATGAATGCTATTTAGGACATAATTAATGAGCTGAGGTCCCATATAAGTTGGATTTTTTGAGGAGTTAGGAATGCCTAAATGTGTTAAAAGGTAGAGACCTTAGAGGCTTTTCGAAGGTGTTCAAAGTAGTCACTAATGCACTTATAAAACTTAAATCAACTTTAGTAAACAAGATTAAGTCATCTACAAAAGACAAACTATTTCTTTTTAGTTCTTTTGCATTTGGAGTAGAACTTAAATTACGTATTTTGACTAATAATCAGCTCAATAATCTTAGTAAGTATCTCTATACTTAAGGTAAACAAATTTGGGAAAAGGGATCTTATTACCTTAATCCCCTAACACCTTTGATAAGTTTGGTTGGCCCTCTAATGACCAACACACTATAAGCCACTATTATGATACATTATAAGTTCTTACTAACAAAAGTTGGAGAAAAACTAAATGCCTTGATTGTATTCAAGATGAAATTCCAACATAGGGAGTTAAATACATTATGAAAATCAATTTCGAGTGCACAATTTACACTTACATACTTCCTATTATAGTTTATAAAAATTTCCTATACGAATAAGATTTTGGCCCTATTTGTCTTCTTTTAACGAACTACCATATGAATCATTAATGTATGATGTCAGTATACATTTCAGTCTATCCATAATAAGCTTGAAAATGATTTTGCAAATTGTATTACAATGGGCAATTGGCTTATATTTGTTAAGTTAAGAAGACTTCACTTCTATTAATTTTGATAACAATTAAATAATAATAATCTTAGAAATGTATGAATTGTTTTGATAAGTTTATTAAGTATGTAGAAAAATGTAAGTAATACTGAGTCAACTCAGAAGGTGCATGGTCTACACCAGACGAAGCACTACATCAGACAAAGCGTGACACTAGACGAGGCACAACACCAGATGAAGCACGACACCAAATGAAGCGTGACAATAGACGAAGCGATACAATAGACGAAGTGAAACAATAGATGAAACATAATAATAGAAAAGGCATTATTCTAGATGGTACAAAAGGTTCTAGAATGTCAGACAGTCAGTTAGTTGAAGTTAGTTACAGGACTCAATTAATAATCATTTCTAGAAGATTCAAGAAGCAGTTCTCAAGAAGACAGTTGGAGACTTAGGCTATAAATACTAGTTCTAGTTGAAGACTACGATAAAAAAGAATGCTTTTACATTAGCAAATATTCTGTATTCAAAGTGCGAAAGAAGTGAGCGAATACATGTGTAACTTAAAACTTAAAAATACTTTTCTTAGTGAGAGAAAGGAAGGCTAGAGCCTAGATAGACTAATACAGTTGATAAAGAATACTTTGTGAGAGAGACCTAAAGAGGCTCTGAAAATGTAGAAAGAATACTTGTAAAGTTGAAGAGTATAGTGAAATCTCATACTAACTCTGATGACTAGACGTAGCCCAAGGTTTGGGATAAACCAGTATAAAATCGCAGTGTCTATTCTCTAACCCTTACTTTTAATTTTCTTGTTACTAGACGAGTAGATAATATTACTTATGATTGCATTACTTATCAACTTTAGCAAAGTTTTTTAGTAATCATTTGAATTTTTCATAAAGAAATTCAAAAAGTTTTAAAAGATTAATATTTTTGAAAAGATTACACAATTCAACCCCCCTTCTTGTATAGTTTACATATCATATTGGATTTTTATATTAACAAGTGATTTACTTCAATATTCCTTTAATGTGTTTGGAGCTTAAACTTTAAGTAAGAGATAAATGAAAGTCTCATTTAACTACTTCAACAATTTTCTATTATTGAAGAACTTAAGGACTACTTTAGTTACTAAGCTCTTAGTAAATGGTCAGTTCTTAAAAAAGAAGGAATTTAGGACATTAGGCCCTAATGCTTTATTGTAGTTAAAAGACAACAAGGTTTTTCCTACATCTTTAAAAGACCTAAAAAGGAATTCATCTTCATAAGGTGTGATCCAACCGTAGATTATAGACTTGATAAGTTAAATGGATGAAGTTCCATTTATAAGGGATCCTAGAGTGCTAGAGAGAAAAAATTCCTCCTGATGAAGATCACTTTGTGAGCAGATAAGTCTTTCATAATCATTCTTTAAGGAAACAATTCTATTAGTAATATTCCTTAAAAGCTTGATTTGTGAAATAAGTGGTTTCTATCACCTTCCTTTAAACAAAGAATTCAATATCTTTGCATTATAAAGGAATGATTGATATTTGCTACCTCAATGTAGCTTTAAAATACAATTTTTCCTCTACTTAGAGGTATAATTTAGTAGGATTCTGATAAAGTTAGGATTAAGCTTTGTTTAGCCTTTGTATTTCATTAGAGACAAGCTATTTAATGATGTGAACTTTCTCAATGTTGAGAGTTAAGCTTCTCTGTAAGTTTATAAAGCTTCCTCATACATATATATAGTTTGTGACCTTGAGTATTTTGGTCAAGACCCTTTTGTAATACTTCTTTAGGTCCATCCATATCTGCCATACAGTTATTGAACTTGAAGAGGGACTTTCATTTAACAATGTTGTTTATAATCTACACTACTATAAGAGAATGGTCTGAAAACTAAAAGACTTTTAAAGGAGGTTTTACTCTCAGGGAATGCTTAGATTCATTCATCACTAACTAATGCTCTATCTATCTTCTTTATAAAAATATCTTTCTTTTTTATTATTTCACTATTTATAGAAGTTCCCTCTATTCTCAAATTAGTAACCTGAACATTTTCCACGTACTCTTTCAAATCCTCAAAGTGATTCTTAATATAAAAGTTACTCTCAACTTCAAAAGGATGTAACATACCATTAAAATACCCTAGGAAGATCTAGGGAGCATTAATTGTTAATGAATGCCTTTAAGCTTAATCCAAAGAGGGATCCTTTAAAAGATGAGGCTAAAAGTATATACGAAGGTCACTTGTAGTTCAATCTATTCCTACTTCAACTTAACCCATTACATTAATTGATTGATATGCTATTATAGAATGTAGAATTTCAATCTTCTTAATATCAAAAGCAATAACTATTATTTCATTATAATAAATTTGATAATTGGGGATGACTTACTAATTGTTTCTTTAAGTGTTTTCCTTTGTCCTTTGTCCTTTGTCCTTTGCCCTTTGCCCTTTTTCAATTTTGTTTTAAAAAATAAAAAGAAAAGACTTATTGTCATAAATATAATACTTAGAGCCAGCTGCATTGTAGGGCAATTATCCTCCTACATTCTATGAGATTATTGTCATATTGACGGAGAGGGAATATAACCATTTTTTTTTCCATTTGAATTTCTTCTAGTAGCAATTTTGAAATTATTTGTAGGGCCATAATTTCATTGATCATTAGGAAGAGAATAGTTTAAAGATTTTGTTCAACTGAGTTACCTTTATTTTCAACAATTTTGATATTATTAACATGACCAAATTCTTTTTTAGCTAGTTAATGATAGCTCATTGTACCAAAAGAGTTTGAGGGATCTCTTTTTGCCTTTGCAACTACATTTAGGACCATAAAAGCTTTAACATACTATATTGTGGCACTTAAACTGGAAATTTGAGAGACTAAAATTAGTGCTTCCACCATATTTTCCTCCTTTTCTTTGGTAAAGGATTTTGAATTCACTTTCTTTAACTCTTGATAATCTCCTTTTATAGACTCTCCTAGTTGGTTTCCATATTTTCTATTAGAGGGACTATTCAAACCGTTAAGTATAATAAACAATGATAGAATCTTTAAAGAGCTTATCACTCTCACTTAGTCTTAACAATGTCATTACTTTAAGGAGATCATGACAGATATCTATTAACATGCAAACAATGACATAAATAATTCTTTTGGTACATATTGTATCTTCATCAAGACATATTGGTTTCCCAACATAATTAGCTAGATAGATAAGTCTCTCATTGGTTTAATACTTTAAGAAACATTGTATATATTATTACAAACTGGTACCTAGTTCAATTTAAGATAATGCATTTGTAATCCTAGTCTCCACCTTCGAATGAATAATGTCTTGTTTTAGATGCAGTGGACCTACCTCTATTATCTTTTGAGCTTAAGTTTCCAAACTTGAAGAGAAATATATTTTCTTTATTTACTAATACCTCAAACCAGGCCATATTGTTTTCGTAGAAGTCATGCTTAAGCTTTTATCATTAGGAATGAGAGACTTTTATCTAAAAAGAATCCAATAATAGTAGTATCCCATCTAAATGCACCCTCCTTCAATATCTCAATTAGAAGCATTATTATTCAACTTCTTTAGAGAATAATAATGTAGTTTTAGATCAGTTGTTGAGTCCCTTTATAACTTAGAGCTTAGAACTTTTGTTCTTAAACTTGCACAAGAATTTTGAGTCTACTTCTTCAACTGTCAATGGGAGAATAGGTTTGGAAGAGCATGTGACGAGAATATGTAAGGTATGAACAAGTGATGGAGAGGATGATTAGTTCTTGGTTAAAGGTATGAAACTTTGTGGACTCATTAGTATTAGGCTTAATATATTATTAAAAAGAGGAGAAAGATGAATGGTAAAATAAAATATAGCAAAAAAGTAATGAAAAAGAAGTGTACAGTAGCAAATAGAAGTTGGAATAGAGTCAATTTGTTAGCAAAGTTGAGAGGAGTAATTCTACGAGCAATTAGATAGGTTGAATGGGAAAGAATACAAGAATAATTTGGACAAGAACTCATTAGAAATTTAGAGAGGAGTGAACTGATAATTAAACATACTAGAACTAAGTAGGATAACGAAGAACTACTACAAGAAAACAACACAATTTGTGACGTTTAAAAAATGTCACAAAATCTCAAAAACATCCCAGAATACAGTTTGCAACGTTTTAAAAAATGTCACAAAAGACAAAAGGTTTCTGCGTCGTTTTTCATAAAAGGTCACAGAAAACATGAACATTCCACGACGTTTTAATTAACATCACTGAAAGATTGGTCTTTCTGTGACTTTTTTTAGAAACATCATAGAAAATCACATTTCGTGATGTTTTTAAGATGTCGTAGAATGTTGCTTTCTGTGACATTTATACAAAAATGTCGTAGATAGTTGAATTTTGCGATGTTTTTAAAAACATTGTAGAAAGTCACTTTCCGCATTGAAGAATAATTAAATAAATAAAATTCATAAAAAATATTGAATAGTTATTAAACAAATAAGATTTTAAAATTTTGTATTTTAAAAAAATTGTGGATTGCCATTTTAATTATTATTTTTCCATTTTTTTGAAAATCATTTTAATTTAATAATTTTTAATTTTAATAATTATTTTTTAAAATAAAAAATTTTTAAATCTTGTTTGTTTAATAACTATTCAATATTATTTATGAATTTTGTTTATTTAATAATTCTTCAACTGTTTTAGTATATCATTAATTTTAATAATTATTCATGTATAACAAGAATTTCGTACCTGCAGATGTATTATTTAATTGCAATTCGCAAACATGTCATAATATACTAATTAATATCAAAAGTTTGTCATAAGTGTATAGTAAATAGTCATAAGTATATAATATATCAAAATGACTACATATATCTAACCTAAACGATTATTATGTGTAAAATATAAAAGTTCCAAGATCTCTTTTTTGCTGTTCAAGTTTAATTTTTTGTTGTTCGACTTCGGTAGTTAGTCGATCTTGCATTTGTTCAACTTTTTTATTCAATTCATCAACTTGAGACTGTGACTCTTGATTAACCTTCTTCGACTCCTCTAGTTCATCTCAAAGTCTCTTTCTGACCGAAGTCTTCCCTAGTGGTCGAGGCCCAACTCCTATGCCAACAACATAATCTGATCTAGTACCTAAGGCTTTGTTGCACAATTCATCTTTTATCATCGGATGACCTTGTTCTATTGACTTGACTCCTAGCCAATTTGGCTTTTTCACTTTTTTTCCTAATCATAAATGTAACAAAATCTATTATAACATCTATAAATCACAATTCATAAATACTAAAATATAATCAGTTGTCATTAAAGTTGTGAAATTAAGTTTTGTGATAAATTAAGTAACCTGTGTAGGTAATTGTTCCTAATATTCACATAAATCCATCCACTCCACTATAGTCACATTATATGACTTAACATCCTTTCCTTGCATGGTATAATGCTCTTTTAATTGATATCTTTGATCTTTAGACCTTAAAGAAAGAAACTTCTTAACAGCAGCATGTACTTCGTTATCTATCCTCATTCCCTTTACTTCTAACTTTTGCTACAAATAATTATAAATTATTGATCAAAGCTTTAGGCATATGGAAAACACATAAAAATTAGATAGTTTTATAATACTTACATTTAACTTATCAAATGCAATGTCTAACTCCTCATTAGTTATTTTTTGCATCTTGTTCTTACAGGTAAGGAAGTTTAGGATACCACACCAATCTCACTCGATAATTTATCAAACTATATGGAGTTGGTTGGTCATCCTTCAGCGGGGGAGACGTCTATCTCCAATCTCTTACCTATCGCCTTATTAATCTTTTCCAATCCATGTCCTTTTGTGACACTCCTTGCTTTTTTTGAATCAGTCGTTTACCCCTAAAATATAGCAAAGGAATATTTGACAATAAGCATATAATATACTCTTAATTGGTTAGATAAACAAAATTATTAAACTTATATGTTTCACCAATGTGATATGAAATATTATACCTACAGTGCTTGCAGAGGTAGCAAGTGGTAATGATTCCTATGAATTTTTACTCGACTCAGGTTCCCTATAAGACTGACGTGAAATGTGAGCACTAATACTGGAAAGAATAGTGTCCTTTACTGGTTGCTGATTATAAGAAGCTGGAGGCATCTCTTGAGAAGTTGATGGAGAACTAATATTGCATCGCATATTCAAAAGTTGCAGATACTTATCTCTAAGATGAGTAATAAGCGTAGATGTAACATCTCTTAGTGTTGGAGTAGGCTCACAAGATGCATGTGTGTGATCTTATAGTTGTGTAGTAGCAGATGGCTCATCAGCTACACTTCTAAGAAGCTGACGACACCGCAACTATAGTTGTGTCAATACTAAGCTGCTTGGTGCAACCTTTTTCTTCTTCTTGGGTAGACCAAGTCCCATGTGAATCACTGCATTTAATTCGACATTAGATTTCAATGATACTATTAATTGAACACCAGAAAGCTCAAACTAAAAGTATAGATTTGTCTCCACATCCTTATTCTTTTGAGGAGCAGAAAACACAAAATGAAAGTATATATGCATGCCATTGAATCTTGACTGTAGATGAAAATAAAAAATCAAATACGCTTGCAAAAGCAAAGCATATCCCAATCTCAACTCACACATAATAACGAAATGTCTCATGTTACATAAAATTTACTGTAATTTATAATATTGTAAAAATTTATGTAAGTTAAGAGATACATATAACCCAATTCAAACTTAAAATTTGACTTTTTATATTAACTTTAAAATTCTCTTAAAATCCGCATACAACAATGAAGAGAAAACCTCACCTTTGGTCAATTGAGGCTGAACGAAGCTTTTTGCAATAACAATGAACACAACAACTGAGAAATTGGCTCTCTTTAAACCTTCAACAGTGTGATGCTTTTTGCAATGACTGCATGAGCATCCAAGAAATAAATGATAAGTCCATCCACAGTGTCAAGTGTTATAAAACTTTGATATAATGCTCAAGTTAAGGACTCCAATAGCAACAATAGAAGGAAAAGTAAAATATAGAGAGAAGTAAAAATGTAATATTATCTTTTATTCTAGCAAAAACAAAAAAGGTTCAATTACTTAATAAGAATTTATTCATCATCATTTTCGATAGACTCTTCCAAAATAATATCACATTCATTCTCACTACTGCTTGTCTCCAAGTCCTCCAAATCATCATTCAAACATTGCTCGAAATTCAATAAAACATTATCCATTACATCAAATGTAATATCATTTCGATCTAAAAACTCTAAGGAACATTCCTCGACTTCCACTAAAACTTCATCAGACTCCTCAACATCATTTAAATCTTCTTCATTACCATGCAAAGGGATATCATATGCACATCTAACTTCACATTCTTGCATAATCCACCAATTTGGACCGAATAACTAATCTTCCACATAAAAGACTTGCTTTGCTTGGTTTGCCAAAATAAATGGGTCATCCTTGAACCAGAACTTAGTTATGTTGATGTTTTTACAATGCCATTGACCCTCATATTCGAATTTTCAAGATCATACCATTTGCACTTAAAAAGAACAATATTTTCACCCCTAATATATTCAAGCTTGATAATATCTGTCAGCAGCCTATAAAATGTAATGTTATCTTCCCCATAATTTCCTATCACTGCAACACCACTATTTTGTATAATCCTATGCAAATCACGGGCTTTAGTGTGAAATCACATGCCATTTGTATTGCATATAGTATACTTCTGCACCAAATTATGAGCTCCATATGCTAATACATACAAAGACTTAAAGATACTTCCTTCATAGGAGCTAGTTAATGTCATCATCTATAACAACAAATGAAAAATCAAATAAGTATTTACTATAATCTATATGTAATTATTAATGTAGACCATATACAAACCTTCTTCTCACCTTTTGCTTTAACCATGAAGAAAATTGTTCTTTTGTCTCCTGTCAACATATAATGGACTTGTTGCCTCAACTCATCCATTTGCTCACTATGGATGAAAAAATTCAATCACGATTATATGAACTCTACTTAGTACATATCTTAATTTCACAATAGGTTAGAAAAACTTACTCAATAAAGGGCCTAATCTCATGAAAATTCACAAGCACATACCAATGTGTAATCTCTAGCTCGTCTGTGGGAAGAGCAATTGTTTTGCCAACACCAATCGGCTTACATCATTAGAAGAACATTGATATGTCACTACCATCAACCATATCATTGATTCGTGCAGCCACGTTGAAGTTGTTTTCAATTCTCTTTATATACATTGAACAGAATGTCCTGCACTCTTTAACAATATACGTTTCAGTAATTGACCCTTCTGGATGTATTTTATTTCTAATGAATCTTTTTAGTGTACCTAGGAATCTTAACAAATGATTAACCATAATTAGATAGGACATTATTTAGTTAACTTTTAAGAGTTATAGGATAAAATTTAAATAATACCTCTCAATTAGATACATCTATCTATACACAATTGGTCTACTAAGTAAGGCTTCATTTGGCAAATGAATAGCCAAATGTATCATGAAATCAAAGATTGCCAGTGGGTATATCATTTCAAGTTTGCATAAGATTAAAGTTATCTCACCACACATCTTCTGTACATCATCCTTATTCAAACTTCGTCTACAAATTTGTCGAAAGAACTCCCCTAACTCCATTAAAATACCTGTCACATCTTTATTCAAGATGGCATGTGTGCCTAATGGAAGAATGCTTTGTAATAGTATATGACAATCATGAGACTTAAGTCCAGTAATCTTCCTTTCATCAACATTAACACATCTAGATATATTAGATGTGTAACCATATGGAAACTTCACCTATTTTACAAACTCACAAAACTTCTTCTTCTCATCGGAAGACATTGTATAGCATGCTGGAGGTTTTGCCATAATAGTTCCGCCAGCTGCTCTTTTCAAGTGCAATGCCTTTTGAATCTTCATATCTTCCAAATCAATCCGAGCCTTGATTGTACCTTTGGCTTTACCTTCAACATTCATCAAAGTACTAAGGATATTGTCACAAATATTCTTTTTTGTATGCATGACATCAAGGTTATGCCTCAATCTTAACTGATGCCAATATGGCAGATAAAAAAGAATGCTTTTTTTAATTCCAATTCAACTCTCCTTCCAATCTCGTTCTCCTCTTATTGTTGGGGTTCTTTCTATAACATATATTATGTACATGATATAATTGTTCCACCATATCATCTCCATCTGGTAAGTTAGGTGTAGGCCAATGATCTCTCTTGCCATCAAACTTCTTGCTTTTTCTCTATGGATAATCGTAAGGAAGAAAATGTCAATGGCCTAAGTAACCAATCTTACTTCTTAACTTACAAGAAGGAGTGTACTTGTTACAAACAAAGCATGCCTTATAGCCTTTAGTGCTCCACCCAAAAATATTACCATAGGCTAGAAAGTCGTTGATAGTCCATATAAAAGCTACATGCATTTGAAATTTTTCTCCTTTTAAAGCATCAAAAACATCAAAATTGTTCTCCCATAACTCATTTAACTCATCTAGTAGTGGTCTTATATAGATGTCAATGTCTTTACCCACCACTTTTGGACTTGGAATAACTAGTGATAATATAAAAAATGACTCATCCATACACATCCAAGGGGTAAATTGTATGCTAAGAGAACAACATGCCACACGCTATATGAAAGTGATAAATTGCCATATAGATTGAATCCATCTGTTGCTAAGCCTAGTCTAATATTACGTGGTTCTTTGGTAAACTCAGGATATAGCTCCTTAAAGCTCTTCCAAGCTTCTCCATCAGAAGGATGAACCTGGTATTACTATCACCTTTAGGCCTATCATTATGCCATGTCATTTGTTTAGCGGTCTTACTTGATAGGAATAACCGTTGTAATCTGGACGTTAATGGAAAGTACCGCAATACCTTATGAGGTATCTTCTTACCCCTACCATCATTAATTCTCCATCTTGGTGTTTTAAGATGGGGACAACTTTCCATGTCCCCATACTCTTTTCAAAATCAGGAACAATCATACTTACATTTATGTATCGACATATAACCTAAACCTAGGCTTCATAGAAATGGATTTACTTCATAATAGGACTGTAGAAAAGATTTACAATTAGGTAATAAATCCCTCAACAGAGCAAGTAATATATCAAATGACTTATTGCTCCACTTGTTGTATACTTTCAAGTGAAGCAACTTTATTAAAAATGACAACTTTGAAAAGTT
>JANSVA010000004.1:17829197-17848096 GCA_025504915.1 Erythroxylum reticulatum | reverse complement strand
TGGATAATCATTTAAGAAAGTACCCACATCATCAAGAAAATCTTGCATTCCATCATCCTCCTCATCACCATCACCTTCATTAACATCATTGTCTGTCCCATCAATGTCTAAATTTGTAGTGTCAAGCCTTTTTAGCCTAGAGATAAATCTATATTCTGGCAGTTCACATGTAAAACCCAACGGGTGTATAATTGATCCATGCCAAATTGCATTAAATGGTCAAAAACATTCATCTAAGACCTTATATAACAATTCATGCAACGTGCACAAGGGCATGAAGTTTCACAATCTTTGGCCTTTTTTCAGCCACAAATTCGTAAACATTCTCACTTTATCAATGTATTCATGGGAAACCCTAACACTGTTCATCAAACTCTTATCCATAAAGTAAAAAATACCTATTAATTAAATATAAGAATGAAAACATTATGCTATGTTAGTGGCAAATCAACCAGACTCAAACACAATATTTATAGTAAACAATTACAATATATGGAAAATCTATAAGGAACTGCCACATTACTACACCACAGTGCGGTCTGCATTACTGCACCAGCTAAAACATCTGCAGAACAATTAGCTTTCCTCTTAATAAGGTAGTTTGACACTTTTCATCAAAGATCTCAATAAATAGAAACATACAATCGCCTAATACACAATAGCTCTATAATTCATACATCAACTCTTGGCAATTTATTTACTGTATTATTTAACTAATAATTTAGTGGAATTGCATAGAGCAAATTCAATAGCTATAGTATAAATGCAAACAAACTAATTAACAATCCAAAAACTTGATACTTATAAGTTAGCATACTTGCTTCTTATTTTCCAAAGGCTCCTCCAACTATATCCTCCTCATACTTGGAAATAGTATCTATCATAAAGCACAATAAATTAGAACTAAACTTCAACAATTAAATGTATAAAATTTTAAAAATAGATATTGTTGATACAACTTACCAAGGCAATATAGACTTAAGGATGCCAATGGGTCCAATTACAAGGTCACGCTCTAACAAGCTCAAAGCACAATTTCAGATTTCTATACAAGCTTTTATTTCACAAGAACTTCAAGAAGTTTTGATGATCAAGCTTGGGGAAGAGCTTAGGAAGACGCCTAAGTGTATGTGCACATTGGAGGCATTAAACCAAGAGGGCTAAAACTTAGCCAATTTTCACAAGAACAAGTCTAATCAATGGGCTTAGGCTTATTTTATCTTGTAAAGGGTGTGTGGACTTCTTTTAGACTTTTTCATGGGTTGATTTGCATTAAGTGTGCATGTGCTTCATTAAAAAAGTCATGTGTATGTTTTATTTTAAGAAACCAAGCTTGTGGGCCTAGTTTAAAAGCCCAATTCGCCACTCCTATTCTATTTTTATGGTTTCCTTATCCTATTTTGACTAGGACTAGTCAATTTTAATTAGTTTTGAATACCAAATCCGTGTGGGATTTGTTCTTGGGCAGATTTATTTCAAGAAAACCTTTTTGATATTTTGGGCTTTCTTTAAGGTTTTTTAGGTTATCTTTGTTAGGGTTTATATTGCAAAGGGTATTAAACCCTTGCTTTAGGCATGAACACGAGTTTTGAGACATGAATAGAATTAGAAAGCATTCTTCAAGAAAGAATTAAGATTCTTGCTTGTTTTACCTTAAGGATTGATTTAACTTATCAAGTAAGTTCTAACTTATGGTGTTAATTCAATTCCTACAATCTTTATACTCATTGTTACCAATTCCTTGCTGTTTTGGGGGTAAAGGGTCTTATTAGATTAATTGAATTTAGGTTTGGGAACAATCATTGAAACAAAGGTGATCTAGACATTGATTCTAGGTTGTTGCCGTATCATCTTTGGTATCAAAGCCTAGGTTTTAAATTCAATATTTATCTTTAATTTTCTATTTGCTCTTGATTATTATAGTTAGTTCATCATTAAAATTCAAAAATAAAGAAAGAAATAAAAAAATGAAGAAAAAAAGAAAAGAACGAAAAGAAAGAAAGAAAGAAGTTAAAAAAGAAGAAGAAGAAGAAAATCAAGATTGTGAATATTTGTGTGTTTGAGTTGATTTGCTTGCAAGATTCATCAAGAACGAATCTAATCATTGTTCTTTAATTTTGTTTCTTTATTATTCAAGATTCATCAAGAATGAGTCTGATCATTCAAGAATTCTTTAATTTCGTTTCTTTATTCAAGATTCGTCAAGAACGAATCTGATCATTAAAGAATTCTTTAATTTCGTTTCTTTATTATTCAAAATTCTTCAAAAACACATCCTTCATTTAAGAAACTCATCAAGACTAGTTTCTCTTGCATCAAGAAACATTTTCTTGTTTCAAGATTTACTTTCTTCACTAAAAACGTATGTCTTTGATATAATTGCTTATCTTTTAGTTCTTGAGTAATTGGTTAATTTAGGTTTAGGGTTGAGTTTAATTCCTAGTTTTTTCTTTTCTTGCACTCTTTGGTTGCTTTTTATTGTTTGTTGTCCTTTTGTTTCCATTACAATTGAATTGAGTAACCTTGTTTCATATTGCTCAATTGGCGTGAAAAATCATTCACATATGTTTTCTCCATCTAGTATGTGTTTATTTTCCTCGTCCTTGTTTTTCTTTACATTAAATTGCATCTAGTTTTGTGTTTTCTTCCTTTCTTTAGGCATTCGTTGTTTTCTTTTGAATTAAGTTTCTGTTGTGCTTATTTGGTTGGTAATGATTGATCCAAACAAGTAAAACTATGCTAGAACCTCGAGTGGCAAAAGGCAAGAGTGTGTAAGCTCATTTGAGGGTAAAAGCCATCTTCTTGAGTGAAACACGAGGGCATCCAATCTGATTTAGAGAGAAACATGTGAGGGAGTGTGTGAGGAGCTGTTCTAATGTGTTTTTGTAGGTTTTACATCATGACCAATTCAAAGGATAGTAAAGGTAGTGACAAGGCTGAAAAGAATAGTGAGGCTGATCAACACACATTCTTTACTTTAGAGGCTATGCAACGTTAATTTCAAAGGATTGAGAACATGTTCAGGGATGTCAGTGATAAATTTGATAGACAAGATCAAGCTATTAGGAATTTATAAAGAGAGGCCTCATCTAATGGTGCAACAAGGAGGCAAAAAGCTAGGGAACCAACTCCTATGCGCTATGAGTATAAAGATGAATATGATGATGGGGAAGATGAAGAAGAGTGGCATAGGGCCAAAATTGGTGGAAGAGGGGGACGGAACGATAGAGGAAGAGGAAGAGGCTATAGAGGCTGAGACAATGCAAGGGGAGAAGATAGAACCGAGCGTGTGGATAGAAACTTGGGTAGTATCAAGATGAAAATACCATCTTTCCAAGGTAAGAATGATCTAGAAGCTTACTTAGAATGGGAAAGAAAGGTGGAGATGATTTTTGAATGCCATAACTATTCCGAGGAGAAGAAGGTGAAACATGCTACTGTGGAATTTCATGATTATGCACTTATTTAGTGGGATTAGCTTGTTTTGAATAAAAGAAGGAATAGAGAGGATTCTATTGATACTTGGGTTGAAATGAAAAGGGTCATAAAGAAGAGGTTTGTGCCTAGTTACTTCTATAGGGAGTTCCATCAAAGGCTCCAAACCTTGTCTTGAGACAAGGCACCAAAAGTGTAGAAGAGTACTATAAGGAGACGGAGATAGCCATAATTAGGGCTAATGTAGAAGAAGAAAGAGAAGCCACCATGGCACGTTTTTTGGCTGGTTTGAACAAAGACATTGCCAATGTTATTTAATTGCACCATTATGTGGAGTTAGAGGAGATGGTAAATAAGGCCATGAAGGTGGAGAGGCAACTCAAGTACAAAAGCTCTAGTAAGACTTCTTACCCAAACTTTACGATAAATTGGAACTCAAAATGGTCCAAGAAAGATGAGCAGAACAAAGACAAGCCAAAGGAGGAGAAGAACAAGGTAGATCCAAAAGATACTTTTAAAACTCCTAGTTCTTCTAGTTCCAATTCTAAAAAGCATAGGGCTATTAAACGCTTTAAATGTCTTGATGTTGGTCATATTGCTTCTCAATGCCCAAACAAGAAAACAATGTTTGTGAGAGGAGGAGAAGTTATGTCTGAGGAGGAAGAAGATGATTTGGCTTCCATGCTTGTGTTGGAAGATTGTAGGATGTACCTAGGGGTGAATTACTTGTTACCAGGCGAGTTTTGAATGCTCAAGTGAAGGAAGATGGAATTGAGCAAAGGGAAAATATATTTCATTCTAGAAGCCTAATGAATGAGAAGATTTGTATCCTGATCATTGATGGGGGAAGCTGTACTAATGAGGCTAGTACATTGATGGTAGAAAAACTAGGGTTGGAGTGCTTGAAACACCTTAGGCCGTATAGACTACAATGGCTGAATGACATGAGAGAAATCAAAATAAATAAACATGTACTTGTATCTTTCTCCATTGTAAAGTATTCCGATCAAGTACTTTGTGATGTTGTACCTATGCATGCTAGTCATCTATTGCTCGATCGACCTTGGCAATATAATAGAAGAGTGTTACATGATGGTTTTAAGAATAGGTACTCATTTACTATGGGAGATTAGAAATTTGTTCTTGTTCCATTGGCACCAAAAGAGGTATATGAGGACTAAATGCAATTAAAAAAGAGTATGGAAGCAATGCAACAAAGAAAGGACAAAAAACTTCAAGAAAAGTGTGATAATGAAAAATTGAGGGAAAGGTTGAGAATCTTGCAAAAGGGGAGCAGAAATTTAAATCAAAAGAAAAGAGAGAAAGTGAGGACGATGAGAGAAGAAAAGTGGGGAAAGAGGCCTCAAAAGAAATTCAATTAAAAGGCCCAAATGAGAGAGAGGGTACAAAGAAACAAAACTTCTACTCACAAATGAGAGATATAAGGGTTGCTTGTGTGGAAAGGAGATGTTTATTTGTATTTTTGTACAAGGAAGCTTATTTTAATGAATCTGACCTTGACCCTTGTTTGCCTGGTAGTGTTGTTTCTCTTTTGCAGGAGTATGGAGATGTTTTCCCTCAGGAGTTGCCTAAGGAGTTGCCACCCATTAGAGGAATAAAACATCAGATTGATTTCATGCCTAAGGCGCAGATTCCAAATAGACCTGCTTATAGGGCCAATCCTGAAGAAACTAAGGAACTCCAAAGCAAATGGAAGAATTACTACAAAAGGGACACATCAGGGAGAGCCTTAGTCCTTGTGCCGTGCCAGTGATATTGGTTCCAAAGAAGGATGGGAGTTGGCGCATGTGTATGGATTGCAGAGTTGTTAACAAGATAACAGTAAAGTATCACCATCCTATACCTAGATTGGATGATATGATTGATGAATTGTATGGTGCATGTTTGTTTACCAAAAGGGATCTCATGAGTAGTTACGATCAGATTAGAATGAAAATTGGTGATGAATAGAAAACTGCTTTAAAAACAAAACATGGTTTATATGAATGGCTTGTGATGCCTTTTGGCTTAACTAATGCTCCTAGTACATTTATGCGTTTGATGAATCATGTTTTGAGATCATTTATTGGTAAGTTTGTTATGGTATATTTTGATGACATATTGATCTATAGCAAAAGCATTAATGAGCATATTGAGCATCTTAGGCTTGTGTTAGACGCACTTAGGGCAGAAAAGTTGTATGCTAAGTTAAAGAAGCGTACATTTTGCATAGATCGTGTCATATTTCTTGGTTATGTTGTTTCTTATAATGGAATTGAGGTCGACCAAGAAAAGGTCAAGGAAATTAGGGAGTGGACAAGAACTACAAGTGTTAATCAGGTAAGATCTTTTTATGGACTTGCTAGTTTCTATAGGAGGTTTGTGAAAGATTTTAGTTCTATTGTAGTTCCATTGACTGAGATTGTTAAAAAGGAGGTAGGATTTAAGTGGGGAGAGGTACAGGAAATTGCTTTTAACACTTTCAAAGAAAAACTTTGTTCTGTACCTATTTTGAGTTTACCTAATTTTTCTTCTACTTTTGAGATTATGTATGGTTTTTACCCATTAAATCCATTGGATTTATTGCCTTTACCCTTGAATGAGATTATTAATGTAGATGGACAGCAAAGGACTGAATTAGTTAAGATAATACATGAGAAAGCTAGGCAGCACATTGAGGAAAAGAATAAGAAGTATGCTCAAAGAGCCAATCAAGGGCGCAGGGTGATGAAGCTTGAACCTGGAGATTGGGTTTGGGTGCACTTCAAGAAGGAGAGATTTCCTAAATAAAGGAAGTCTAAGGTCGATCCTAGAGATGATGGTCCTTTTCAAGTGCTTGAATGCGTCAATGTCAACGCCTATAGGGTGGATTTGTAAGGTGAGTATGGTGTTAGTGCTACTTTTAATGTTTCTGATCTATCTCCCTTTGATAATTTAGGTCTTGATTCGAGGACAAATCCTTTTGAGGAGGGAGGAAATGATACAACTCACCAAGGCAGTGGAGACTTGAGGATGCCAATTGGTCCAATTACAAGGTCACACTTCAACAAGCTCAAAGCACAATTTCAAATTTATGTACAAGCTTTTATTTCACAAGAACTTCAAGAAATTTGTTGATCAAGCTTGGGGAAGAGCTTAGGAAGACGCCTAAGTGTATGTGCACATTAGAAACATCAAACCAAGAGGGTTAACACTTACCCAATTTTCACAAGCACAAGTCTAATCAATGGGCTTGGGCTTATTTTATCTTATAAAGGGTGTGTGGAATTCTTTTAGGCTTTTGATGGGCTGATTTGCATTAAGTGTGCATGTGCATCATTAAAAAAAGTCATGTGTATGTTTTATTTTAAGGAACCAAGCTTGTGGGCTTAGTTTAAAAGCCCAATTCGCCCCTTTTATTCTATTTTTGTGGTTTCCTTATCCTATTTTGACTAGGACTAGTCAATTTTAATTAGTTTTGAAGCCCAAATCCATGTGGGATTTGTTCTTGGGCAGATTTGTTTCAAGAAAGCCTTTTTGATATTTTGGGCTTTCTTTAGGGTTTTTTTAGGTTATCTTTGTTAGGGTTTATATTGCAAAGGGTATTTAAACCCTTGCTTTAGGCATGAACATGAGTTTTGAGACATGAATAGAATTAGAAAGCATTCTTTAAGAAGATTCTTGCTTGTTTTACCTTGAGGATTGATTCAACTTATCAAGTAAGTTCTAACTTGTAGCGTTAATTCAATTCTTACAATCTTTATACTCTTTGTTACCAATTCCTTGCTGTTTTTGGGGTGAAGGGTCTTGTTAGATTGATTGAATTTAGCTTTGGGAACAATCATTGAAACAGAGGTGATCTAGACATTGATTCTAGGTTGTTGCCTTATCAATTATTTAGTATAGTAAATGTCACAAAAGGAACCATTAATTGACAGGTCTATGGCCCCAATTGTTCTGTCTCCAAACAGTAAATCTCATGCACACATTATGTGAGACATCTAAAACAAAATCTGCAGTTAACAATAGATGATCACTAACTATATACATCATGGATTATCTTTAATGCAGACAATACTGATTGGTAACTAAAATGAAAGGAAATAAGATAAATACAAAATATTAACTATCAATCCATACCATAATACTGATATCTAACTTCAAGTTGCAAAAACTATCAATTAATACTAACTATCAAGTTGCAAAAGTCTTCCCTACAAAGATTGCATGCATATTGTTTTTATCTTCCAAAAGTACCTATACATTGAGGCACTTTTATACCTATATTTTTAATAGTCTATTTTTTCTAATTTGTTTTTCAGCTTATTTTTACCAGACAACTAGGTATTTATTTGTTGTTTTTCTTTCTCTTTAGGATCCAATTTATGTTTGTGTTCATGTGCAATAAATGCATTTAAAGCAATAAAAAACAACTTAACTAAATATATATGAAGCATCTCAACAATTGGAACAAGGGGATCCTTGCATGTTAAAATTAGAATCATTTGGTTTTCCTACATAACATTAACATTAACATCAAATTTAGGAAAATTTTAATTAGAATAATTGGTTTCTTATTTTTTAAATATCTTATCCGAATTTAGTATTATTAGTATAGAGTTATTATGATTGTAGTGATTTCTTATTTCCTATGTTTCAAGATTTCTTGACATTTTTTTGCCGAATTTAGTGATTTCCAATCAGTTTCAAGATTTCTGATGCATATAAATGAATTAAATAAATTGAATATTACTATACCAAAAAATAGGGTGCAAAACCTTTCGTAATGGCGGTAACCAATGTTTGATTGGAAGGAATCGATCAATGTAGCTTTGGTTAGAAGAATCAATAGCAGAGAACAAATTTGTTCAAAGCAATTCCTCAGGTTGGAAGCCAAGTTGGGCAAAGCAATTTTTTGATGAAAACCAAATTTCGGGTGACTAAATTTTGGGTTAAACCAATTTTGGGGGGGAAGAAGGCAGAGAAAAGAAAATAGAGAAGAAGAAACGTCAGAGAAGAAACCAGCAAAATAGTAGGAAATGAACGTGCGAGAAGAAAATGTTACTTTTAAATATTAATTAAACAAAAGGCAAATGTCAATAGTGACGTTTTATTCAACAAAATATCGCGATTTCTATTTTATGACGTTTTACTAAGAAAACGTAGCAAAAAGTGTTACAAATCTATGAAGTTTTCGTAAAACGTTATAAAAAATTCGAACTTTGCATGTCGTTTTTTAAATGTCACAAAAAGTCTTCTCATTCAGCGACGTTTTATCAATAAACGTCGCTGATTGTGTTGTTTTCTTGTAGTGAACCAGGAAGCAAGTCTACAACAAAACATGCAATTTCACCAAGTAAAAATTATTACCAAGTTAAATTACTTCGATGAATATTAGAAGGAAATTCAATATTTCTTAATAAAAAATGTACTAATTATTTTAAATTTACTTAAATATAAAATTAAAATAATTCAAGAGTGCAGAAGATATATATATATATTGATATAAGTGGTAATAAGTCAAACTCTTAAATGGTTGTCGTAACAATAAATTTATTATCTATTATAACTTTTTAAATAGAAATTATAGTGATGTTTAATCTAATAATTTAGCATATCAGATATAAATTAAATGCTATAAAAGAAAGAACAAGGTCTTGTTACTTTTTCTTTTTTAAAATTTTATGTCGTTGTATACTATTAAAATTTCTATGAATCTAAATTTTAATAAAAGAAAATATAAAAAATAATTCTCACTGATCTTTTAGAGCCTAAATGGATCCTTAAATTTGACGAACTCAACAAAAGTCTGCATAAAATCAGCGTATGGGGGTAGGCGAAAAGGAAAATTTTGAAACAAAATTGGTTCAGTGAATCAAGCTTGGTATAAGGAAAGTTAGAAACTAAAATTTCAGATAGTCGGATGGTTAACATTGAAAATCGTAATACTTTTTTCGTATAGAAATTCAGTACCCGAAAATTTGTACTCCACTAAAATACAGAGAAAGTACAGCTAGAAGTTTGTAGCCAAATTGACATTTGTTCAGCGTCGATCATCCCTGTGAAAGGAGTCAAAGAAAGAGGCGTAGTGGTTTTCAACTCTCATCTCCTGACAAGTAAGACAAAAGATAACAGCTTTCAACTTGGTAAAAATTGTCGTCCTAAGATATTTTATTCCACACAAAAGCTACTTGCGACACTATTCCCAGTCAAAACACGAGTGACTTTGGTCTCACCGTAGAAAGGTCACCCTTGGACATGGCTTTCTGTATACTCTGACGCCAAAAGTAAATTTCTCTTTAAGCCACACGTGAGTAAATTTCTCTTTAAGAGCCACACGTGATTTCTTTCCTATTTGTTGTTTATCCTAATCACGACTCTAAGATAGTTGGAATACAATATCAAAATACTAGACATCAATTTTGAGAATGATCTATTATTATAATTACATCCCTCTTATATTTCACTTCTATACCACTGAAGGAATTCAAATCCTTTTCGTTTTAGAGATAAAAATTTTGTACGAAATAATGGGTGTATAAAAATTTGGTTTAGTCTCCGTCAAAGAGACCTGCAATTCCAAAGCTTTCAAGAACTGAATAACTCAAGATACATGCATCTTCTTTAAATTCAAGCCACATGGCTGAACTTATAGCACTGTATGCTTAACACGTTTACATGCTTCAGATAGCTTCATTCTTGTGTGAGGACCTCACTATTCGCCTTGGGTCAACATACATGCGAGGAAACCAGAATGAAAGTTTCCACTGCGTGGTGTCAACATTCTTACGCTTACATGCTATACTTTTATCCTGAATATGTTGCTTGGTTGCAACCTCCTGCCAGTTCCGGGCTAATAATTTGTTCCCTCATTTTTCTGCAATATGACATGCAAAACTTATTCTTTAGTTCTTTGCTTGTTTTGGAATCTTCTATAATTTGCTCTTTCCTTATCTCCTATGTAATGATAGCCAATGCGAATGAGTGAAATTTCCAGGAAGGATTAGACGAATGAGACTCAATAAGCGAGTTACTTACATTAGGGAAAGATTTAGTGTCCACGTTCTATAGGCATTGCATCCTTATACTCTCCCTATTGAGCCAGTGAACGAACATTCAGAAAATAGATGGTCCCTTGATTTCATCTCCTCCTTATATAGAATGCAATTCCCATTTAAGCTCAAGAATTGTAATTTATCCAACTTAGCCAAAGAAGGAAGCTAGGCCTTAAGTGCTTACTCCACACCACCTTATGCCAGGGTACATTAACATCATTGGAATGAAGTCTTTTCCTATTAAGTTTATTTGAGAACTTTTGAATAGGCAAACTACACAGTTGATAACTGTCTTGTGGGGTTGTGTTAGGATGATAAAGGATTTAATGTTATATATTCTCATAAAAATGTACCCACTGATTGTCCATAGTTATTATAGACAATTTGGCGCCTGGTCTTGGAGTCCAAAGAATACTTCCACATGATCAAGAATTTGATTGAAAGGTCCAAAACCTTTCTAATTATCATACCATATAAATGCCTTCTTATCATCTCCTATTCTATATAGCACATCTCTTGTACCCTCATCTCTAAACTTTAAAAGATGACTTAGGAATCAAGAATGGAATGTACTTTGGGGTAAAGCCTAAATACCATTTTCTTTTTTAAATACTTTTTTTCTTTTTAAAAGTTGATATACAACCATCTCATCCATAAAGAGTTTTATCTTCTAACACTTTCCAAAGTCTTTTCACATTAAGACTTTATCAATCACTTTGATTGAAATAATTCCCAAACCTTCTTTTTTGTAGGCTTGCAAACATCCAACCATTTTACTTTTGCTAGTCCTATGCTCCCTCCTAATTTAGCCCACAAAAATTCTCTCATTATTTTCTTAATGATCTTGATTAAATTTTTGGAGAGAGAAAAATGATAGATCTAAATATGTGTAATGAGTTGATGATTGATTTGATAAGTTGGACTCTTCTACAATAGAATAAGTTTTTGTTTTTTAGATGCGCTAGTCTTTTTTGAACTTTCTCTATAAGGGGTAGACATTTATAGGAGCTTAATCTTCTGTTAGTAACTAGAAGAACCATATAGAACATATAAGGGTTTTTCCTAAACATTCCTATTAGCCTAGAGACAATAATCTCTAAAGGATTTGCACTTGATGAAAACAAGAAGTGACTTTTCCTGAAATTTGCACCTAGTCCTGACATGGAGATAAATTTATTTAAAGTTTCCCTCAGTATCTAGGATGAGTTGTACAAAATAGAACCAGGTCATCTACATATTGTAAATGTGTAAGAAATATTTTTCTATATTTATAGTGGAATTTAAAAATGGCATTATTGGAGATGTTAAGCTTCAATAGCTAAGATAGGACTTCTATTCCTAAATTAAAAAGATAGGGGCATAAAGGATCCCCCTACATTATGCCTCTACAAACCTTGAAAATCTCTGTAGGTATTCCATTTATAATAACACTATAGGATGTTGTAATGACACATGATTTGATCTAATTAAATTAGATATCAGGAAAATCAACAACCTTTAATACATTGAAAAGGAAGGACCAATTGATACATCTAAGCCTTTGTTGGAGTCGAACTTGATGGTACAATTAAGATGAGAATTCCTTATAGATTAAGCTTTAAGGAGCTCTTAGACAATGAGTATATTGTCACCATTACTTCTATCCTTTAAGAAAGCATTTTGGCTTTCACTGATAAATAAGTTAAGGAGTTTTTTTTCAATATGTTGGATATGATCTTAGTAATGATTTTATAAATGAAATTGGTGCATGAAATTGGTTTGAAATCTCCAAAGATTAATGGGTTTTAATTTTTAGGCTTGAGGTAAAGGAAGGTTTTGTTGCTCTCCTTTAAGAACGCAACCCTAGTGAAGAATTCATGAGTACCATTGCTAACCATAGGTCCAATCAGTAACCCATTTTTCTAATAAAAATAGCCATTGTATCCATAAGAAGCTGGAATCTTCATCCCAATTAGTTGAAAAATAGTTTCATCAATCTCTCTATTCTCGATTGATGAGTTTCATTGAGGCCTCATTTGATAGTTTTATAAAAATAGAGGATTGTAGTGTCACTGTTGAGGATGTTAAGACACGATCAAAACCAATTAGAGACCTATAGAGGTTGATTTCTTCTTCCAAAATGTTGTTTTGATATATCAATAGTCTACCATTTGGACTTTTGATTGAATAAATCTTGTTAGTGTTCTTCCTAGCAACTAGAGAGTTACAAAAGAAATTGGAAGATCTATCCCCCTTTTTAATCCAAGTAACTTTGGCTCTTTGTTGAATCAGAGATGAATGAACATGAACAACCTTTAGGTATTATTCCAGGTTGATTTATTTCTTTTGGAGAAGTGTAAGGTCTTTAGGGTTCAAATATAACAAGAATGGAGAGGAAATCAATATTTTTTGGCATTATCAATATATTTTTTATTAGGAAATCTTGTTGCATTTAACCTTTTTGATTTCACCTTAATAGCTTTAAGCTTCTTGCTACATACGAACTGTTTGTTTCCAAAAGCCAGAGTAGATGTCCTTCCCTAATAGCCTCATTAAACCCCTATACTTTGACTAGCAAATTATTAAATTTGAATGTATGACTTCTAATTATCCTCTAGAAAAGGGAATCAATTAGAATTAAGGTATGATAAAAAAAATAAAGATTCCACAGAAGTAGCTTTACTTTTAGGGAACTATGATAATCAGTCACCTTTAACCAAAGCCTTATCAAGCCTTTCCTTATGAACTAATTAGATTTTTATTTATTGCTCCATATATAAGAGTATCTATTATTCTTCAGATATATCACTCTCAGTTGTTCCACACATTCATTGAAATCCCCATTATGTTTCATCATATTACAATGGCAATTAGCCTCTAATTAGAGAAACAAAGTCAAAGTCACCGCAGATAATGCAGGCTCCAAAGCATGTACCTTGAATTCTCTTTAAGTTGGACCACAGACTAACTCTTTGAAAATCCATGTTGAAGACATAGTCAAAAGAGAAGTAAATTGTTACCCTTTCCTAAATAAAATGTAGTTAAATGCATAAATTTCTCACTTAAAAACCCTTCTTTGAACTCCACAAAATTCATATTATAAACAATAATGATTTTTCCAAAGGAGCAATGTTAACGATTGGATACAAATTTCCAATAGAACCAAAGGTTGAAATTGTCTCTCCTCTGACTCCTTCTCAACTGATTATCCAAGCTAACTAAACGAGGTATAATATATTAATTTCATTTTAATTTGACTTAGTCTCAATAATGCTCTCATTATTATCCAAGATAACTAAATGAGGTACAATATATTAATTTCATTTTAATTTGACTTAGTCTAAATAATGCTCTCATTATTCTGAGTAGGGAAGAAAAGATTGTTGATAGTAGCTACTATTATAAATTAAATCATTTCCTCCACATTATTATTTGTTGTATCAATGTTCATTAAATAATTTGAATTTTCAATAGTTTTAGAGTCTTTTCTTGGCATAGCGAGTCTAATAAGAGAGGAATAACATTATCTAATCCCATTTGTTTAGCATAATCAACCCTTATGAATAATTTTCCCGTTGGTTTCTAGACTTTCCTTTGAAGTTGAGCAACATGCCAAAGGCCAACTTTGAAATTTTTTTTAACTTCATCCTAAGAGGAGAGAATGAATAGATTAAATTATCCTAAAATAAAAGTACTGCCATCAAACCGTTGACTCTCGATTGATCGATTGATTCATCGCTGATCTTTGGATCACAGGGAAGGGTGCTTTGTTTTCCATGAAGAACTTGTCAAGAGTGGTTTTCTATCTATATGCTCCTACTTTTAATATCTCTATATCTAGTAATATTATAAACCTATGTTCAATTTCTTTGGGAGGATTGTAATGAAAAGTGAGGTTAGAAGATTCACATACCACCTATTTCTAGCTTTTGCTCTAAGAAGTTTTGTTCTATTAAGGAACTGAGGGTGTTGATGGGGTTGAGGGTTTGATTAGAGGTGTAGTATTTTAGGGTGGGGTAGAGGTAAAAATTAGTGAATCTTAGACGACAAAAGTGGAAAGAGTTCTGGAGTTACAGATTGCGTCGTGGAAAAAGGCAAAGTAGCTTTTGTTAGGAAGAAAGTAGAAAATTATCATTACTAAAAATGGTAATATTAGTTAGGCAAGAAAGATTAAATGGTGATAATACCCTTCAGGAGAGATGAAGGATGAGGAAAAAAAAGGAGGTGGTGCTAGTAGGTAGTGCTTAAAATCCATAAACACTAGATGAAATGGGAGATGGTATGTCAAGCAAACTAAGAGAAGAGACGATGAGGAGTGGGAAACAACAGAGAAAAGCTAGATTAGGTAACAAAAGAATCATGGTTAGTAAAGGTGTTTGTAGAGAGAAGTGAATTATGGCGAGACAAGTTAAAGCATATGTCTTTTGATTAAAAACCCTTAACATTTTTCCTTTGTTATGTTTCAAAGAACAAGGAATCCAATACTTATCCAAACTTATTTATTTACTTTTTATTGTGATGTTATATTTAAGAAACAAATATAATGAGCCCAAGGAGTTAATATTAAATTTTCAATTTTTTAGAAATACTTAATTACAAATGGAGTTTGAAAAAGGAATTATTAGGGTGCTATTTAATGTAATCAAATATTTGACATATTAAATAATGTGCATACTTGTGTCTGTATAATAACAAAATACTAAATATAAATGGTGAAAGGTACAATTTTCCCCCTAACATTTAATGAAAAGTTTAAGATGACCTTATCTATGATATTAGTTTACCCCCTAATGTTTTCAAATAGAGCAATTTCTCCCAAAATTACTCACTATATAACCCGTCCATTAAATAAATGTTACATCCCTGTTAAGTTGGGCTACCTAGGCACACTAGAAAAGGTTAGCTGCCAATATGCCAATTAATGTATAATTAAATATTAATTTCTTATTTTTATTATTATTATTTTTCATAAACTAAAATCCTAAAATTAAACCCTAAAACCCAAAATTTCCCCTAAAACCTAACACTGATTGCATTTATATGCAACAAATCCCTAATACATAAGGATTTATGAGAAATTTGTTTCTTTGATTCCTATATCATCTTTGATTCTTCTTTAGCTAATTAGCGTTTGTTCTTCTTCCTCTAGTGGGGGTTTATTCATGGTGATGCCACATATCCTTCACTTTTGTAATTGTTAGTTATTTTTGTCCATTAATCAAGTGTTGGTGGATGACTAGAGTTTGGATTAACTTGAGTAGTCTCTAAAATTCTACCTTTATCCGAACATAACTTTAACTATACCACCTTTATATACGTTTAAAATTCTCGTATAAGATAGAGAATGAAGCAAAATGAACAAAGTGTTGGAAATTGATAAAAATTTAGGGGGTAATGAGGTTTCAATATGTGCATATATTTGTTAGTAGCTTTACAAAAATGATGAAGAAAGGAAAAGAACAATTTAGTATCCTAGAATCAGACTAAATGATTTTAATGATCAACTAAATATTGGCAGGCTAAATGCTACCATATGTCCATTTTATTTTCTCTTAAATGAAGAAAATAATTTCCTAATTTTTACCCTTAATTTTTTTTAGCAATAATTAATGACATTGACAAAAGTAAGTGTGAATCCTAGATTGACTATTATTGGTATTTGTTGAATGTGTATGTTTCCAATATAGTTCCATTTCTGTTATGTATAGGATACTTATTTATTGGTGATTGACAGTTATTTCCAAGTTGTTAATTGATGATTATGTTTCTTATTGTTTCTTAGTTATATTATGGCATATAGTAGAAAAATGTAGTTGTTGGAATTGGAGACATCATTTTATGGGTCTTTAACTAACGATAATTCTTTAGCTAGCATCCAATTCTTATCAGGATACAACGCTTGTTAAAAGACTTCTTAGAGTGAAAAATTCTTGGCATAGTTTTTATTGGGGCCTAAAATATCTGGTTATAAAAATATTTTGTTATGATATTTAATAAAGGAATAAAAATAAAATACATGTGTTAATGAATGTTTATTTTAGTAATTCTTACAAGGTTAGGATTTGTAAGTTCTTTCGTCAGCATGATGAAACCTTTCTAGATAAAGTTTTTTATGTTATTCAAAGATCAGTGAATCATATAATAGTTGAAGAACTATTATATTATGGCATATAGTAGAAAATTTAGTAGTTGGGATTGGAGACATCATTTTATGGGTCTTCAACTCACAATAGTTCTTCAGCTAGCATTCAATTCTTATATGAATCGAACGTTTATTAAAGGACTTCATAGATTGAAAAAATCTTGGCATAGGTTTTACAGATGCCTAAAATATTTTGTTATGATATTTAATATGGGAACAAAAATAAAATAAATGTTTATTTTAGTGATGATTACAAGGTTAGGATTTGTAAGTTCTTTCGTTGGCATGATGAACCCTTTCTAGATAAAGTTGTTTATGTTATTCAAAGATTAGTGAATGATAATGCTAAGTTAAAGGACCATGAACTTTAAGTTGTAGAGGCACAATTGAAGGTGAGGTGTGTAAAGGAGTTATTAGAAAACAATGTAAGGAGGAACGAAAGGAAAATATTGAGTTAGATAAAAAAACGGATAATAAATTGAAGCTTGCTATGAATGACAACTTGGAGGTGAAAAAGATATTAATGATATATATTATTACTATTGTTTACATGTCAATGTGTATTATTGTTAATGTGATACGCTTTATAAGAATTCATATATTAAGAATATTTTATTTGAATGGGGTTAATATAAGAAGTACTTATATTGTACATAAAACTTTAGTTAATATATTTCAGTTACTCCATTCGTATGTAAGGACATATGCAATTACATTCAAATTGAAGTTTAAATTGTGACATTATACTTAAAACAATAATCATAAAAAAACAATATGCAAAGTTCTATTTGACAAGCATATGAACAATGTAAGAATCATAAACCTTTAAGCCTATGATGATACCCCTTAAGTTGCACAATCATTCTAATTATACAATTTCTTTAATTAGAGTTTTATTCTAGTATCATATGTCTCATACAAAGTTTTTAATTAATTTATAAGAAAGATCAAGCTAATTCTAGTTATCACACTAAAAAGAAGTTGATTCCTCTTTTTTATCTTTTTTTTTCAAATTTTTGCATATAACATTAAGACATATTTATCCTAATAAAATTATTCAAGAAGTTTGGATGCTTATCAACTATCATGTCCTAGTTTAGTTATAAAACGAATAATTAACATTGATTTACAAGTTCTTGCATTCTTTATCATCTTTGCCTATATGAAAATTAGCTAATACTACATTAAAGATGTTACTAGTATTTGAGTTCAAATAAGTATGGGAAAATTGTCAAGACCTTTAATATTAAATGGATGATAAAAAAATATCCAATAGTGATTTTGCATAAAATTAAATGACTTTTATAAAATTAAAGACATAAATAAAAAAAGGCAAATCAGGTAGTCAAGCCACAAACCATAATAATTACTTCCATATTAAGCATGCCATTGATTATCTTAAAAGTTTGTTCACTTTGTAACGGAAGCTTTCAATAAAGTTTAATTCATCTACCAAATAGTTCAAGAATAAAATCTTAGAGAACCATTTTTTTAAATAATGAATATATTATTTCCATGAAAGGTTGAACAAAGATTGTTCATAATATGTACAATATCATCAATAAAATAAAGACAAAATTTAGAAAACCATATTTATATGTAAGACATTATCAAGGCATCTCCACAGAGAAAGTGGAATGATTAACATTATATACCTAAATGCAGACAACCCAACGAAAAGAAGAAACACCGAAGCTAGAGGGAATTTAACCAGAAAAAGAAGAGATCCACATTCACGTCAACAAGGATACCGAACCCAGAGGCAACGAGGGAAGAAAACATGAACAACAGAAATTACCTTTAAGCCGCCAGAAAC
The DNA here is from genome assembly GCA_025504915.1 of Erythroxylum reticulatum. NCBI lineage: Eukaryota > Viridiplantae > Streptophyta > Magnoliopsida > Malpighiales > Erythroxylaceae > Erythroxylum > Erythroxylum reticulatum. Next base: position 17,829,690 of record JANSVA010000004.1, on the reverse strand, counting down.
CACACAAACTTGTGCGAGACAGAGTTCGGAGAGACGGTATACAGCGGAGAAGTGGGGATAGGTTTCGATGGGTGGGAGGGTCAAGGTAGTAATTTTCTTTGGAGTTTTGTTTCCATCCTCGGGACAAGAAATATTGTACCATAGTCATGGGAGGTACATAAAATTTCTATTCTCGTACTCCAGAGACGAGACAAAAATGGGTGAGGACAGCAAGCAAACGCTGCAAAGATGAGACTTTTGCGTCTCCGTCTACTGTCCCTACCTACGGGGACAGTAACCAAACACAGCCTAAAAACGCAAATGACGCTACACTAGGGAAAGGCAGCATGCAAGAGAACTACGACGCTTCAGCCGATGCATAAGAAGGATTTAAGAGCAAAACGCAGCGTCCAGGGAAGGCAGCGAAGAAGGAATACAAGGTTTTTTAAGGGTTGATGTGTGACCTTTATTGGTCACATCACTGAACAGTAGACATAAGCACAGAAGAGCGGAA
>JANSVA010000004.1:17794997-17825619 GCA_025504915.1 Erythroxylum reticulatum | reverse complement strand
GATGTGACATGCCATTCTCGCGGGGCACGGATTCGGGTATCACCATTGATATCGGGTTCGGATCCAGCGGGAATGGGATGTTACATTCTCCAATACTCTCTTAATCCTATAGTTAACAACCTCCAATTAGCCACTTGTTTAAGTATTATAAGGCATGGATATTTGATGGTAGAGTCCATAGCTCATAAGAAGATCTTCCAAAGATTTATTATAGAAATGGGCTCCTCCATCACTTTTGGCACTCCAATTCTACTAACTAACCTTTTTATGAACTTTTACACCACCTTAACATCATTAGTTAAAGTAACCATTGCTTAAGCCCATCTTCATACATAATGTACTCCCACCAATATATAAAATTTCCCCATAGAGGATGAGAACGGTCTCATAAAATCCAATTCCTAAACATCGAATACCTCTACCTCCAAAATCTTAGAAAGTCAATTCTCATCTCTCTTTGAAATGTTTCTCATTCTTTGGAATCTATTATATTGCGTTATAAATTTGCAAGAATCCTTGAATAATTTAGGCAAATTTAATCTACACTTTAATTCTTAAGCTTCCATCTTATTTGCTCCATAATGCCCTACATAAGTAGAATCATAACAATGTGTTATTATGTCTAACATCTCCTCTTTTAGAAAAAATCTCCTTACTAAACCATCAACACCAAGTTTTATAGAGAATTGGCTTATCTCAAAAACAATGAGTTCACTTTTACAGGAACCTTTTTCATTGTCTGTAAGACAAATTTAGGGAAAGGATACCACCTGCAATATAATTTGCTATATCATTATACCATGGAACCAATAGGTGGTTTATCATCATCAAGGATTTCATCGAGGAATCACTTGTTGATATCATTAAACTATTGTAACTCCCTTCCTTGAAGACATGATAGGTGATCAGCCATAAAATTTTTTTCACTCACTTCTTATCTTTAATCTCAATGTCAATTTCCTAAAGATGCAATACCAATCAAATAAGTCTTAGTTTTGTGTCTTTCTTAGTAAAAAGATACATCAATACTATACGATCAGTATAGATGATCACTTTAAATCCCAAAAGATAAGACCGAAAGTTGACAGATGTGAATATAACTACTAGCAACTCTTTCTTAGTAATGGTCCAATTAAGTTTGACTCTAGCTAATGTCTTGCTTGTATAGTAAATAACATGCATCCTTTTTTCCTTTTACTTCCCTGATACACATCTTACTGCTTAATCATTAGCATGCACATGACCTCAAATGGAAATGACCAATCCAACAATATCAATATAGGTACTGAAATGAGTGCCTCCTTTAACTTATTAAAATCAGGTAAACAATTATCGTCAAATCTAAATGGGACATCTTTAAGTAATAGAATAGTCAAAGGTACAGTAGTGAGAGAGAAGTCGTTAATAAATGAATGATTAAATGTTGCGTGTCCCAAAAATGCATAAATGGATTTGACATTGTTCAGCGATGGAAGCTTCTCAATGACCTCTATTTTGGCTATATCCACTTCTATAGCTTGGCATGATATTTTATTTCCCAAAACTACACACTCATACACCATGAAGTGAAATTTCTCCTAATTTAGAACCAAATATGACTCTTCACTTCTTTGAAGAAATCTATCCAAATTTATCAAGTAATGATCAAAAGATTCTCAAAAGATTGAAAATTCATCTATAAAAATTTCCATAGTGTCCTCAATCATATCTACAAAAATATACATTATACTCCTTTGAAAAGTTGCTGGCACATTACATAACCCAAACGAAATCCTTCTATAAACAAATGTTCCATATGGATGTGAGAAAGTAGCCTTCTCTTGGTCTTGTGGACAGATGAAAATCTAATTATATCTTGAGTATTCATTATTGAAATAATAGAATGCATTGCCAACCAACCTTTTAATCATTTGATCCAAAAATGATAGAGGAAAGTGATCCTTCTTAGTCACTGTATTGAGGTTCTGGTAATCAATACAAACTCTCTTACCTATAACTGTACGAGTGAAGATCATCTCGGTGTTTTCACTATCTAACACTATTATGCTCCCTTTTTTGGGTACACATTATGTTAGACTAATCCATTCACTATCCAAAATTGGGTAAATAACACCTGTATCCAAAAACTTCACTACTTCTTTCTTAACTAGTTCTTTCATATGAGGATTTAGCCTTCTTTGTCTTTGCCTCACCTCCTTGCTCCCTTTTTCAATGTTAATCCTATACATGACCATAGTAGGACTTATGACTCTTATGTCCAAAATTTACCATCCCATAGCTCTAATCCTCTTCCTAATAGTTTATACCACTCTCTTTTCTTATTTCCCATCTAACTAGTTTGGAATTATAATGGGTAAAGTGTGACCCTCACCTAGAAATGTATACCTAAGATGTGTAAGTAAGGGCTTCAATTTGAGAGTGGGTTATTTCTCAATAGAGGGTGGCACGGTTGCTTCCTTTTTCTCTAAGATCTCTTGCTCTGATTTATCATTCAACCCATCCTTTCCTAGTTCACCTTCATCTTCTACTTCCCCAACACTCACTTCTTTTGTATTGCATTCCTTTTGCTATTTTATGCACTCATCCACTATATCAATCTTCATACAAGAGCTGCTCTCTTTTGGAGTATTCAATAATTTATTCATGTTAAATTCAACTTATTTCCAATTCAAAGAATGAGTTTTCCTTTGTGGACATCTACCAATGCTCTTCCTATGTTCATAAATGGTCTGTCAAGAATTAGTGGACAAAAAGTCTAACATTATAAAATGCACCAGAATAATAAATTTATTCACCTTCAATATCACCTCCTCCACCATACTAAACGGTTTCTTTATGGATTGATCTGTCAACTAGACGAGCACAAAAGTTGGCTTCACATCTCTTAGCCCCAATTTCCTTAAAATTGACAAAGGCATAAGATTAATACTTGCACATAAGTCACATAAACATTTATCAGATTCTAAATTACCAAGAACGCTAAGTATGGTAAAACTCCCTATGTCCTTCAATTTTGAAGGCATATGGCTAGAAATTATGGATTACAGCTTTCAGCTAGAGAGACAATTTGATTTTCCTCTAAGTTCACTTATTTGATAATATATCCTTAAGGAACTTCGTGTACTTTGGCTTGTTCTCCAATGCTTCTATAAAGACAAGTTAAATCTACAATTTCTTTAACTTCTCCACAAACTTTGCAAATTGAACATCCAATTGATTATTCTGTAGCCTCTATGGAAATGGAATATTTAGTGCATGTGGAGGAGGAGGAGCATATGGAATTCCAATTGGTTATTCTGTAGCCTCTATGGAAATGGAATATTTAGTGCATATGGAGGAGGAGGAGCATATGGAGTTTCCTCTTTCTTATCTTCTTCTTTATTCTTTTTCTCTTGGTCTTCTACTTTTTTAGTTACTCCCTTATTAAACTTCACATTACTTGGGAGACTTCCCATACTTTATGTAGCCAATGCATTGATTAATTTGCCCACTTAAACCTCCAAATTATGAATGGAAGATGCATGGTTCTTTGCAATTTGATTGAATTTAGCATCCATCCTCTTTTGGTTCTCATCTTGGCTCGTGAACTTAGAATTTAGCACTTCCATTAGCTTATCCATATTTGATTCCAATGAATCTAACCTATCTTACTGAAATCCTAGAGGGCCTTAAGCTCTCATTGGATTCCTTACAACATTATTAAACTAAGAAAAATTTGGGAAGCTCTTCCACCTAAGAGTATAAATGTTGGTTTAGGGGTTATTACCACTTTAACTATATTTTGCTCCCATAAAGTTAAGTTGCTCCATGTTGTTGTCTTTCACTGGGATGCAATCAGTTGAGATCTGACTTTCTTGTCCACATAATTCAATTCCATGCTAAATTTCCTTAATGTTCTAGAAGATGGTGAAGCTTAGAGGTAAAGATGGTTTGTATTTAGACCATCTGAATTCCATAGCAAACACTCCCTACTAATCTCAAAAGTTTAGTTTGTATTTACTCCTCTTTGATTGTCATATCTTCTAATAAATCATTGCAACTTAAATTGTTGTCCTTATTAACAAAACATCAACTGCTATATCTATGGTGCCTTATATAGGTAGATTCACACCTTTATAGAACATTTGAAAAAGGAAATCTTTTGGGAAATTATGATGAGGACAACTCCTTTGTAATTCTTTGAATCTCGCCTATGATTCATATAATGATTCCCTTCAATTTTCTAGAAATTGGTAATCTCTTTATAAGCCTAGAGGTCTTTGTTAAGGGGAAATATCTATCCAAAAAGGCTTGCATTTGCTGCTCCCATATTATGACATTCTCTAAGTTAAAAGAGTTAAAGCATACCTTGGCTCAATCTCTAATTGTAAAAGGAAAGAGCCTTAACTTAGCTGCATTTTATAATAGCCCATTGTATTTGAATGTGTCATAAATCTCTAAGAGGTTGGCCAAATGAGCATTAGGATCCTTATTAGCTAGTTTATAAAACTGGACATTGGTGTACAACATATTCAATAGTGCCAGTTTAATTTCAAAAGTGTTGGTTGTACTAGTGGTGTTGTCATTCCTTGTTGACTAGAATTGATACTTGGCCTCATAAAGGCCATAATTTCTTTATTGTTCTCTTAGTTTTCTTTCCTATACCAATATTCTTTTTAATGCATCTTGGCATCTCATTTTTTGAATCTCCCTCTCATAATGAGTCAAAAACTTACATGTTTTTTAATTTACTTGAGCTCCTTGTAGATCTTGTGTTCATACACTTGCATTCACACAAAGTGTTAAAGTCTTTAAACCAAAGTAACTTGAGCTACAGGAGGTGCTGTAAAATAAATCCCCAACAATGATGCTAAAAACTTGTTTAGGTTTTAAATTAAAAATTTTCTTAACTACAAGTATACAGATTATATCTTCTAGAATAAAAAATGTTGTCTTGTGAGGATTGTAGTAGTTACCCAAAAAATCTTGTAAATTTTCTTTAAGGTAAATAATAAGATGAATAATCACTAAACAATAAATTAGGCAGCAGTGAATTTGATTGATTCATCAATGATGAAAACTAGGAATTACTTTTATCCTTATTTGTTTTCACTTTACCTTCTTAATTTAATCATATTTAACCCTAGAAATACTATGATTATGATTACCCTTTCTTAAGATCTAATCAACTAATCCTAACTAAAATAAATATAAATTGAATTATGATCTCTCGATCTATCAAAACTCTTTACAATTATGCAAACAGATTTGAAGCAATCCTATGGATAACTAATAAACAATTAATATTGATCTTAAATTGCCTATTATTTTGATGTTTAAAGGTCTATTAAGGAATTAGATATTGTTGTGTAGAAGAAAATAAGTGATCCATTCTAATCTCTCGATTCACACTGAATATAATTCAATAAAAATCACAAGCATATTTCATTAAATCAAGAATGTAAAGTTCAACAAATAAATCAGGAGTAATTCCTAAAAAGGAATTTAGCAATCCATAAATTTAACTATATATTGAAATTTAATCATCATTAATATCCATCAATAGTAAGGAAATAACAAAAGAGTAGACAATTGAATCTTAAAGTCTTCTCTTATTTGCCTTCAGCTGGAAAATCTGTAGCTTGTTTTTAAGAATTTTGTTCTTTTGGTCTCTTGTTGTTATGTTTTTGCAGTAGGCAACTTATGTTTGTCTCTTCTTTATATACTATTGAGTCTTCCAACATTTTGTCTAGTTTTTTTGTGTGTTTATCTTCCAAAAATAGCCTTGGAGCATCAAAAGTATAAAAAACTTGTGACCTAAAAAAACATCTTGCATGATCATGTATGGCCATGCACAATCATTCGTAACATTGCCCTAACCCACCAGTATGATTGCGCATATGTTGCTTCCTCATACGTGATCATGCATAGCCAAGCATAATCATGCCAAACATATTTTGCCAACTTATTCTTCATTTTTCTTCACTTTTTATTATCTCCTCTCATCACCAAAGACATCAAACAATCCTTGAAATATAAAATTAAGAGTAAACTCTTGCTTCCAACAATAAACAATCAAATAAAACTGATTGTGGTTTTTTGATGTGTGTAGTTTTAATTAATTAACCTTGATAATCTGCAAGCATATAGTTGTTCACGTAGTACCTAAGGTGTTGATCCCATGAGGAGGGATAATCTAATCTTAAAATCTAAGGCTAAAATAAATAGCAGAAATTCAAATGTAACGAAACTAAAACAAGAATGCAATTCAATCAAGCAAATCAATTCAAGAATCTATCACGAAAATATTAACAAATTATCAATTGCAACACACACTCAAGAATCAACTAAGGAACTACCAATTAAGAGAAAGGGGAATTTTACCTATATTTAATGCTAACTTAATCGATTATGAATTACTGGATTATTGGTTTTAGACAATTCTAGGGTTGATTACTCTCTCTCGTTATAACTATTTACCTCAATTTATAAACCCTTATAAGATTATGGGAATTGCATTCTCTCGATTAACAATCTATTACAAACCTAATTAGATCTGAGGTTGTCTAAAAACTATTAGGAACCTATACAAGATCTCTCTTCGCACAATTTACTGGTTTGATTTAATTCTTGTTCTATTAAATCACCTAACTCTCGTTAGCCCAATTTAATTATTTTCCACTCAATTCACCCTCTCAGTTTATCACCGAATTATGTAATTGTATAAATTAAATCACAATAGATCTAGTAAAAACAAAAACAATCAAATTTCATTAAATCAAAGATAAAACCCCTGAAGGTGAGTTTAGAACATCTCAACATTCAAAAATCCTATCATCATACTATTATTTCCAAATCTATACAATAATAAAAATGGAAAACAAATAGGAAATATGATCTAAATGGAGATGGGAGGCAACGACAACAGAAAACTCCTAATCTAGGAAGTACGTCGAGTTAGCTTCTTCTCTACTTCTCTTTCCCTTCTTCTCTTTCTCTATCTCCTAACAATTCTCTCTAGGGTTTCTTTGAAAGTGGTTGATGCAAAAAACTCCTTTCTCCTTTTTGTCTTATTCTTTAAATACCATTTGTGTTCTGACCAGCCTTAGGGTTTTTTGGGATCCAAAAGGTCTGAAAAATCCTCAAAACTTAACATTTTTTAATGTCTGCGCATCTACCCAATGTAGGCCACGATCGTGGGCCATATCCTAGGCTTCTATCATGATCATGGCATATAGGCCACGATTGTGGGCTAACTACAATGCTTCTGTCACGATCGTGGCCTATTGTGCTGCAATCGTGGGCCATTGTTTCAGCCTAAATGTCTCCAAAACTTCCCTGTTCTTTGATGTTAACCCTGAAACACTAACAAAGACATCAAGGTATCTCAAAAACATAATAATTAAGCTCAAAGACTTGTACTAACCTATAAAATACATAAAACATTAATAATTAAAAAACTAACACAATTCTAACCTAAACACATACTAAACGATTGAATTAACCATTAAATACATATGAAACTAAGCCCTAAAATATGATGCAATTTACACTTATCAAAAACATATAAAAACACTGAAAAGAACATAAATATAAGTGCTAAATACATGATTATGATTTAAGAAAACACTACAAATAAACTCTAACACCTAAAAGAAACACTATAATTTACACCTATTAGTTATTATGGAAGAAAAGTAAAAGAAGAAGGATAAAGAAAAAGTGTAAGAAAGAGTTCAAGAGATGAAGAAAAAGGTTGTGAAAGACTACAAATCACCACTTCCAAACCTTAGTAGATTAAAGAAAGACCAAAGGAAACTAATTTTGAGGATTGAAAGAATGACATAGAGTCAACCCTAGTTTTGGTATATTTGGATATGAAATAAGAGATAATGAATAAATAAAAAAGTCCTTTCTTGAAGTGCAAAAAAATCAAATATACTAAGCATCATAGTTATAAAGAAATCCTTTTTACCATCCTTCCAGGGATGTTTATTGACTAAAAATAATGTGAAGAGATTAATGGTGACTTTAAAGAAAAAGTTATCAAAATTCTTAAAAGTTGAGACATATTAACTTATGCATAGGTTGACTTTCATTAAAGTATGATGAAGCAATAGTAGCTAAAGCGTACATCATAAAGATATAGGACATAGTAAAACAGCTAATTAGAATACAGGTTCAATTTTTACATTCCTTCTTAATCCATAAAATATTGAATTTCTTGTTATTCAACTTTATCTCCTTAAAGATAGCTTATAGTGACATGAAGGGAGAGGGAATAATCAATAAATCAATCAATTTATATCTAAGAAAAGGAAAAGATCAAAAGGTGATATTATGAATTGATATTTGAATCACTTAAATGTAAAAGAAATTGTAGAAATCTAGAAAAGAATTGAAACAAGAATAAAGGTTTTAAGAAGGATAGAGAAAAGGAAAATAGATACTCCAGAAGGGGTAAAGAAAAAGAAATCTTAAATGTTGGTATCGTGATGAGATGATGCACTTGAAGAATGACAAGCTTCTTGAAAAAGAAAAAAAAATTAGGTAACCTTGATGTTTTAGCTTATTTTGAGTCATATTTAATAGATGTAGTTGATATGTGCTTAATTGATTGTATATTTATTCAATAAAACTTAGTGATTAATGAAATGAAAATGCTTAAGATACTCACTTTAGTTTATATATGGTTTTAGGCACAATTTGGAAGTAAAGGACCTAAAGTGAGTTGAAAGCACTATATTTAGGCCATTTTTCAGAGATTCACACTCACTTGTCTTCATGGAGCAAAAATAAGAAGATTAAAAGTAAGAAGAAGACAAGAATATGAAGAATATGAATAGTGAAGAACAAGGCATAAGAACACTCTCGGTCCTCATGCCCATACACACTTCGGTGTCTCACGAGCGTGAGGCACCTCTCACACCCATGAGTGGTCACTCATAGGTGTGAGAAGGGGATAACTGTCCCACATCTTTAATATAAATGAACAACACATGTGATGGTTAAAGGTTATGAATGTTTTAAAGTTTTCAGCTAGGAAAAGAGTTTAGTTTTTGGGAGAATGAAGAGGGCAATGGAAGCTCTCAAGCGTGAGAGACCTATGGAGGGCTAGACATCCTAACTCTAGTTCAGAGGTGACAACAACATCGACAAACCCGGTTAAGCATTCTTTTCATTATTTTTGTTGTTCTTTGTCTCTTTAGGATTCGATTAGGTTATCCTTTGTGTTTGGATTTAGGTTTTGTGTATGAATGATCATATTTCTCATTATCCTTTGATTTTTTTTGTATAGACTAATTGCTAAAATTTCAATATAATCTGTAATTTTTATATTTGAGATTCATTCGTAGCGACTAATGGTTCGTAATCGTTAAGGATAACTAAAGGTAGGTTAAATGACCCAAGTGTATTTGGTTGTTGCCTTAATTAATTAGTTTTTCTAATTCGCAATACAAAGGCCCAATTAAATCTAAAGATTGTATCCTAGATTATTCGATAGTCAAGTTTAATTAACAAGCGTCTCTTAATTAAACAAAACTTGGAAAACTCGGGTTAATAAAGCTTATCATTAACCTACAACTAATACCTGCTAAGTGAGGTTTGAGAATAATAAATAAATAATGTTCAACTGGGTAAGATCGAGATTAAACCAAACAATTAGTCCCTAACAAATTCATCATTTTTGTTGTTTTCTTGAATTTGTTTTTGTTTTTTACTTTTTTTTGTTTTCTTAATTGAAAATCAACAAAACCCCCTCATAACCTAAACATCAATTATTTTGATTTTAAAAGCTAGTCAAACACTCTCTGTAGGATCGACCTAGACTCACCACTGCTAGAGTTGTAGGTCTAGTTTATTCTGAGTAATGTTACGACGCACTGCGTCATTTTTGGTATCATCGCTGGGGAGTGTAGTACTTTAGTTTTTGTTCTTGATTTTAGTTAGTGTTTTGTATATATTTTTCTAATTAGTTTCTTTTGCATTTATTTCTTCATCTTTTCATGTTTGTTTTTGTATTTTAAAAAAATTATAAACGAAAATAATTTTTTCAATAACTCATATTCTCAATCCTATAACTATATTTAGAGTGATGATACAAACTTTAGTTTTGGATGGAATAACCAGCAAAATTGCTTCCTTGATAGTTTGCAGGACGCATAAAAATTCCTGTGTAGACTAGAAGCTTCTTATTACGACTCAGGTACATCTCTAGAAGAATTATTTAATATTTTTGTTGTTAATAGTTTGCAAATTCAACATGGTATGCAATAGCTTCAATAGGGTCCACAACAGTTTCAATAGAGTGTACAATAAGTCCAACAAGATATGAAATCTAGACTCTAGAACTTGGCAAGCCAAATGGGTCAGATGATGAAAACTCTTGACCATTTAGCATCATAAAGCAAAAAGGAGCATTCATATCAACCTGAGGTGTATCTAGAGGATTTTAGTGAAGAAACCTTACAGAGTGAAATGGAGCTTCAGAATCTTGATAATACTACTTAAGGAATTTCTTGTGTGGAAGAAGTGGAGAAGGAGCTTAAAGCAGAAAAAGATACATCTTTTAGCCTAAAGGTAAATATTAAGTTCCAAATTATTGTTAAGACTGATTCTTTACCTTTACCTAACAGGTTAAAGAAATTAAACAAAAAAAAAGGTAAAGAGACCTTCAAGATCTTTCTTGAGTGCATAGACTCAGTAAAGATTGAGATTTTAAAGATAGGGAAAATTTTGAAGGTGGATAATCATCAAGTTAGGCCCTATCCTGAAGAACCTCAAGTGGAGCATGTCGTATGACATTTGAAGATCATAATTTTATCACTTGAGGAGAGAACAAGGAGTCGATCCAGTGACACTAAACAAAGCACTTCTTAGGAGGCAACCTAGGGGTAGTTTATTTCTTTTCTTTAAATTTATGCATTTCTTTCTTATATACATGTTTATTTTTGAGTTTGTTTGTTTTTATGTGTTTTTAAGTTTTCACAGAAATGAGAGAGAGAGAATAAACCAAACAAACACAAACATTTTCTCATTTTTCTATTGCCTCTAGGATTATATAGTCATGATTAGAGAGTGAATTGACTAAAAGAATCCATCAAAACTTTAGCCTGTACTTCTACTCTTGTGATTGGTCAATATGCATTATCTTTAAAAGGGTAGTGACTAATGGTATGTTGGATAAAAAACATAAGCATACTAGGTTTAGTGAAACGGTATATTTCAAAAACTTTTTCTAAAATCAAAATGCACTAGAAGCATAATCACCAAATCAATGTGTTTAATCCATACATGATACGATATTAGAAAAATAAATAACATAAAAGTTAGTAGAAATTTTACCGACTCTTTAGCTATAGCTTTTATTCCTCGCTATGGTATCCTCTCCTTACTATTGTATCCTCAATCAATCTGATCTACCACTTGTTCTACTTGGACAACTTGGTTAGTAAGATCCTTTGGTGGGAAAGGAGAAGAAAAATTATAGAAGTTTACTTTAGTTAAAAGAACCAAAACTAAAAGACAGTCTCTTTGCTAATTTCGGTCATGAAAGAAAGGAGAGTGGAATTCCAACCAAATCACCACCACCATCTCTTTCTCTTTCTCAAAAATGAAAGAGAGAGAGAGAGAGCAATAAGTGAGACCTTCCCATTTGTTTAATATGGATAAATGAAAAGACAAAAGACCAAAAGTAAGACACTCATTTTCAATTAACAAATGAAAGAAGGAAGAGAGAACATCAAATGCATTACTCCCTTCTTTAATCAAAAGAATGCTAAAAGGTTTACAAGTTTTTCTACATACCAACATTAAATGATAACCATTAAACCATTTAATGACAAGATTATTAAACTTTATAATTACGACATCATTAAACCATTTAATGATGATGAAGCATGATAAAAACTCACCTTATATTTAACAATTCAATGCTAAATGTGCAACCATAAAATTTAGCTATATAAAACTAAAAACTACATCATGTAGTTTCAATTTTTCCCTCCTTTTTTTGTTTTTACAAAATTTATTTTAATTTAATCAATCTAATTAATTAAATCAAATAAAAATCCAACCCAATATTAAATCTTCACTTTGGGCTTCTAATTAACCACTTAATTAGAATAATCCCAACATTTAATCACAGGCTTAAAGCCCAATTCAATTAACTCTTAATTAAATTGTTCCGGTATTATTATTCCAAATCTAATTTGGTCCTTTCCTCTTTCTTATTTTCGATAACCTCCATTTATTTTTCTTACTTTGTTTGATAACCTTCCTAGAAGCCAAGTGGGAAATCTAATTGAACTTATATAATTCAAGCTCCAATAAGCCCATAATTAATTTAATCTCATTATAATTAATTCCAGCTTATTAACAAAATGTCATTCTACTAAAGACAATTAGCTGAACTCTTGAATTACTAAATATATGAGAATACATATTGATGTCCAATTGCAAACTCTATTATGAACCACATTATAGCCATCTGCACAATAAAAAATAAGATTACTGTTCTACCCTTAATTGGATTTTCCTTCTAGATCTCCCGTTTTACTCTATATGGTGATTAACACACAAGATATTATCTTAGTTTTAAGACTTGATGGGTAGCTAGCCCATCAAAATACTGGCGCCATTTTAATCACCAATCTCTATAAAACATCTAGAAGTGATGATACCACTATAAACTCTTTATTTGAGTGAATGTTCCCTAATAAATGTTTCAATTAATAATTCCAACATGCAAACATTGGATTGATATTCTGTAAAAATCCATTCCGATCATATCAAGAACTATAATGAAACACATATGAGTTCACCACTCATCAAGATTGTGGTTCAGATTAAAAGAATACTAAAGTGTCTGCTTTAAGATTAAAGAAATAGCTTACTTTATTCTTTAAAAACATACATGATTTCAAATTCATTTAATAGTGTCATTATCGATAGTCAACTACTATCATGATATGAAACTCTTCATTCCCTTGAAATAAACTCCTTTACTTAAACGGAGATAAATCGCAACACTACAGTATAAGCCATAATCAAATGACCAACTTGATTATTCAACTATTAATTAACTAATTTAAGTTCTAATAATATACATATTTCCCATACAACTCCATGTATATGTATATGTATATTACTTACAAAAGAATCTTAGTACCTTATGACTAGTTATAAAATGCTCATACAAATAAAACCAAACTCTTTTATTTTATTAATAATAAATATTTACATTACAAAAGTAACTAGAAGAAAATTAAGTTATATGTAAATACATTTGCTTTCAAGGGCAATATATTTACATAACTCCAATATGGTAGTTACAAGCTAATGAGATTTTGAGCCTTATTAGATTGACACATTCATATTAGTTTCATTGTCTTTTGCTTATGTGTGACCTTCATGACATGTACATCCTGACTTTCCTTTTATTTTCTATTCAAGACGACATTTTTATCACATGGATTAATATGGAAATGATTAGGCATTACTTGTTTTACAAGCTATAGTAGCCAAATAGCCTACCCATTGCTATGAACTTTCCTTTATTAAGCCCTCTTATGAACTTTCCTTTGTTAAACCCCCTTGAGCTTTATTAGCCTTTCTTTTTATACGAACCACAATACATGCTTTTAAAATTAACAAAATGGCCTACCCAAACCATAAAGCTAGTGGATCATTTATTGATTGTTGAGTTTATGGATGTACAAAGTTCTTGGTATAGGGTATGCATATGAGTGGGATTTTTATAATTGTTGGGATACTGTTTTATGATGAATCTCCCATATTGATGTAGCTTCTTTCAATGTTTATATAAAAAAAGAAAAAAGAAAAGAAAAATAAAATTATCATGGAGGAAATGCAATTGTTTTGCAAAGTTATTTATGATCAATGTCTCCTCCTAAAGTTATATGGAATGGATGACTTTAGTATAATCATATGAGGTAGATTTTTCTTTTAAAGATCATCCCTTAAAGTTACAAAGTCATATTTATAATCAACTTTTGTGGGTGATATATGCTTGATGTGGTTTGAGGTCTGAGAGCTTGAATTGAAGCTAGGAAACATAGTTTGTGCATTCATCATAGTTGATGTACACGATTGTGAGTAAATGTTAGTTTTTACACTTAATGCTTATATTGAGTGTTTTTCTTGTTTCACTAGCTTTGATGGCTTTTATGCTACTTTACCTAAATACATCTCACCTTACCCTTGCCCATATTACAACCCTAAAAAGTCCTTTGATTCATGATTATACATGTGACCCTTAGAGGTGGAGAAATGAACTGATTTGCAAAGTTATGCAATGTCATGATCATGAATTGTATTTTAGTGTACCTGTGAATCTATCTTATTTAAACATATTTTGTCCATTCTTCAATTAGATTGCTCAGTTTCTATTGGTAATGCTTATTAATTGATCATGAGTAGAAGCATAAAATGTTAAGTTCTTGCTATGGTTTTTGAAAGTTATTCATCTTTGCTTATGACTATATATTCTTAGGAAATGTGGGAACTGAGTATATGTTTTTAGGTCTATGATCTTAATTTTGATGTTTTTTCTCGAGGATTGTCAAAATCTAAGTGTGGGCAAAATTGGTAAGTTCTTAAATGATTGTATATTTATTCAATAACACTTAGTGATTAATGATACGAAAATGCTTAAGATACTCACTTTAGTTCTTATATGATTTTAAGCAAAATTTAGAAGTGGAGGAGTTAAAGTGAGTCGAAAGCACTATATTTGGGTATTTTTCAAAGATTCACACTCATTTGTCTTCATGGGGAAAAAAGAAGAAGATTAAAAGCAAGAATAAGACAAAAATGAAGAATATGAAGAGTGAAGAGTGAAGAACAAGGTATAAGAACACTCTCTGCCATACCATAGTGTGCATGGGTGTGGGACATCTTCTCACACCTGTACAAGATGTCTCATGGGCGTGAAAATAGGGACAACTATCCCATTTAACCCTACATCTTTAATATAAATGGACAGATTATGTGACAGTCGAGGCCTATGAATGCTTTGGTGTTTTAGACTAGGAAAAGAGTGTAGCTTTTGGGAGAATGAAGAGGCAAATGAAAGCTCTCAATTGTGAGAGACCCATAGAGGGCTAGACATCCTAACACTAGTTCGGAGGTCACATTGACACCGACGAACCCGATTAAGCATTCCTTCCATTATTTTTGCAATTCTTTCTCTCTTTAGGAATTGTTTAGGTTATCCTTTGTGTATGGATTTGGGTTTAGTGTATAAATAATCATATGTCTCGTTATCGTTCAATTGTTTGTGTATGCACCCATTGTTAGAATTTCAATATATTCCATAATTGTTATATTTTAGATTCATTTCTAACAGCTAATGGTTTGTTATCATCAAGGATAACTTAACCTATGTTAAATGACACTAGCATACGTGATTGTTGCTTTGATTAATCAATTTTCCTAATTCATAATGCAGTTGTCCAATCAGATCTAGAAATCGTGTCCTAGGTTATTTGTAGTTAGATTTAATTAATAAGCATCTCTTAATTAAACAAAACCCAAAGGAAAACTTGGGTTAATAGAGCTTATCATTAACCCACTATTAATAGTTGCTAGGAGAAGTTTGAGAACAACAATCAACGAAGTATGTTTAACAAAGTGTAAGCTAAGTCTAAACCAAAGAACCAGGTCCCTAATGAATTCATCACTTTCATTATTTTAACATGTTTTCTTTAATTTGTTTTTATTAGTTTTATTTTTTTCTTATCTGAAAATCAACCAAAACCCTTCATAACCTAAACATCGATTATTTTCATTTCAAACACTAACTGAACAATCTCTCTAGGATCGACCTAGACTCATCACTATTACAATTGTAGGTCTAGTTTATTTTTAGTAGTGTTATGATGCACTACATCAGTATCATCAAATAATTGGTGGTTTAATAATGGTTCTTCTATCTATTTGGCAGTGTACTAAGGTAATATGGAATAAAATAAGGCCAAGTGAATGTATTTATGGGCAATAAAACTAAACATAAGTAGAGTATATCAAATATGTGGAACTGTAGTTCAAATTATATAGTAGTATCTTGTTGAATAAAGTAACTATGTTGTAGCACCTTACTCTCATAAGACACATACCCAAAATTCTGAATGATATCTGAGTACGTACCCCACAAAGGTGGTAGGCTAAAGCATTCACAACACCAACTTAATCATGGCATCATCATATAATATGTCAACATATACAATCACATAATCCACATCATTTCACTAATTATCATATGGCATTATATATCACTTTGATCACTTATTTCACATTACACATTAAGAGCAGTCAAAATAGTTCATTTTTTATCATTTGAAATATACATATCGATTATAAATACAATGCACATGAGACTTACTTCCAATTATTACTTTGTTGTGACTGAGTGCATTTTTATTGGCTCATATCCCTTGTGTATATCGGGCTTATTTTAGATATTGTCCCATATCTCCTAGTGGATATCGGGTACATTAACAACTGAGCCAAAGGCTTTTATCATATTTTGAGCTCTAAGCTCTTTTTCGATGGCTACTCTAGTCAAAACAACCTTTATGTTGTCATGCATTAATGTAATGAAATGCATCACATTCATATATCTTCAATCAGTCACTTGATTTTAGTTTCACATTCACATTTATCATCAAACCTTCGTCCAATATTCAACAATAATGTTGAGTATCACTTATTTAGTCAAATTCACAAACAAGGAGCACTTCCAATATATTATTCATGCATTATACGCCTCAAACATTCAATGTCTAGAATCAAAATAATCACATTCACATAATAATTTAATATAGAATTTATAACAAATAATAAATCAGGTGAGATCATCTAGGTTACTTACAGTTTGCTCCAGAAAGCTATTGTCTTGAAGTCCCAACAACGTCTAGATGTTTTCACTCTATTTGCTCTTCTCTATCATACAACACTCATTTACACACATCACAACTTTGTACAATTATATAAGTACTCATTTATGCAGAAATGTGTATATGGATTATGTATAATGCATGCTCAATGACAATCTCGGGTATGTTTCCTTTAGTTTCATCTCATGATCATTCATACCTTTAGTTTCATCTCATGATCATTCATACTTCAAAACTCATAGATGTCTAATTTGAACTTAGGTATACACCTCAATAATACAAATTTATTCTAAGTTTATCACTTAATCATACACTAAGGTTCATAGCTCAATACATTTGGTTATTGCAACGTCATCAATCAATCATTATCAATCCTTTCCTAATGAATTCAGATGTCCATGAAATCTGGTGGAGAGGAAACACATTCTGATAGGAGATTGTGGTTCAAATTTCAAGTCAATCGGAAGTCTAGATAAGAAGTTGTGGTCAAAAGAGTGAATGGTGTTTAAAACTGTCAAAAAGCATTACAATCTCAATATCACAATCGTGCTTGTGCATAATCGTGCACTGCCTATTCACGATCGTGCATTACCTAATGTGTCCCTTCTGTCACGTTCGTGCTTATGGATGATTGTGCACTACTTGATATCTCCTATCTGTCACATTCATCCAACTCCTCTAAGGTTTCCTCTCTGTCACGATCGTGCTTGTACACAATCGTGCACTACCTAATGGCTATTCTCAAAATAGATTTTTGGTTAAATTGTGAATGGCCATTTTGACAAGGAAAAAGAAATATTTAGCTAATACATTCTCTAAGAAATTATTCCCATATGTCTTAAGTTTCTAATGACACCAAGTTCATACAATTTGGTTCAGTATTTTGGTATTTATGCACAAAATACTACCAACTATTCTCAAACTGCAATAGTATCCAGTACTCAACTTTAAGTCAAATTTTAAAACCCTTAGAGATATAATTCAAATTGATTTCTTCATACACACTGTATACATATGTCTTTAATTTAATCAAAAATAAAATTCATCCCATTTAGATGTCTACAAATCAAGATATGCCTAATATACATATGTATGTTCAATGGAAACACTCCATCTAACATATTCTAGTACACTTCATCACCATTTTCATGCTAGTTCCTCTCTTTTGCCTAGTCTATCATTTCTAGCTCATATCCTCATTATTTCCTCTTCATTCCTACTTCCATTTCAGCTCAATTTCAATTACAAATAAATCATATTCTATGTTCGATCATAACACCAAAAATAGAACCTTTACATATACATATATATATATATATATATATATATTCATCACTACCTTTTTCCTACACCCTTATCAATGATCTTTTTATTTCAAACTCATCTTTACAACAACTTATGAAATTTTAATCATCATAAACATAAAAACAAGACACCAATATTCTCATTCTTCATCCACGATGCACATGTATAATGACTACTATTCTCATGCTCATTTAATATCAATTAATCACCATATTTTTTTCATATTCATACAACTCATGAGATTGACATGTTACTTACTTGCTAAAACTCCAAGTTCTCAAAAATCACCAAGAAGCCCTAACTTCTCATACAACCCATGTACATCATCATGGAGGTTGGGAGGTTTAGGTTTTCTTATGGAAGTTGAAGAAGACAACAAGGTGAGAGTAGCAAGTGAAAGATCAGAGAACTAGGTTTAATGTTGATGGAGGTAGGTGAGTGTCGTGGAAGTGAAGAAGGTGAAGAAGAAAACCAAAAATAAGAAGAAGAAAGTAAGATTCAAGACAACTTCATGTTCTTCTAAGTAATTAAGAGAACTGTGGAATAAAGACATGAACTTGTCATTTGCCTCATGTCCAATCTCAATAGGTTTAAACTAGGTTTTCTTTTTTAACTAGTCCAATCAACTCCAATTTCTACTCCAATTGTCTCCCAATTTTCAATGACACTTATCAATAAATCCCAAAGTCATTTATCAAAATTTCCACTACCATTTGACTCTTATTTCTACTACCATTTATCAATTATCTTACCACTTGACATTCTTCCTAGTCCAAAAATACTCATAATTTGAAAAATATTCCAAATTTTACTAAAAATTCTAAATCAATAATTATACTCCCCTAATCAATTTTCAATACATAAAATCCACAATTCTTAATACAATCAAATTTACAAATAAATTATACCTAAAAATTTTCAATAAATGCATGTACAATCATTTTAATGTGTGCAATAATTAATATTCATATATGTGTGTTTGTTATGTTATGCATAAGCATGAAATGCACTTTCTAACTTCTCAATAATATCTCATGTACACTATTAAAAGGTTCTAACCCTCAACATAGGATAACAGGATGTTAAAATTCCCCCCTCCTTAAGATATTTTATCCTCGAAATTCTTACCTGATTGTTTGAACAAGTGGGGGTATTGTATCCTTATGTGCTCCTCCATTTCTCAAGTTGCTTCCTCACTCAAGTGATTCTTCCAAAGGACTTTCACCAGTGGAATTACTCAATTTCTCAGTTGTTTTGTTTGATATCCTACTATCTTGATCGGCTCCTCAACATAACTCAGATTACTAGCTATTTCAATCTCTTGAGCCGGTAACACATGTATTCGATCAGATCGGTATCTTCTGAGCATACTCACATGAAGTACATTATATAATTGAGAGATCTCATTTGGTAAAGCTAACTTGTATGCCAATGGTCCTATCCTCCCAATGATCTCATAAGGACTAATGTACTTAAGGCTCAGCTTGCCCTTTTTATCAAACCTCAACACTCCCCGCCAAGGCGATACTCTTAGAAATACTTTGTCTCCTACGTTGTATTCCATATCCCTTCGATTCTAGTTAACATAGCTCTTCTGTCTATATTGAGTTGTTTTAATTCAACTTCAAATCAATTTCACCTTATCCACAGTATCCTGAATTAGTTATGGGCCTTCTACCATTCTCAAGCCCTCTTCATCCAACTACAGAGGCGATCAACATTTCTTGCCATACAATGTCTCATATAGTGCCATTTCGATACCACTGTGATAGCGGTTCTTATATGTAATCTCAATTAAAGCTATGTACTAATCCTATGCTCCTTGAAACTCTAATACACATCCCTAAGCATATCCTCAACAGCTTGATTGTCTTCCCACTCTGTCCATCTATTTAAGGATGAAATGCAGCACTAAAGTTTAATTTTGTACCCATAGTTGACTGTAAGCTCTTCCAAAATCTTAAAATAAATCTGGAATCTCTGTATGATACAATGGACACTGGAACTTCATGTAGTCTAACTACCTCATTCATATACCTCTGGGCTAACTGGTCTAGTGGGTTATTTTCTTTCACATGTAAGAAATGGGCTAACTTAGTCAATTGGTCCACCATAACCTATATAGCGTCATTTTGCCTCGGAGTCTTTGGCAATCCCATAATGAAATCAATGGTAATTCATTCACATTTCCTCTCCAAAATAGGTAACGAATGTAGCTTCCTAACAAAAGCCTGATGCTTAGCCTTAATCTGCTGGCATGTTAAACACTAAGCAACATATTCCGCTACTTGCTTCTTCATTCCAAGCCACCAGAAATGTTGCTTTAGTGTGTTATACATCTTGGTGGTACCAAGATGCATAACATAATCTACTACATGAGCTTCCTCTATAATTTCTTTTCTCAATTCATCCACATTAGGCACACATAGCCATTGTTTCAACCACAATGTCTCATATCTCAATTCTAACTTAGAATCTGATGTCATTTTCAATTTCTCAATGAGCTTCACCATATCAAGATCTGTATTCTGTACATTTCTTATTCTGAAATGTAACATGGGCCTTAGTCTTAGAGTAGCTATGAATGCCTCATTCTACTCTAGATTTAACTCCACATTTAGAGCTCTCAATTGAATTAAGCTCGGTAATCTCAATAACTAAATCTGAGCTACATTGTTATTCGACTTTCTACTTAATGTATCTACCACCACATTAGCTTTTCCTGAATGATACTCAATCGTACAGTCATATTCTTTCAATAACTCTGTCCTTCTCCTCTTTCTCATATTTAATTCCTTCTGACACAACAGATACCTCAAGCTATTATAATCGGTATATATCTAGAACGTCTCTCCATATAGGTAGTGTCTCCATTTCTTTAGAGCAGAAACAACTACAGCAAGCTATAAATCATGTACTGGATAATTTATCTCGAGAGACCTTAATTGTCTTAATGCATAGGCAATCACCTTGCCATACTGCATCAACACACATCCTAATCCTTGATGCAAAACATCTCTCTATACTACATATCCGCCAATTCTTGATGGAATAATTAACACCGGTGTTGTAGTTAATCGATGCTTCAATTCCTCAAAGCTTTTCTGACAATCTTCATTCCATCTGAAAATTACATTCTTCCTTAGAAGTTTAGTCAGAGGTGCTGAGATCAATGAAAACCCCTCGATGAACCTCTGATAATAACCAATCAATCCTAGAAAACTCTGAATTTCTGATACATTCTTTAGAGCCTCCCTCTTCATTACTGTCTTTATCTTCTTTGGATCCATTTGTATGCCTTGTCCAGTTACTATGTGACCCAGAAACACTACTTAATCTAGCCAAAACTCACATTTACTGAATTTCACATATAGATATTTGTCCTTCATAATATGTAAGATTACTCTTAAATGCTCAGTATGCTCTTCTCTACACTTTGAGTATACTAAGATTCATTGATAAACACAATTACAAAATGATCCAGGTAGGTCTGAAACACCTTATTCATAAAAGCCATAAATATAATTGGGGCATTAGTTAACCCAAACGACATTACTAAAAACTCAAAGTGCTCATACCTGCTCCTGAATGTACTTTTCAGTACATCAACGTCTGTTATCTTCAACTGATAGTACCTAGATCTCAAGTCTAAATTAGTGAACACTCGAGGTCCCTACAATTGTTCAAGCAAATCATCAATTATGGGAAACAGTTACTTGTTCTTCACTGTTACCCAATTCAATTGCCTATAATCGATGCATAGTCTTAAAGTTCCATCTTTCTTCGTCAAAAATAAGACTAGACCTCCTTATAGTGATACAATCCCTTTTACAGCCACTCTTTTAACTGAGCCTTCAATTCCTTTAGTTCCATAGGTGCCATCCTATATAGAGGAATAGATATTATAGCAACACCTCGAACTAATTCAATCCTAAATTTTGTTTCCCTATCCGAAGTTAAACTAGATAATTATGCGGGAAACACATCTAGAAATTTCCTAGTAACAGGAATGTCCTGCAAATTCTGCTTAGTTTGGGGATCAACTACGTGGTCCAGATAAGCCTTACATCCTCCTAGCATCAACCTCAAAGTACTCATAAATGAGATCAGTCTAACTGGCACTGCTTGACTAATACCTCAAAATACTTGTTGGATCGAAAACAAAAGCATGCAAGATTTGACAAAAATGGTAAATTTCAAAACTTTTTCGAAATCAAAAAGTAGCAAAAAGAACATAACCAAATCAACATATTTCAGCCATACATGATACGGTATAAGGAAAATAATTTACATAAGAAAAAGGTGGTAGAAATATACGGACTCCTTGCTACAGCTTTGACTCCTTACTTTTGTATCCTCTCCAAATCCTTGCTATAGCTTTGACTTTTTTATATCCTTTTCCTTTGTCAATGTATCATCTCCTTATTGTTTTATCCTCAACCAATACGATATACCACTTGTTCTTTTTGGAAAACCTTATTAACAAGATCCTTTGGTGGGAAAAAAGAAGAAATATTTTGAGGTGATTTTACTTAGAAGAAAGAAGCCAAAAATGAGACTCTTCTCTTTCAAGTTTCAGCTATGCATGCATGAGAGGAGTGAGTGAGTAAAAAATGCAAGAACACGTCTTACTCTCCTTATCAATTTCGGTTATCATGAAAGAAAGAAGTGATTTGCATCCAATGTATCACTTCATTCTTTAATCAATTATAAGGAAGCCAATAAATGAGACTCTTCTCATTTGTTTAAGATGGCTATATGAAAAGACCAATAACCAAAATGAGACCTCATTTTTGGTTATGGATGAAAGAAGGAAGAGAAAGTACATCAAATGCAACTCTTCATTTCTTTAATCAAATAAATGCTAAAAGGTTACATTACATGTCATCATTAAAAGACAACCTTTAAACCATTTAATGATAAGATCATTACTCCATTTAATGATGATAAAAGCATGATAAAAACTATCTTTAACTTAGCAATTCAATGCTAAATATGCAGCTGCATATTTAGGTATAAAAAAACCAAAATATGTCCTCCTTCTTTCTTTAATCAATTTGTTTCAATTTAATTAATCTAATTAATCAAATCAAACTAAAGTCAAGCCTAATATTAAATGTTCATTTTAGCTTTTAATTAAAGTAAGCCCAACATTCAATCATGAGCTTTAAAACCTCTACTTTATATTTCTTACTTTGCTTGATAACCTTCCTTGAAGCCAAGTGGATAATTTAATTGGATTTAGATAATTCGAGCTTCAAAAAACCCCGAATTAATTTAATCTCAGTAGAATTAATTCCAGCTTATTAACCAAATGTCATTCCATTAAAGACAATTAGTTGAACTCTTGAATTACTAAATATTATGAGAACACATGTTTCAAATAAGATGTCCAATTGCAAACTTTATTTTGAACCATATTATAGTCATCTGCACAATAAAGGTTAAATTTACCATTTTGCCCTTAAATTGATTTTTCCTTCTAAATCTCTCGTTTTACTCTATATGGTGATTAACACACAAGATCTCATCTTAGTGTTAAGACTTAATGGGTAGCTAGTCCATCAAACTACTAGCGCCAGTTTAATCACCAAACTTCGTAAAACATCTAGAAGTGATGATATCACTATAAACTCTTTATTTGAGTGAGTGTTCTCTGATACATGTTTTAATTAATAATTCCAACATACAGACACCTGATTGATACTCTGTAAAAATCCATTACAATCATACCTAGAATTATAATGAAACACATATGAGTTCACCACTCGTTAAGATTGTGGCTCGTAATAAAAGAATGCTAAGATGTATGTTTTAAGATTAAAGTAACAACCCACTTTATTCTTTAAAAACATACTTGATTCTAGAGTCATTTAATAGTGTCATTATCAATAGTCAACTACTCTCATGATATGAAACTCATCATTCCCTTGAAGTAAACTCTTTTACTTACACGGAGACAAATCATCACACTACAATCTAAACCATAATCAAGCGACCAACTTGATTATTCAACTATGAATCAACTAATTTAGATTCTAATAATATACATGTTTCCTATATATCTCTATATATATGTATATTACTTACAAAAGAATCTTGGTACTTTATGACTAGATATATAATGCTCATACAAATAAAACCAAACTTTTTGTTTTATTAATAATAAATATTTTTTTTGTTAATTCAGAAGATATTATAAACAGAAGAAAAGTTATGTACAGCCTTGAATCTGCTTGAGCTAAAACTTGAACCTAACAATAGGAAACTTAAAAATACATGGGGATGCTACAACTACCCCTTCCAGCAAAACTAAGGATAGCTACAAGTTTCCAACCAAAGCAACCTCAAGGAGCTAACTCATCTGCCCTGTATATAAGCTTACCAAACAATCATTTACATCTCCTTAATTAGCTCTCAAGTAATAAGCAATCACATAAACTGTAGGTGTTCAAGATGGATAGTGATATGACTCCATGCTTATTACCAATGAAGATGCCCAACCGTAGATGATGGTGCTTCAACTGACCACTCCTCTACTTTACATGCTGAAGGAGACCTACACAGTAGAGTTAAAAGGGACAAAGTCCTCTGTTACATAATGGAACCAACAAGAAACCCAGGTCCTGCATCATTCCTTCCTCATAGCCTAAACACAATTAAACTATCCATCTCTAACAACTCACCCACATAATTGCCTGATCTTGCTAGATTCATTTTAACCACAACAAGGCAGAAACTACAATCCACTCAACTATCATCACAAACATAAGCAGCTAAGACAATAATTTCTGAAATGAGATCCACTTCCATAGCTGCAAAATTATATCCTCTTCAATGTAGTGAGATCTAAAGAGATGTTGGAACCATCGGCCTCCTAACCGCTTCTGAAAGTTGACACACATGAATGAGCCAGTAGCTTACTTATGCTAGCAACCTACAAAAAAAGGTTAGTAAAATAGGCACTCATTTAATTACCTCCTTTTGGTGTTTGAGCTTGATGTTCCATAAGTTGGGAGATTACTCTGAAGTAGACACTCCCAACATCCTTGGCTTCATTTTTAAAGGCTCTAGCATTCCTTTTAGACCAAATGTGGTAAACAGCAGTATAAAGCAGGATTGGGAAATTTGTAAGGTTTGAAGTGTGAGTGTTAGGGGCACTTTTAAACTAAGTGACAAAGGAAGGGAGGGAAGGCTGGTTAGGGCAATGTAAGTGGAAATGTGTGAGGCTTTGGTCCCAAACTGATTTAGAGTATGAACAATCAAAAAACAGGTGGTCTATGGTTTCATTAGCTGAAAGACACAAGGAATAGTGGTTAGGAGTATAGAGGTAGGGAAGTTCGTCGTAGGTTTGTAACTTTTGAAGAAACGCAAGCCAAAGGATAAAGGAGCACCTAGGCCTACTACCTTTAGCCCACACTAACTTATACCATGGAACTTCCTATAAAGGAGGTCACAAGAAGTTATAGGCTGAGGTAGTTGTATTCTGTCTTGTGGATCCAGCTAGCCATTCCAGACAATCAGGGTGGGAAATATTAGGTTAATAATAAGGTACTTCAAGGTTTCTAATGAGCTCTATGGAAACTTCTTTCCAACTCCACTCATCATGACTGATGACTTTTGAGACTCTTGCTATCATTGGAAGTTATGAGCCATCTATCTCCCTTGGTGAGGAGAAGTTCTGCAAGATGCCTATTGGGTGCCATAGTTCCTGCCATAAAAGAGTAGATATACCATTGCCAATCATAAATCTGAATTGGTTCCTAATTTTATCCCTCACAAGTAAAATTTTTCTCCAACTCCATGAGCTATTATAGGTTGGTTAGACACTCCAAAAGTTACGCTTTCGTAGAATGATGGTACGCACCCACTTAACCCACAAAGCCTACCTATCTTCAAACAAATTCCAAATCTGTTTTCCTATCAAAGCATGGTTCCATGTGATCAAGTATTTCACTCCTAAGCCTCCCTCCTTTTTAGATCTACTAATGTTACTCCACTTAACCTTAGCATGAGATTTTGAATCTACCCTCCCATCCCATAAAAAATTCCTAAGCTTCTTCTCTAAATCCTTAAGTATGGAGGAAGGAAGAATGAAATGGGAAGACCAATATAGTTCGAAGGAGGAGAGAACTGAAATAACCAATTAAATTCTGCCAGTATATGAAAGACTTTTATGAGTCCAACTGTTGATCCTATTATCTATTTTATCAAAAGAGGAAGGCAATCCCTCCTAGATAAATGACATATTATGAGAGGGACCCCTAAATACCTTATGGGAAGAGTGCCTTGCTAGAGAACATAGATCAGTTTCATATGTTGAGCTAGATAGTTCACATTCGGGGATAGGAAAAACTGACTCTTGGAGCTATTCATATCCATGCCAGCAAACATAGAGACAGAACACAAAGAGTCAAGCAATGTTTGAGTAGATAACAAATCTGCATGACAAAACATCAAAAGTTCATCAGCAAAGAGGAGATGGTTGAGTTTAAGGCTCTGGCACCTCCAATGATATTGGAAGGATGGGAAGTTCTCTGTACAAGCCTTCAAATTCCTAAAGAAAACTTCCATACAAATTATAAAGAGAGAGGGAGATAAGGGATCTCCCTGTCTTAAGCCAGACTTAACCTTAAAAAATCTATAGGGAGTTCTATTGATCAAGATAGAATAAGAAGGAGTGGAAATGCATTCTTTGACCCAGTTAAGGAACTTCAAAGGAAGGCCTACAGCTTCCAGAGCGTTGATAAAGAAATCCCATTGAATAGAGTCATAAGCTTTTTGAAGGTCCACTTTAAAAGCACCTCTTGTGATTATTAGGAAGGTGATAGTTCTTGAATATTTCCTGAGCCAACAAGATATTATCCCTTACTCTATGGTTCTTGACAAAGGCACTTTGATTGGGACTTACTATGTGAGGAAGGATGTCTTGGAGCCTATTTGCTATGATTTTTTCAATCACTTTGTAAAGCAGGTTACAACAAGAGATAAATCAATAGTCTAAAACTATGGATGGGTTAGCTTTTTTGGGAAAGAAAGAGAAAAAGGTGGAATTGATCTCTTTGAGGATTTTCCTATAGTGGAAAAAATTTTGGATGGCTTTGGTCACTTCCTCCCAGATGATAGGCCAGGATTTCTTAAAGAAGAATCCGTTAAACCCGTTTGGACCAGGGGCCAAGGGCCTTATTAAGGTTAAGAGATTTAAAAGCTGCTCTTATCTCCTGGTCTGAAACTTCAGCAATCAAGGAATTGATAACATGTTCAGACAAAGGGTTAGGAAAAAGGTTCTTCATAAACTCTTTGGAAGAGTGAAGAGCCTTTTTTTTCCCTATAGTTCCTTAAAAATGTTCAAAGAACTGATCTTGAATTTTTGTGAGACCTACTATCCTGTTCCCATTTCCCACTTCTAGGGAGTGAACGGAATTTTGGTTTCTATTGGCAATGAGATAATTGTGGAAATTTTGGTATTTATATCCCCTTCTCTAAGCCATTTAATCCAAGAGGATTGTCTAAAGAAGGATTCCTGATCCTCTAAAGCTCTAAATGACTTATCAATTGGCTTTGATTCTTGAGCATACAAATTAGAAGATCTAGGAAAATTTCTCATTTGATCTTGAATGTAATTAAAATCAGCTTGACAGTTCTTAACTCTGGCATTCACATCCCTTATCTGACCAAAATTCATGATTTTAAGGGCTTGCTTAACAATCTTAAGCTTAAACACTGCATAATAAATAGGAGTGCCCTGAACTTGAGAGGACCAAGCTTCCTCTATAGTCTGCAGGAAATTGGGTTGAAAAGATAAAAAGTTAGAGAATCTGAAATAGGAGGTTCTCTTTTGCTAATGAACAGCAGACCTAACCACTAAAGGGGAATGGTCTGAGATGTGAGGGTTTTGAATGACACAATAAGAACTAGGAAACTTGAGACTCCAAGCAAAGTTTATGAGGTTTCTATCTAACTTCCTGGCAATGAAGGAGTCTCCATAGTGCCTATTGATCCATGTAAAACTAGGGCCACTGGATCTTAAATCAAAAAGGCCAATATCCCCTACATATTGTCTAAAATCACTCATCCCACTCATGGAGGAGGAACTAGAAGGATTAGCTTTATAAGGATATGAAACAGCGTTAAAATCCCCTGCAATGAGCTGAAAGGAATGGCCTACCATAGGGTAAATGTTGGACAAGCCAGACCATAGAGCCTTCCTATGGTTGAGGTTGTTAGCCCCATAGACACAAGTAACTAGGAGAGACTTAGAACAGTTCCTAGGAGTCAATTCCATGTGAATAAATTGATCAGAAGAGTAGATGATAGAACATAAAAGGTGATCAAGATGCTAGGCTAGCACTATCCTAGCATTCGAAGAATGATCTATATTATTGTAATAATTCCATCTAGGAAATAGATAAGAGCAAACATTATTCAAATAGGATGGAGATCTAATCCTAGATGCTATTAAACAAACAAAAGAACTAGAATGTCTTTTAAACCAAGCATGTACAGCAAGTTATTTTTTGGGGTTGTTTAGACCCCTCACATTCCAAAATACCAATTCCATAAACCTAAACTAGAAACTAGCACCCAACCTACTTATGTTTCCTCCTAGATTTCCTATTTTTCCTCATTGTTAATTCCCCCTTTACCCCTCCCTCAGTACCAATACTAGAAGGAACCGATTCAGAGATAGGAGAGGAAGATATACCTACCTAATTTATAGCAACACTGTTGAGCTCCTCAGTGTCTCCACTAAGTTCTTCTGACCTTTGTTGATCTTAGGTCGGGGTTGAAGGACTCCCTTCTGAGACGGCTTCTGTTCCCTCTTACACAGGTGCCTACTGGATAGGATCTTGCTCCTTACTTGGCTCATTAGAATCTTCTGGTGATTGAATAACCTCCTTATTGTGATCTACCTTCCTAGAATTGAGCTCATGTGTCAATTATGGCTAATTTAAAGGGATGGGTATCTTCTCCTTGCCCTTCTCCAACTCATTTTGAAGACCAGTCTCAAAGACTCTCCCTGTTGGAGCCCAAGACTTTTCCTACTCTAAATGGTCTGGCCTCCATTTATATTCAATTCTGATTTCCTTAAAAATTGTTTGTCCCTCCTTATTGTACGTTACCAATTGGAAAGCAGAAGGCCATTTCTCTTGGAGCTCCAATTCAACACACAGATGGGCGTATATTATCCTAGACATCCTTGCAGTTTGCAAATCCATTAAAATTGGATGTCCTACCGCACTAGCTATCCTATCCAGGCCTTAAGTAGTCCAATATTCAACTGGAACATTATAAAACCTAGCCCACACTGGGGCATGCTTAACCTCGTCCTGTTCCGTCTATTCATACACCACTTCTGCAAAAATAAGGGCTTCCTTTAGATATGTCAAGGGCTCTTTTCTAATACAGCATTCAAACCATTCTCAGACTCAAACTTAAACAAGAAATTGTTTGAACTAGTTATTAATGTTTCCTTTAAACCAAATTCAACCTAAGCCTTAGCTAAAGCTTACTGAACAACTAGGTAAGCTGGCCTCTTCCCATCAAAAAATCCTATGAAAGCTAACCTGAATTTATCAGCGCCCATCTTGGCTAACTCCGGAGGAGGAATGACAAAAATCTGCTCCTCCTTGATTTCATAGGGGTAGTAGGATAATGTTTTATCTTCAGAAGAGGCCTCAATTCCATCCGCAATAACTGCTTTCCAAAACTTAGGAGTCAAAAAGATTGGTTGATCTAGGGTACAAGTAGGAGTGAAAGACCATTTTCTTAAAGGTTGTTCTCGGAAGGGATTAGGGCAGGGATAATAAGAGGTTTCTAAAGGCTAAAGGAAGGGGTCAATTTTTAAGGGGTCGTGGTTTTCAGGATGGGGGAGATGATGTTAGGATCTGAATTTTGATTTTCACTTTGGTGTAGAGTTGTCGAGTTTTGGGGATGTGAAGGACTTAAGGTTAGAAAGGGGGAAAGAGGAGGTCAGGTGTGGGTAAGAGAGGGAGAGGAAGACGAAGCTATAGACGAGGAGGAGTTGGTCATCGTAATCTTAGAAGTTAGGGTTCATCGTCGTTGGAGATCTCTCATCTCTCATTTTCGTTCCCACTGGGTTTATAAATATTTTCATTACAAAAGTAACTGGAAAAAATTAAGTTATATGTAAATACAATTACTTTCCAGGGCACTATATTTACATAACTCCCATAATCTCCCGCTTACTGTTGGATCAGAAAAAGAAAGCATGCTATATTTGGAGAAACAGTAGATTTTAAAACTTTTAAGAAATCATTTTTCCAACAGAAGCAACAAATCCAAATCATCATGCCAATCCATACATGATATGGTATAAGTATAATAAAAACATAAACAAGATGAAGAGTATTACCGACTCCTTTGCTACAGCTTTAAATCCTCGCTGCGCTATCCTC
>JANSVA010000004.1:17755432-17776368 GCA_025504915.1 Erythroxylum reticulatum | reverse complement strand
TCATCTCGTTTGGACAACTAGAGAAAACGTTATGGCTAAAAGACTGAAGCATATTCAGTGAGCATTTTCCCAGATTTGCAAACTCTCAATATTTAACAACACCTAATTGCTAATGATCTTTCAAAACACTAAATTAACACTAGAACCAAGTTTTTCATCCCCAACAACACGGTATTTATGGACAACCATGAAAATGCCATTTTCCATGCAGATGATAATAACTTATCAAATTTATTTCATAAATCCCCAACTCTAAAGGATTTATTGACTACTTACCTACTGAAAACCCAAAATCTTCAAGCCCTAAACTTCACACAATTTCCGTACTTCACTGAATACAATGACCAGCTTCCGGTTTTTCTTAGGATAGAGGACACAAATGGCAAAGTGGGTTTGGTGTAGGAAAAGAAAAGCATAGAAATCTCTTATGAGGTGTTTGATGGAAAACACTATGTATTGAAAGAAAACTTGACGAAGATGACGAGGAAGAAAGAACTTAGACATATTACTTAACCTATCAACTCTCGGAGAACAGTAACCTACTCCTAGCAAAAGTACACAGCCTAAGAGATATTTATCACTTCCCTCACATCAACCTCTAACTTAGTTTCTTTTGAAGCTAACTCCCTTAACTTTCATCTTTACCATTCAACTATCTCCAAATCTTCTTTTGATTTCTTTTCCCTATTTTTTATAATTTTCCAAAAATTTCAAAATTATTCCTAAATTCACCAAAATTCAAAATAATGTAATTCTACTAACTTGTAAAATTTCTTCAATGTAAAAACATTCATAATTGTCTAAAAAAATCACAAATCAATTCCATTATACCCGGGATTATTCATGGATGCATGTACAGTCATTTTTTATGTGTATAAAATTCACTATTCACATATATGTGCATATCATGAAATGTATGAGCATGAAATGTGTTTTCTAATTTCTCTGTAATCTCTCACATTTATAATTTTAGCCTTAAGATGGGTAAAGGGATGTTACAATATATAACTTCAGTTAAATCAAAATCCACCAATAATGAAAGAATTTCCAAATCTAGTTTAAACGCAGTCAACTGAGTAATAACTTAATCAAACACACCCTAAATTTCACAACAATTTTCACTAATCTCTCAACTTTACTAAAACTCTAAGTTTTGTAAAGAATTTTCATTAATCACCCAATTAAAACAACCCTAATTTTCGGAGAAGATATAGATTCATACAAAAATTAACAACCGTAGCTTCAAGAAACAAGAAATCATTCAAGAAAATAAAAGAATTGAGCCTTGGAGGGAGGCTTTTTCGGAAAAAGGAAGCGAAGAGCCTATAAGCGCTAGAGGCAATGAAGCGCTGCAAGGGATCGACAAACTTTGACAACTAATCGTGCTTGTTGTTTGTGGTGTTGGCAATAGGGCTCCGAATCACAAACTGAGATTGATCATATGGGGAGGTGCGAGTGCTCCTCCAAAACAGCCCCTTGTAAATAGATGGGGTATTGTCAAGATACTCCAAATAGGCCACAAAGCAAATGAGATAAGGTTATAGGCAAAAAACAAACAAAGAAATACTCATTCAGACAAAACTCAAGACAACATCTTTACGACTCCATAGACAACAAGGAGATCCACAAAACAAAACCCAAATGCATTTCATCAACCCAAGTTCAGATATGAAAAAAAGAAACAAAAAAGCACATACAAACTTAAGCTCTCTACATCATAGATCGAGAGCTACCTTTCGTTTTCACGGAGGACGAGGAAAGAAAAAAGCATAGGATGAGACATGGATGTGGCGTTTTCATGGAGGAAGAGGAAAGAAAGAGCAAATAAGAGATGGGTGCTTTAGGCTTTTAGAGCTTTTCATTTTAAGCGCCAATCCCATTTTCGTTTCCCCTTATTTGGCACATTTGACCTCAAAAAATGTGATATTTGGGAGGACTATTTAGCAACAAGTTTTAAAAATTTTCGTTAAAGGATCCACTTTTAATGGCAAAAAAGTAGCCAAAGGGTCCACTTTTAGCGACGATTTCAAATTTTGTCACAAGATGTTGAGCTTTTAGAGATGATTTTTAAAAATTGTCGCCAAATGTTCCTCATTTGATGACAATTACTAAAATCATGGCCAAAGGTTTACTTTTTGTGACGATTTTTAAAATCATCGCTAAACGCTTACTTTTAGCGACAATTTTAAAAACGTAGTTAATTGTCAACCTTGTTGCAGTTTTTGAGCAATGATTTTTAAAATTGTAGTCAAAAGATTAACTTTTAGTTATTATTTTTGTAAAATCATAGCTAAATGTCGATATTTGGTAACGATTTTCAAAATCATGGCAAAAAATAAACCTTTTAGCGATTGTTTTTCAAAACATCGCTAAAAGTTATCCTTTTAGCAAAAGTCGTCACCAATTATTGATCTTTAGCTACAATTTTAAACGTAGCCTTTTCCCTACTTTGTTGTAGTGCACTATCCAACGAAACTTAAAATATAGGCAATTTTGATCAAGTTTTCATGTAAAAATATAGTCCTTCCAACGAAACAAAAATGATATATCAATTTAAAGACATAAGGTAAATTTCCTAAGTTGATTGATTAAACAACTAGCTCAAATTCGATCTCTTTAACCTAAATTGTAGGTTGACTATGGGTCTTTCTTGCTCTACAATTGAAGGGACTAATTCAATAGATAAAGGTTAAAATGCCAAGCTTATTACAACTATAATTACAATTTACAAAACTCAGTGTTTTCAAACTCATATAATTACCTCTTAAAAGGCCAAATTTAAGCTTTCTCGAAAATGTATGTTAAATGGACAAATTGCAAATCTAGTAAAAAAAAAATTGCAAATCATTGATTGATAAGTGGCTCAATAACCTCTTTATTAATTATGGGTAAAAATACATACGTCTAGACAATCTCAAAATTCGCATCTCACCAGAATTTCTACTGAGATGGTGCTACTATTATTTATTATTGTTGTTGATTGATAAGTGGACCGTGCAATGGGGAAATTGTAATTCTAGTTTAGACGAAAATTGAGAAGCAAATATTAGCGTTGGCAAACCCCTCACAAATCACAATTGGATGCTGCTAAGGAACAAATGTGGGAGAGAAACAAAGACGAGAGGAAAAGATGAGTTGGAGATAAGATTTTAACAAGGAGTTCATTGAAAACTAGCATAAGAACGCGGTTGACGTCAAATACAAAAAAAATAAATCCATTACATTATCGGAGATGTTGCCAAAAATGTTACCGAAGAAGAAAGGACAAAAGTAACTGGAGATACAAACAAGAGAAAAATTGATGAAGAAATAAAAAGCAAACTGAACTGAGGAAAAGGAATATATTAAATTAAGCTTTGTAGTTTTTGTTTTTTTTTTTACTAAATCATTTTAATATTAATTATATTAATATGCAACATAAAAAATTTATTCCATAAAAATTATAACTAACAAAAAAAAATTCTAACAATAAACTAATTTTGTAAAAAAAATTTAAAATTTAAACATTTTAAACAATAGCAAAATTTAGATTTTTTAAATAATTAATTCTTTTTTGCTACCAGTTAGGGCCCTCCCCTTTACCACCCCCCATGGGATGGTTTACAAGATTCATAACTATTCCTCTTACAAGATTCATTCCTAAATTTTTTTTATTTCACCCCGGTATTCCCTACTTGTCTCACCATTGCTAAGAATATTAAACGGAACTTTCTGGAAAGTCATTTTAAGCATAAGTCAATCTTAGGAGAGACTAGTTTTGAGTCCCTTTAGGTATTTATTTCTCTTGACTTCCTCGTTTTATTAAATAAAAATTGAATAGTTTGGTCACCTTAAGGTTGTGTACATTTAAACTAACCTATCCTTGGTGAAATTGATTGCAGTCCAGAGCACTGAGTCACCAGTTTTAAGCTTAATTCTCCAGAAGACCGTAGGGTCAGACTCTTCAGTTCAAGTCACAAGTTTCCATATATTTATCCATTTCAAAGTAAGATTAGCTTGGCTACTGGGCACTAGGCCTCATATGTCACATCAACAAATTTCAAGTCACAAGTCACGATCATCGACATATTTATAAAGCTAAAATTGACTGAATCAGAATTGAAACACCATTTTTGGCGTAGAAGATTTCGTGCCGAAGTAACCCCAACCAAAAGGGAAATGCAACGAGAACTGGCAGACAATGAAAAAGAGGTCAACCACCGTACGTCTAACCAGTTCATAGCGTCATATCAGGGTCATCATCATATTCAAAATCTGGGTCAGCTGAAGGTCTGATTCTCTTAGCATCACGAGGCCCGCCTCTTCCCTTCTTCGGCTTTCCTCTGATTAACAACAGTGAAATAAATGAAAATATGTGTGAATAATTGGTAGTTTAAAAAGTTATTAAAATTTTTCTTAAAAGAATTAAAATTTCAAAAACAATGAATTTTTAATTTTTAAAAATTCCTTTTAAATTAAAAAAACAATAAAATACATGTAACATATACATCAAAAATAGACTAATTAAATACTATTTATATAAAGATTCAATAGAATTCTTAAACTCCATCTTAGATAATGAAATTTATCAAAAATAAATAATTTATTATATTTATCTTTAATTATTAATTTAAGTCAAATTTAATTCTTTGAATCAAAGTTTAAAACTGAATTGGATTATAATATTAATAACATCTAATTAATATATGTTTAACGCTCATATATGTATTTCATCATTATTTTTCAATCCAAGTCTAAAAGATAAAATTTTTCTAAAACATTGAAAATTAAAAAAAAGATAGAAGGATTTTTCAAAAGTATTTTAAAATACAGAGAATATATACGTATTTTACCATAAATCATATAAAGCTCAAGTGCGTCTAAACTAGTTTGTCATGTTCATCTTCAAGTACTCTTTTCAATAATTCACCTAGGACAGGAACAAATACTAACAATGAGACTGATAAAAATTGGTTTACTTACTGCCCATTTGCATATATAGCTCCCTTAGACCGTCCAGAACCAAAGTCCGGTCTGCCATCTACAACAGACATTGAGAACAAAAAGCATTAGAACCTACTGGAAGCAAAGTTGTCTTGTCATTAATTTATCTGGACTCACCATCTCGTCCAACGACTTGCTCTTCGGCCTGTAAAGAAAAGATAGTTAAAGGGAAGTGTAATGCATGTCATGTAATGGCCACATGGTGAGGTAAGAGAAATTTAGCAAGTGAAAACAAGGTGCATATAGACAGATGCACTTGCTAATAACTCTGTTGCAATGTTATATACCTTAAACCAATCAAGTGCAGTAAAATTGAAGTCAAAAGCACATGACATTCCTTTGAGCAAGATGGCCAAAATATGGAAGGAAGATATAACGATAAAATAAATTGGATGCTGGAAGCCTTACTACTGATATTTGAAGAACAGAGTACATACTGCTGGTGAGGTGACTGAAGATAATGAGAACAGTCTGTCTTCAGGCTGAAACTTCCTCGATCGCTTCAAGCTGCAGGAACAAATTTTTAAAGCTCAGGTAAAGTGAAGATTCCACTTGAAGTCAAACGGATATATGCATATCCTTATGCACCTACATAATTCAACAAATATCACGTCATTTGTGTGTTACTGAACAACTGATGCTAGTACATATCAAGTAAAATCCTAAACCTAAATTGTACTTGACAGCTATTTCAGGAATAAGTTTTATTTATTTATTGCACAAGAAACACGTGCATCCTTAGAAACCAAACTGAATCTAGGTTGTTTTAGCTTTTGAAAGCTGAATTAATTGGTAGAAACGATAACTAACTACTAGAAAACACGGGGATAAATCTTCATTGCCAACCAAATATTCAATCAGTGAGATCAGGAACCTAGTCTCTACAGATTCAGCTGAACTTTACCTATCAGTAGCATAAAAATCAAGTTTCCGACCTTGATATGGAAATTACAACGAATAAGCATCATTTTTTGTAAAGTAACTTTTGCTTTTTTCCTAATAGAATTAGTAACTGTATTTTCCATAAGCAAGTATTCTTAATATTTGTGTTAGACTTTCAAGCTGAAGACCATGTTTGCAAATTACCTCGCTACACAAAATATGCATGTACAATAGGCAATTAAAAGCATTATGACCTTATCTAAATACAGATGATAGATTGTAAAAACTGAATAACAAGGGCTGTAATAATCATTCTAAAAATTGTAATATAATTTAACCTTTTGAATCATCAAATTAAAATTTCACTTGTTTTCATTTTGCATTTCTTATAGGTTTACAGCTAAAAGTTGGTGAATCTTGCTTGAATTTACTTTCAACAAAAAAAAAGAAAAAACGAATAGAAGTCCATGTCAAAAGAACTTGAAATAAAAAAGAGCTATAATTGAGGAAGGAGGCAAAAAAATAGAAGTGTGTAATAGCCACTCCATACAGTGCAGTGTTCTTAGATGAAGATAGGAATCCTTCAAAACCTTTCAATACATTGCCACACTGGCTCGGATCTTGCAAGTAGTTTGTCTCCATATCATAGACCTGTAATTACAGCAGTTACATTGCTCCCATAAAGAAAATATAAATTTCCAGGCCTTTCTGGATTAAATTGCCTAATTACAGTACTCAAAACAAATATAAAATAGTAACTTGAATTATACATTCCAGCAGTCCTCCGATTAAGGAATAGGCTTTTTGAACAACTGAATCATTCTGCTTTTATAAAGGCAAAATAACAAACCCATATTCTCCCAACCCAGGACAGCAAAGTAGCATATATTCTTGACATTCACTCAATAATAATGCATAAATTAATAATAAGCTCATGATAAATAGCCTCTTCCCTTCGGGCACATAATCATGCCCCCAAAGAAACAAGACGCGAGCAAATGGAGAAACAAAAGAAAAAAGACACTACCTTTAGCTACCCTAAACCTCCTAGAACAGAGCAGTGCAATACCTAGTTGGACGTCGGACTACATCTAGCAACGACGAATCATGTATAAAAGGACAACCAAGATACAATTTAGTCCAAAAATTTTACTTAATTGAGTCAAAATCGACACTTTAATCAACTCCAGTACACACTGACCATCAAACCTGAAAAGAAATCACTATACTCAAAGAGGGGGGGAAAAAAGACCGAATCAAGCTCCATGAATTAAAAAAAAAATCACAATACTATTAACCTGTCTTTCGATGCTTCGGAGCTCTTCATGAAGCTTGGATCTCTTACTCAGAAGAGAAGCCAGAATTGCAGCGGGATTCGAAGAGCCTCTTTGCCCTGTCACAAACAAACATAAAAGAGAGAACCCTAAGTTCTGAAAATAGTGAATCTAGAAGGATTTAAAAGGGTATAAATCCCAACCTTCAGGATCCATGTTTTTATGTACAACGGGAAAGTTTGGACAGGATCACCAATTATGAAGAACCCTAAAACCCCTAAACAGAAGCCAGCAAAGACAAATGAATAATAAATCTTTTAATCGGAGGGAGGAATGATGGGCCAAATGGAAATGGGCCTCTATTCTAAACTAAACTAAAGAGCTACAAATTTAATTAAATATTCTACGCCTACGCGGCGAACTGATAACAAAATGAGCGACAGCAAGGCGGCAAAAACAAAAGTGTAGAAGCTTGGTTCTAAACACCACCGTTGTGGTTGATTTTAAAGGCCTGTGTGATAAGTCGTCTCGTTGTTATGAAATAGTTGGCCTATACCTCTTTAATTGTTATAATTTTTAATTAATATAATTCTTTAACTTTGTTTTTTAAAAAAAGCAACAGGAACGTAGAAAAGATCACTTATTCATTATTTTGTATCTATTCTATTTTATGATCATCTGTTTATTTAATAAAATTAACCAAAAAGATTAGACAAACGTATACTCATAAAATAAAATAGGCACAATTATGTCAACCGGTAGCGATAGAAGGTAGTTTCTGATTGACAAATATGGCAGTGTGGTCGTGGTCCATGTCCATTCGGATGAGCCGACTGCAAGCAAAAGGAATGGTTGCGTTAATGCAACGCCCAATCTTTTGCCTTTTTCCTTTTTTTGTTTTTTTTTATGGCTCCACTTTGGCTTTAGTGCGTTACATGCACATTTCCTTTTCCTGTTCTGTTCACCCAAATCACTTGGACATCCGATTTCTTTAACTGAAGCCGCCTGCCTGCCCTTCCTCAAGTCACCTGACCTCCATTTCTTCTCTTATATCCCATGGCTTTCAGCTTCAGGGGACTTAGTCGGGTACAAATCTCTTCATGCTTTTGTTTTCTATCATTTTTAGTTTTCTTTGATTGTAAACTTGTGACTTGATTTTGTTTTGGATTGTCTCAGTTGGTGGGTTTTCTTTTTTAAATATTTTTACTCGTTACTTTTTACATCATCTGGGCCAAAACATAAATAAATAAAGCTTCTTCCTTTTTTGCTGTTCATGGAGAAAGGTAGCATTTTGGGGTTAACTAATATCAATCCTTCCGAGGTGGAGGATTAGTATGGTTATGGTGTCCTCATCACTTTTTATTGAGTTGAGTTAAATACAAGATAAAGTTTCTCATTTATGTGGCGTTTAAATTATAAAAGAAGTATGATAGTAGTATGTAAAGTTGTAAACTTGCATGTGACATTACTTGAAAATTATTGGATTTTATTGATGATTTGATGCTTCAAATGTGCCATACCACCTGTTGGTGATTCGAATGAATAAAATCAGCCAAATGCTTCACCCGGCCTGCGTGTGTCTGATCACACCAAAGACACGTTTCTGGAACTGAAGAGAAAGAAGGTCCACCGCTATGTGATATTTAAAATAGATGAAAAGAAGAAGGAGGTTGTGGTTGAGAAGACCGGAGGACCAGCTGAGAGCTATGAGGATTTCACCTCTGCCTTGCCTGAAAGTGACTGCCGATATGCTGTATATGACTTTGATTTTGTGACTTCGGAGAATTGTCAAAAGAGCAAGATCTTCTTTATTTCTTG
The DNA here is from genome assembly GCA_025504915.1 of Erythroxylum reticulatum. Taxonomy (NCBI): domain Eukaryota; kingdom Viridiplantae; phylum Streptophyta; class Magnoliopsida; order Malpighiales; family Erythroxylaceae; genus Erythroxylum; species Erythroxylum reticulatum. Next base: position 17,767,411 of record JANSVA010000004.1, on the reverse strand, counting down.
GTTAGCTCCTGCCTTTCGATCCTATTTTACATTCACGTGCATCTCTTTATATTATTCAGTCATATCTGGATCTATGTTCTGTCTTCATGTGGTCATATTCAGTACTGTTAAAGCAAAGCCTAGTATTGAAATAAAACAAGAGAAATAGAGAATGAATTCTTGGCTTTTGCGTTTGGAAAAACTCTGCTATTTTATCCTTTCAATTATTATCGAGTGGGATGATGGGCTAATTAGGCTGTTTTCTTGGGTTATGCTTTCCTTGCTCCATTTATGGGTGTCAGTGATGTTAGCATCATCCTATCTTTACTTCTAATCTTAGAACTTTTTTAACTGCTTATTTGTTGCTCTAGCCATCTTTGATCCCTCGGCTTTCGTAGAATTATACATCTTTTCTTCACTGATATTTATATGCAGTTAACCTTGCTGTTATACATATATTATCAATTCAGTAAAAAAGCAACAAGAAGAAAAAATAGGAAGATAAACAATTTGAAAGATGAAAATGGATACCTGTGCAACTTCCCTTCTTAAACAGTTTCTCAATAGCCATTCTTATTATTGATGTTATTATCCCACCTGGTTTTCCAATGATGGCAAGGTTTATATTCAGACCACAAAATATTTTCATTTGGGCATCATTACTAATTGTGATGAACATCTAGCTGTTGGTTTCTTAGCATCTCTATATTTAATGTATCAGACTCTGCTCCCTTATTTTTACTCTTTCGTCGTCTGTCAACTTTTGCATGTCTCTTGAGCCACTTTTAATGGGAAAGAGATAATCTTTTCATATATTTCTTAGTGAAAGCTTTTCCTGTTGAGATCTTATTCTTGTTCATGGGATGCATTATCCTGATCAGGTCTCCTTCAACTTCTCGAATCCGTGCCAAGATGCTTTATGCCACATCCAAAGACAGGTTGAGAAGGGAGCTGGATGGTGTCCACTATGAGATTCAAGCTACTGACCCAACAGAAATGGATCTTGAAGTGCTCAAAGACCGGGCAAAGTAATGTGTGACTGCAGTTGAACATGTTTCTTCCTGCAAGGGTGCAAACGCGCTTAACATATAGTAAATCGTGGCTTCTGTCTCTTGCTGCATTTTAACACTCAAGAGTCCCTCTCTGGACACAAACTCCATTATCCTTAAATAACTGTAATCTTGTTTATGTGCAAGAAGGATTCCTGCTGTTCATTGATGAAAAATTCTGAAGCATGATCACATGTGAATGTGGTCTGGCAGATTTTTGTTTTGCTTTTATTTTCACTATCGAGAAACATTTCAATAACACAGGGGTCATTATTTGTGTTATGCCTCGACCTCCATGCCCTTGAGCAAGAATTAGCCCAACTTCCTGAGGAAAAGAAGTCCAAAGTGCTTTAAAAATGCAAAAGGTTGACTATACTTAAAAAATGCAAAAGGTTGACTATCTCATGCTGCATCCACTTAATGTTTCAACAGATGATGTCACAAGAGGCCGGTAAAGATTATCATTTACGGGACTACATGGAATGACTTGTACTGGAACAAATCCTAAATTGTGAACTTCCTTATTGTCGCCCTTCTTCATGTTCAGACTCCTTGTCCCCACTTAACTATAACAAGTATAGCAGGTTGAGGAATTAAAGGAAGAAGAAAATGAGAAAGGAGAGAAATTAGATGAGAAAAAGGAAAATTTCTGTTATCATTTCTTAATGATGGGAATCTCCTGCACATGCCTCCTACATACCCAACAGAATGACAATCGGAATAAAGTAAAAATGAAAAATTAGAAGTAGCTAGCCAATTGATCTATGTTTGTTACATTCCCCTACAAGGTAAAATTGAAAATCTAGAAATTGATGATTAAGATATTCAACATCCTCCCACGTTGCACCATCTTCATCATGACCTTGCCACTTGATAAGCACTTGAGATACTGACTTCCCTTCAAGTTTCACTTGCCTTGAACCCAAAATCTTTTCTGGTACTCCCATAGACCTGTCCTTGAGATACTGACTTCCCTTTAAGTTTCATTTGCCTTGAACCCATAATCTTTGCTGGTACTCCCATAGACCCATCCCCTTGTAAGTAAAAGGTAGCTGCTGAGAAACTAAGCCTTATGTCTCCCATCGCTGTGTTCAAGAGTGAGACATGGAAGACGGTGGATTTTTGCAGATGGAAGGAAGAGCTAATTTGTAAGCAGTAGGACCTACCTTTTGAGTGATTTGATATGGCCCGAAGTAGCGGACTGATAAGTGCTTTCCTCATCTCCAATGACTGTTATCTGTATCGTTGAAGCTTTAAATAAACTTGGTCCCCAACATTAAATTGCCTCTCACCCCTTCGTTTATCAGCTTGTTGCTTCATCCGAGTTTGGGCTTTAGCCAGTTGTTTCTTGATGAATTGAAGGATTTACGCTCATTCTTGAAGATAAGAATCCACCAAGGCTACAGAAGAGTGAAGATCCATAGCAAATAGAATCGAAACCAGCTTGTATGTGTATAAAGCTTTAAATGGAGTTAAACGGACGGCTGAATGATGGTTGGTGTTGTACCACCATTCAGCCAAAGGTACCCACTTGCTCCATTCTCTAGGATTAAGATGGAAAATACATCGTAAATAGGTCTCCAAACAGTGGTTCACTCGCTAGGTTTGAACATTCGTTTGAGGATGATATGTCATGCTCCTATGGAAATGGCTACCTAAAAATAGAGAATAACTCTTTCCAAAAGAGGCTAGTAAAGACTTTATCTCTATCATAAATAATTGCAGTAGGAAGACCATGTAGTCTATAGACTTAATCTAGAAATAAAGTTGCCACTTGCTTAGCTAAGTAAGGATGAGTCAACAGCAGAAAATGACTATATTTTGTTAGCTTGTCTACCACCATTAAAATGGTACCCTTACCCTTAGACTTTGGAAGACCTTCTACAAAATCCAAGCTAACATGATCCCATGCTTGCTATAGGACACATTCTCTCCTTTACACTTCTAACAAATTTCACAAGTTGACACCCACTTAGCCACTTTTTGTTTCATCATTGGCCAAAAAAAAAAAAAAAGATTTGAGACTTTTATATGTCCCTTCAACTCCCACATGACCCCCTACAACCGAACCATACATGAATTCCACTATCCTTTTGCAAAATCCTCAACCGAGCACATATAGATATGTCTCTTGAAACGAATTAACCTTTGAGAAAAGGAAAATTTTGGACTTGGAGTAGTCCTTGTTAAGCACTACTGTGCTATAAACTCCTGTACTTATTGATCCCTTTTATAGTTGCCCATCATATTCTCTATTCAATTTGGAACAATGTCTCTAATAGCATAATAAATAGAATGGTCAGTCTGTCTTAAAAGTGCATTTGTCACCCTATTATCTGCCCCTTTTCGGGAAACAATAGAACAATCCAAACCGAGCAGTTTTGTGAGACCCTATTTTTGTAGGTGTTTATTTAACTTTTGTTATAGGAGAAATTTCAGGATCTTATGATTGGTGCAGATGACAAATGGCTTTCCCTCCAAATAATGTCTCTAATGATCCACTGCTAAAAGAACTGTTAGTAACTCCCTTCGCATATGTTGACAACCCTTGGTCCCTTATGCTAAGCTCCTTACTGAGATATGCGATAGGTTGCCAACCTTGGAGTAAGATCGCCCCAATCCCTGACTCACTTGCATCAGTTTCCAATATAAATAGTTTAGAGAAATTAGGCATTGCAAGGACTGATGTTGATGACACAACTTCCCTCAATCTTTTAAAAGCTTCCCGGGCCTTAGAATTCCATTGGAATGAGTCCTTATTGAGCAAATCTGTTAAGGGTTTACTAATTGCTGCATAACCCTAAACGAACCTTCTATAATACCCAATGATCCCCAAAAATCTTTTAACTCTTTAACTATGGTGGGAACTGGCTAGGATTGTATGGATTCGACCTTTTTTTTGGATTTGTGGAAACCCCTCCTCCATGTATGATGTACCCCAAATACTCAAATTAACATTGAGCAAAGGAGCCTTGCATCTCTTAACAAAGGGCCTATGTTCTCGTAAGATACTAAGAGCAATCCCAAGGTGAGTAAAATGTTGAGAAAAAGTGGAACTATAAATTAAAATATTATCAAAGAACACTAAAATGAAATTTCAAAGTTAAGGAGTAAATATATTGTTCATAAGTGACTAAAAAGTGGCAGGGGCATTTGTGAGGCCAAAAGACATAATGCAAAACTCGTCATGCCCAAAATGTGTTCGAAAAGCTGTCTTTGGTATGTCCTTAACCTTTATTCTAATATGATGGTAACCCGCTTGCAAATCAATCTCCAAAAAATACTGGGCACTATAAAGTTCATCCAAAAGATCTCTATATGAGGAATGGGGAACTTATATTTTATTGTAATGGCATTAAGTTATTATTAGTTAACACAAAACCTCCCTACTTCATCTTTCTTTTTAACAAGTAGGATTGGTGATGCAAATGGGTTGTGACTATGTTGAATTAATCCAGAATCTAACATCTCCTTGACTAACTTTCTCATTTTTTTGCCTTAAGAAGATGGGGGTATTGGTATGGGCGTATGTTGATAGGTTGTGCTCCATCCTTAAGTGAAATTGAATGATCAAACTCCCTATATGGTGGTAGGGAATCAAGAGCGCTAAATACATATGCAAATTCTCCAGCAATTAGTTAAGTCTAGTTGACGAGAATTCCCCATCCTTAAGTGAGTAGAACTCCATATTTGAGTAAAATTCTATAAGTTGCCAAAGAGTAAACAAAATTGCAATCGCCTTATTCTACACAATCTTACACAACTCCTTCCTTGTCATACTATAAAATTTACTCTCCTCATTGCTATCCTTTGTGAACCCTTGCAAAATCACTCTGTTCCCATCCTTATTAAAAGACAACTGCAAATTTTTAAATTTGAACAAGATATGGCTGAAACTCTTCATCCACTCTACCCCAAAAACCATGTCACATCCTTCCAGATTAAGAGTGCATAAATCGGCCTTGAACTTAATTCCTAGTAGCTTCCATTCTAGACCAGTGCACTTGTAATTGTTGTACATACTACTACCATTTAGCACCACTGCAACCAAAGGATAGGTGGGTTGTAGATTTAGATGGAGTCTTTTTGTTACCTCCTAATCAAGAAAATTATAGGTGCTTCCACTATCCATAAGCTATGAAGCACGGACACGGAAAAATGGAGTCGTGTCCGTGTCAGACACCCACTGACACGTGGTGGACACATGTCCGACACGTGTCCATACGTATTAGAATTAAAAAATAATTTTGGCCGGTTAGGACACGACTTGAACACGTCTAGAGACTGCTCGGACACGGCTTAATGAAATATATGCTCCATGTTTTTTGAGAGAGGCTTATAAAGTACCGAATATGTATGAATTATCCAGTTGTTGGAAGTCTTGAAACACATTAATCAATATATATCATATTATGAATTCTGAATTTTTTTCTTAATTCTAAATTTTATAATATATATATATATGTCGTGTCCGTGTCCACCAAATTTTAGAAGTTGGTGTGTCCCTGTGTCCGTGTCCATATCGTGTCACGTGTCCTTGTCCGTATCCGTGCTTCTTAGTCCACAAGTATGAGTAAAGGTTGATAAGATTGTGCCCTTAAAAACATGTAAAGAGATTTCACCCTACTCTTCAACGTTATATTCCTAGTAGGTCTCCTTTGCTTCCTCTCGTTTCTCTAACCCAAACTTTTCAGCAGCTTCAGCTTCCCTTAAAGGTCTGATTTCCACATATATAATATAGTGAAGCTACTTTTTGCTATAATGATAATCAGGAACAAAACGCTCTCCACAGCAAAAACAAGTTCCAAGTTCTCATCTGATTGGTCTGGAAGTGGGGTTTATATTTGGCGGTGTTATAGGAGGTTGGTTTGGAGAAATGGTGTTTTTTGGTGAAGGGTTCCATGGTTAGGTTGATAGAGGGTAGTTAGCTTGACGTTGTTTCCTCATGACTGCTTCAATAGATGCTTCCTACAAAACAGGCTTGCTCAAAAGCTTCAACTAAACAACCTGGTTTAAACATTTTCACTACAAGTCGTAATTCATTTGATAACCCATTCAAGAAGTTAGAAACAAAATAGGACCTTGTTAAGGATGGATTAAGCTATAATATTAGATAATTTAGCTCCTCGAATTTCTCCTAATAAGTTTCTACCTTGCCCTATTATTTCAATTTATTAAACCCTTCCACCATATCTAAAAACTCCCTATCTCCAAACCTTCTACTTAACGCAACTGTAAAGGTATCCCTATCATAATATTGAACCTACAAAATCCATCCCTGGAATAATAATTTTGCCCTTCCCTTCAAATATATGATGACCATCTCCAATCTTTACTACTCACTAACCCCATACAAATTAAAATATTTCTCACATCCATGAACTCAAATCTTAAATTTATTTCCTTCAAAGAGTGAAAAATCTAACAGAGGAAGATAAGGGTCTACGAAACTTCGAGATTGATCATGGAAAGGACTTACTTGGCTGCCAGAACCTTCACCCTCTTCATACTATGATGGTCTCCTTTCAAGCCCTCTTTGTGAATCCAGCTCCTTCTCTTTACCTAATGGAGATATGAGGATCCTTTGCCCACCAAGACTGGCAGTTCCTAGTCCAACTATTGGTTGTGCAACCTTTCTCGTTACGACAATTGTAGCTCAGATCAGTTGAAGCATCTCTTGCATTTTAGCGTTCAAATTTCTCTACACCATGTCCAGCCTTGAGGTATCAGTATCCATACTTATTGAGTTCTTTTCCATAGTTTCCTGAAGCCCTACAAAAGATGATCTAAGGTGTTCCTCTAGGTTTGGGGAAGAGAAGAATAATAGCTTAGCTCTAATACCAAAATGTAACAAGTATAGAAGGCTGAGGAAATAAAGGAAGAAGAAGAAGAGAAACGAGAGAGAGATTAGATGAGAAAAAGGGAAATTTTCGTTATGATTTCTTAATAATAGGATTCTGAGACACATATGTAATACACCACTACCAAAGTGCATATGCCGAACATCTATAGATTATTCAAGAATATATCATATGGGAATGACATGTTAGAGCAATCACATTCACTTATTAAGGCATCATGCATACACACAAGTATTTAAAAAGATCAAAACTTACCATTTTACTCAAAAACATGAACATACATTGTAGCATTGCAGTACATAATCCATATATTCACATTACCAAAAACATCTAGGAGTTTGCTACTCTTTACAAGACGTTCTATATGAAGTGAAATGTTCAATCAAGATATCTTGTCTAGACTCTTTAGTGCTAGTTGACCAACCTTTGAGCTATTCTTGCTCCAAAACATAAGTACTAGACTTCTACTTGATCTACTTAGAAGTTATAACTCCTTTAAAGCTGAAAAGCAACATTTCAATTTTGATGAGTTTGTGAACTTAGTGAGTAAACCATCATCAATGTGCTTACTCATATCAGCAATCAATAACACATATATAATCCAGTTTACGAAATATGTCATATAAATGAATAATTCACATTACATCACATACTTCATTGATTTCAACCATTCAATATTTAATCTCAGTTCAATGGGCATGTTAATTTAGTTAGTCAGTATGTCATATCAATTCAATCATTTAATAAATAAGGAAGCATATGCAAATGCACATGTGATTCTACTTTATTTTTACTTTGTTGTGACCGAGTACCTATTTAACTATCCCAAATCTTTTACAGATACCATACTCATTTTATGTGTTATCCTGTACTCATTATGGATATTAGGCTTATCGATAACTGAGCTTACGACTCTTTGTGCACATTTATGAGCTTTAAGCTCTTTTTCACTTGGGTCACTCCGATCACAACTCCTTTATCTGTTCATGCATTTCAATATAATGAGATGTAACAATTCACTTATTATGCATTTAGTATTTCACATTTGATATATTCAAGTCATATATCACAATCTTTGGATCTAAGCTTGACATTCAACATTCAGTTGAGAACACATATTTCCATATTCACATACATTTACAAAGCACTTTCAATACATTCCCAAATATCAATCTCCTCAGACAATTGGTGGTCTAAAATTATCACAATCATATGAGTAGCAATTTAATAACTGAATTTTAAACAAAGCAACTAGATTATGGTGAGAGAACATCTAAGTTGACTCACAGTATGCTCCAAAATAGCTATTGCCTTAATGATCCGACAATGCCTAGATGTGGTCGGTCAATTTGTGCTTCTATATTATGCAATACACACATATGTATACATTTACTAAGTTGTTTAATCAAATGAATGCCCAATCATACACATGTATATGTGTTATGTTTAATGCATGCTCAATTAACTTTCCCCAGGTATGTATCCCTATTCACAAATCTTGCTTATTCATTCATTATAGTTTGTATATAACTTTTTTGCAATTAGGTTATGCCTTAAGAAATCTCGATTACTCTAAATTCATTCAATCATACATTTATCCATCACTTCCTAACATTCCATACTCACACAGGTTCCCAATTCTTCTTTAATCATACCTAATTTAAATTGTTCATATACTTTGATTCACACTTGTATTCATAAAAACACCTTCATTTCTTTAACAACTCATACTTCACAAATTCATATACATTGATATCAAACATTCCATTCCTTAATTCTAACATCAATTATAAACCTAAACTTATCAAACCCTTAATCAATCAATCAAACAACCTTCTAGGTTCATTTCAAACCTTGATCAAATCCAATTACACTAAAGTAAAGTAACTTATCCTTAATCGATTCAACAATCACACAAAACAGAGTTTTCACTTCCCAAGCATCTCCCACGATCGTTGGTACCTTTACACCATCATGGAAAGATAAAACATAAACTTTTCTTCGCCAAGGCATTTCCCACAAATGTGGGAAGGAGCTCAAGTTGCTTCCATAATCGTGGGATGGGTGAATAGACAGATCACCATCCCTTTCTTTCAATCTTTTTCCAAATTCTAACACCATCATACTAATCCATTGATCATATCTTGATTATACCTAAATTATACTTCATTTCCTCATCAATTTCATCTACAAATTACAACTCAAAATCATTCAATTGGCAACTCATAAACCATAGTCTTTCATGCGTCCCAATCAAAACAAAACTATCGTTCACCGTCATACAAAGAACCCTAACTTGTCAATTTTAGGAACACCCCCAATACACCAATTTTTTTGCATATTTACATCATCACTTATGCTTCAAATCTCAACCTAAACCATCCATATAATCCACTATTTTCAAACATAAAAAATAAAATAGAAACCATACAATCATCCATCAAATTCTAGCACAACTTTAACATTAACCCTACATATCACTCATCTCAATTTAATCATCATGAATGTTTCTATTTTAATATGCCATAGAGATCAAAAATTGCTTACTTCATAAGCCATAATTCCACCTCAATCTTCAAGTTAACTTAATCTTCCATAAGCAACGATACTCCAAGAACATGATGGAAATAGAAAGGGGTTTCAATCCCAAAATGAAGGCTATAGAAATTTTAGAGTAGAAAAGTGTAGAAATTTGGGAAAAACTCAATATTTAAGGGTTATAGGTATAGTTTGGTGGTAGGAAGAAGAAGAAAGAAGAAGAAAGAAGAAGAAAGCATATAGCTAAACAATGGTCTTTCAAGAGTAAAATCGTGGGTGTAGGTGTATGGTGAGAATATGGACACTTGGGATGACATTTGTCATGCTAAGATCCATACCATATGTCTCATCCTTCAACTGCCATCTGTCACTCCATAATTAGTCCACTTGTCTCATAATCACTAGAACATTTGTCACTAATTAAGCCACCATTCGTCATTCATTTAATCAAGCCATGTGTCACACTATTACTAATGCCATGTGTTACTATTTCTTAGGCTTAATTAACCTAAGCTCCTATATATCAATTTGTCTTTCCAATTAACATTTTTTCTATAATAGATGCACATAACACTTCATCAATCACCTTATTGTGACAATAAATTCCAAGTCACTAACAATAGCACAAAAGGTCGAGTGCACTAACAATAGCACCAATTTCCTGTGCTGCTGCCGACATACCATAGGAAGTGAATCCTAACCTAGTTGTCACAACAAATATTATGGCATTAGGTCTAAATTTTGCAAAGAAAAAGGAAAACAAGTACCTGAAAATAAATCCAATTTAGTGGTACTTGGGAGTCTAGTGCTTGTATGAAATGTTAAACACAAATTGTCGGAAATTGAAACATGATCTAATCTCATACGTAATATAATAATAATGAAACTTTTCGTTTGATTTTACAAAGCCAAGATCACTTAAATTCAATAACATGACTAAAACATAAAATAATAAAGTATGATTCAGAATGAGGTACGAATTCTGAAGTTTAATCCTTTTTCTTATTGTTGTCTTCAAACTGTTTGTGAAATGACCTCATCTTAACCATTGTTATCCCATAAGTATATATTCTAATAATATCTACAAAATATATTGAGAGAACTCTGAAATTGTTGCAAAGAGGGTTAGTAAGAAATGTTAGCTCCTTTGAAGTCTAAATCTATTTATAATAGGTTTTTGACATTTTGGTAATTCAATTGAAATAAAATTTTATTTTGTATTAAACATTAATTAGAATTACAATTAATTTTATTTAAAATTTAATTGCAATATCTCATATTAGTCCTTAGTTATTAAATACCACATATTTAATCATAAAGTTCTAAAAAATTTTCAAGTCTAACTTGACTAAAACATCTTTTTCTCTCTTCAACTCGTTCTTTACGTGTGACCTATTAAGTTCATGAATATATTAGAAATGGATATGTATTATAACCTTAAATTATATTTAGAATTAGATAAATTGAACTTCTTAATTTATCTTTAATTCTCTAATTCAATAATTTAATCTATAGATCAATATTACGTCTTGCAAAGCTTTATGACCACCTAAATATTTACAAATATCAAAAGTTTTGACTAACTTTTTTGTACATGATTTTTTCATATAATTCAATCATTTTATCATATAATGTTCCAATTATATATAAAGTATAGAAATAATGTCTAATCTTTTGAGTCCAATCAAGATGATTCTTTACCATTAATAATAATTTAGTTAATAATATTTGCAAATTATTTTATAAAATGTTATTCTTCCTTGATCAAGGATTTCTTGAATCAGTACTAATTGAAAACAACAAAATATTTTTTTAAATACTTTAGGTTGATGAATCCTCCACTGATAACTTAACTACCTGCATATAGTTCACACGATAATTGATAACTACTGATTGAGATACCCTTAACCGCATAAGTAGTATCAAAGCCTAACAGTCTCTGTAATGGATGTTATGGTGATCTCTAGTCAAATGATCACTTATACAATTCTCACAGTAAGAATTTTCATAGACATATAAGTAATGTTTAAAATGGAATTCTCATATGAGGTCAGTTCATTGAACTTTTTCTCTCATAAGCACCTATATGTTTGTTAAATACTTCCATACTTTAGTCTATAAGATTGACTACTTCCTTCATAAGAAAGAAATATAATGTGGGTTAGTCTTTTTATGTTATATTAATGTCCAGTTTTAATAAAACAATGAGTAGAAACAATTTAAAGATAAATCATCAATGCAATATGAATCTTGTAATTATGATCTCATTATAATTTTATTTGCAATGTATATTTATCTCGTTGACTTTACTATATACATTTGAATATATATATATAAAGAATGCTTTTAAATAATTATGTCAGTAAACTACAACCAATTGATTAGTTGTAAGGCATAATCCAACAATCTTTCTTTAGCACTAAGCTAATCATTTAAGTATCTTATACCATATCACCTATATGATGATCATACTACTATTGGGAAAGTGGTTTAGAAAGAGAATTTTACAAGATTCTTTATAGTGAGCACTTGCTTAAATCTTACAACTTTAG
>JANSVA010000004.1:17668189-17678248 GCA_025504915.1 Erythroxylum reticulatum | reverse complement strand
ATAATAAATTTAACTTAATAATTCAACTGTTGAAAAATTAAATTAAATTCCAAAACCTTTCCTAATAAATATTCCTTTGAAAACAATTTTCAAACTTAATAAAACACTTTTTATTTTATTAGGAGTAGAAATTAATTTAATCTCTATTAAATTAATAAAAGACAATTTTAGGTTGTAAAACATTTTTAAAACACATTAAAATGGAGTGGGAGGGTATCTGGCGCGTGTAGTACACGCATGAGGCGTGTGGGGTGCGCACTGCACGCCCCTACGCAGTCAACATCTGCTGGAGACGTTCATGCGCCCTTCATCTTCTCCACGAAGCCTATCCCTTTTTTGGAACTGCTCCTATGTCGTCCAACTTTTTGAGCCGTCACCCACATCGCTCGAACAACCTCCTCAACCACAGTTGCTCCTTCCACGTTCCACAAACCACAGCCTCAACTGTCGGGTCTCCAACCGATGGTTCTTTTATTGCCATCGCTGCTTGTGGCATCACCGTAGACGCCAACCAGAGGCATTGTGCGACGCCCATTAATGACGTCATACACGATGGGTTGCCTACAATTGCGATTCGTTGAAGGTGACACCACCGTCGAGCGATGGTGATGCGTTGCCAGTCGATGGGTGATTAGCACCCATCGACTTCTCCAGAAAACATGGCAAACCTAGAAAAACACAAATGTAAGGGAGAATACACAATCTGCAAATCAGAAACCACAAAGGCAGAAACCTAAGCATATGATTCAATAGTAAACACAAAATCACAAAAACCAAACATCGTAATTTAGGGTTGGAGAAAAATTAGGGATTTCAATAAATAAACCCTACACATTTGATTTCTAGATCTAAGTACATAAAACTAGAAACACATATATAGAGGCAAAACATAGCCTCGGATAAACCCATAAACTCATTTATGCTTTTGTTGATTTTAGGTTTCAAAATATAGATCATGTCTAATCAGAAAACATGGGTGTGTTAGTCGAGGAAACAATTTCCATAAGCAATAAACCATACACAAACAGATAGAAAACAATTTCCAGCTTCGGGAAACAATTTCAAAACATGACATACATAAAATAGAAACAATTTCCGCATTACTTTGTCCTTTCTGAAGCATTAAAAACAAATCAACAATTATAATCAAGCCTATAATCCAAGATTAACAATTAAAGAAGGCTCTAATACCACTGTTGGAATCCAACCGTGATCGAATCACGGACGCAGCGGAAAACAAAAATTTTTTACGGATTCTGAACGGATCCCAATAATTGATAAAACTTGAATAAAACAAAATTTGATTTAAAAATCATACCTTATTCGCTTTCCGAAGAAAAACTTTTAATCTTTTCTCTCAATGATCAATCACAAGCTGTCCACTTGTCCAGCCTCTGTTGGTATCCACAGAGCAATTTTCATACTGCCTTTGGAGGAAGAAGACAAAAAGTGCTAGCTTCTATAAAGCTCTTCCCTTTAAATAGAAAAATCAAGACAAACTTTTATTAAAAATAAAACTCTTTAATTATAATTAGAATCAAATTCTAATTCTAATTAATTTAATTTTAATAAAATCAAATATTTCATATTTGATTCTAAAGTTTCTCAAACTTTATAATTAAGTCCTACTTAATTAAATTGATTTTTCTTTCACAAATTACTCTTTAATGTGTGACCCATTAAGTTCCTAATAAGTTGACAATGATTATAAATTATAATTCTAATTCACAATTAGAATTAGATGAATCAGAACTCCTTTTAATTTAACTTTATTGTCTAATTAAAAAATTCATAATCATAAATTATGATTGACGTTTAGTAATATGTCATGATTACCCAAATATTAGGAATGTTAAAGTGATTGAGTTAACCTGTCCATGCATGGTTATAATGTATAATTTAATCCTTTCGTCATCCAATATTCTAATTGAACAGAGTATGGATATAGTATCTACTCTTATCATCCAATTATGATCGTTCTTGCTAATTAGTAATTGATTTATAATTGAAATTTGAAAACTCCTTTTCAAATATCAATTCAATATAGCCAAAGAATTCTATAAATCATTACCAATCAAGAACAGTAGAATATTCTCTCTAATTACTTTAGAGTGACAAATCATTTATCTTAACTATCTACATATGGTTCATACTGTATCCAATTACTATCAACAGAATTGTCCTAGACGATTAATAAGTAGCATCAAAATACAGTAATTCTCACACTGGATACCTTGGTAATCTCAAGTCTGAGGATTAATTATACAACCATAATTATGAAATAATCCATAGACACATAAGTAATATTCCATTCAGAATTCTCATAATCGGGTCAGTTTAGTGACTTATTCTCTAATAATCACTCACACATTAGTTTAAGTATCTCTCTATTTTAATTAATGAGATCAATTATCTTTTTTATAAGAAAGAAACATAATATGTGTTAGTTTCATAGTTTCAACAATATCCAGTCTTGATGAAACTACAACTAGGAACATTTACGAATAACACATAAGTGTAAATTGAATCTCATAATTATGATCTCATCAAAATTTCAATTTCACAGTAATTATTCCAAGGATTTTATCTTTACGAATAATAATTAAATAATTAACAAATATATAAAGATAAAGAATACATTTTATTAATTAATAATAATGTCATACAAATATTTACAACTAAAATAAATTGACTGTAAGGGCATAAACTAACACTCCTTTGGGAAGAATGTGTTCGAAATAGTAATTTCAATTAATTAAGCATTAACTTCGACCTAATGAAAGGGCTACACTAACAAAACAAAAGTGGCAGTAAGATCGATGGGTATGCAAGAATTTCAAGGGCTGGAAACGTAGCTAGCTGTACCCACATCTATTAGTTATAGCATCGGAGCCAATCTACTGAGCATTTTACTTTTTCTTTAGGACTTTCCTTCAAACTTGAGATTGTACTGTTGTCTTTATTTATTAGAGTTAGGAATCTAGTACGGGATTTTCGTCCTATTTTTACAATTTCAAATATTACCTCATCTTCGCCTTTTGAATTTGAATGAACTTACAATATTTAAAAATAAGAGTCTAGAACAATGCACTTATTTCTTCAATTATGTTTGACTGCGGCTATTTCTAGTCTCTTCAATTTATATTTAAATTAAAAAGTGAAGTATTTATTAAGGTTATTTATTAGAAGAATTGTCAAAGAGGAAACGTAGTAGCACAATGTTAGGTAACAAATAATGTCAAGGACACGCGTGAGTAATTTATACACACCCAAATGAATATTTTATAGGTGTGTGGGAGAGAGATCAGAGATAGGCTCAATTTACAGGAAGATTAATTTAATTGAATTTAAAAAATCAAAAGCCTTACAGATACTAGACGACAAATCTCCGGCGGCCACTAGAGGCCAAATTTGCATACTAAAAATTTTATTACCGCCTCAAAATGGGGTGTCCTTTGTTTTTGCATAAATCGATGGTCGGCTCATAAGCAGGATTTAAAGGGGACGCCTTAGGGTGACGCACGCTTACTAGGTCTAGGAAATCTTAATTGGTCTACCTGAGGAACGATACACTACACGTGGGACGGTGAAGAGACGTCCAAGAATGATTCGGAATTTAACCTGTAATTTCTCAAATCGTTTGTCACTTATTCGTAAATCTTCTTCTTTTTCTCTTCCTTGTTTTGTCACCCTCATAGCTGTCCTCCCCTTTATAATGTCTTAGAAATGGTTTCTACTGAACAAATTTCTTCCTGTGCAGGACAGGGAGCCACATTCAAGACATGAAAGCAACATAAAAATTTTATCAGAACTATTGCAAGATGCCATGTTTATTAGCAACAGAACGGTTTGTAATCATCTACATTGGCCATATATTTTAACCAATTATTTTAAAATTAAATTTAAAGTTTAAAATATTCCACATGTATTAATCATCACAAAACTGATTAAAGATTAAATAAAATTAAAACTTTGAAGATTATTTTTAGTAGTAAAAATTTAAAATTTGACTAAAAATCATTTACAAAATTTATAAAATTTATCAGTTTACAAAAATTAGCCGTTCATCTAATAAGCTAGTTAGTTTTTAATAACAAAGATTGTTAAAATAAAGAGTAACTCGTGTCTTTGGGCAATAATTCTTAGGCATTTTGGCAAGTATCCCATCTTATTTCTCAAATATGTTTAAAATCTTGAATTCTACTACATAAAGAGTAACTCGTGTCCCTCCACTCCTAACAGGTTGACACCAAGATTTTAATTTGTTGATTCATTGGATATAACTTTAACTTCTCTCTTGAATGTGAAAAAAGAGACAAGCAGAATATGAAGAAGGGGCAGAAAGTAGCATTTAATTAAGGCACAAGGCATGCTTTGGAAGAACAAAAAAGATTATGGCGGGATGAAAAACTCCTAATAATTAAAATAATTCGCATTTGAGTTGTGACAGCAGTTTGCTCTTTCACATTTCGAGTGGCAGACAATTGCTTTTCTTACTTGAACCAACGTTAGTTTGAGATTTTTGAGTATGGACATTGCAGCGATTGAGCTTGAATAACGGGAAGACCGTAAATGTCTACGTATATATATAATAGTTTTCAAAAAGTAGCGGATGTTGCCAAATTCTCTGTGCATTTGGAATTCATACATGAAGCATCTAAAATATGAATTACTTAGGACTTCTTACATCTAAGACAACCATCTATGGATCAATTACGGTTCTTTTTGTTGTTCTGGCGGTATCCGAATGTGTCCTTAATTTGTATTTTGAGTTTTGAAAACAAGGAAGGATCAATTTGGTAGTACCCTGAGTTACAGTTTCAATTTTGATCTTAATCTTGAAACAACATGATGCGCCAATTTCATACAAAAAAAATGTATTTAGAAGTTTTAGAATTAGAATTTAGATTGTCAAGTTTAATTTTTGTTTTTTATTTACATAAAATTAGTATTCAATTTCTCACTCAATTTAATAAGTTATAAATAAAGACGTTCCTCATAAATCTCATACATAGGATAAGAGATGAAACTGTAATTCATCTCTTACGCTATATATTACAATTTTAATTTCATGCGGCCTCAATGAATGTATGTATCAGAAGGCTATTTTTTTAATAGGGAATTCCTTTTTTGCTGTACCGTTAAATTTCCAAATAATAGAGTAATTTTTATGCTTGAATCATGTGAACAGCCACCAATTAATTCTTGATGATCGAATGTAATACGGTTCTGAGATGAAATTGGTAAATTTGGACAAATTGATTTAACAATCAATTAATTAATGAGGATTCACAATACAAGCACATTTGGCCAACCCCGACTTATGTGAATGTATATGGTGTACTTATTCTAGTGGCCGATGGCCAATGGTACATGAGCAGAGAATCTCAAAGAATGTAAGAATAGGGGCCTGGTATCCGAAGAACCAGGTCAAGGCTTAAGATAACCGGGTGTTGTGCCTTAGGGCTGACGTCAATGGACTCTGAGAATTGAAGAACTATTATCGCTTGATCAGACTTTTTCTTTTGAAATCAGACTTTTTCTTTCTCTTTTTATATGTATCACTCTTTTTCTTGAGATTAAGAGACGTCAAATCACTCCTTTTTTTAATGCATCAAAAAAAGACTTTGATATAAATTTAATTTATTACCATCACATTTTTCTGTCGGAAATGAAATGTTTAGATGCCTAGTACTATATTTGAGAAAACGGTGCAGGATATATTAATGATTGGTAGGTGGTGATTCTTCTGTCTAAGAAACTTCAATTAAAAAAAATTAAGAACAGATGAGAAAGAAATAAAAGCAGATAAAAAACATAAAGAAGGTGCAATTATATTTTTTTTTCCATGGTTAAAATAAGCAATGGAAGTATAGGCCTGAAACCTAATTAAAAAAAAAAACCCAGAAAGTAGAGATTGGAATCAGAATGAAAACAGTATCAAGCTTTACTTAGAGTGGGAGTTGGAGAAATTTCAACATAAGCAACAAGATTAATTACAACTCTGTAAGTAAATTAACATTGGTGGCAAGTAAACAGAAAAAAAAAAATTATTGAAGACGGTGTTTTTAGGACCTTCTTAATATTATTTATCTCTTTTTTATTGGTGTATTTAACTAATTCAACATCGTAATCTTTGATCTAGAAACCTGTATCATATTATTTCCTATTCAATTAGTCCAGAGAATTATGAAAATAATTAACCCCAATTATGAAGCACAGCTAATATATAGTTAAGCAGCCGCATCAATGTAACTATTGGGACTAAATCCAAATTTTGATATCCATTACCATATTCTTCAATCAGATCGCCTATTAATTGGACGTTTTATACTTGCATTGACATCTAGTTGTTTCCATCATCTTGAACTATAGTGATGATTGATGAACTGACTATTATCAAAAAAGGGGGTACCTTACATCGTAAACAACTATTTAGTAGTCAATTGATGATGGAGACGTATGGTGCTATTCATATCCAGGTTTCGTTTAGCACGCAATTAGGCATTCTCTAGACGCTTTTAGAACATATTCACTTGGTATGGTTGACGCCTATATTTCAGTAAACCTCCTCAAGCACTTTATGAAATGATTTACTTTCCTTTGAGTCCCACAAAGCATCAAATTAGTAGATAAACCCCAACACCTAACCAGAATACAGTGCCATTAGAGCACTAAGAAAAATGTTATAACGTCAGAAATTAATTTGTTTTGTCCTAGATTACTAATGATGGAAGCAAAAACAAGGTGCATACTTACAATCATTGTATTACAGAGACAAAACTAAACATTTCTATTTAGTTTTCTTTTAAAGAAAACTTGTAGAAGAACTGCTCCATTACTTTTTTAATCGATATGATAAAGTGGTTTCACGGGAAATGCAGGGAAGAACAAAGTGCAAACTAGGGCAGAAGCAAAAGAATAAAAAAGGGAGATGGCGAAGTTGATTTTACGGAGGGCTTACCGTGTCACAAGAAGTCAAAAGTTGCTCCAAGTACTCAGTTCCTAGATCCTCTAACACCAGCACTTGTTCATCTTTCCTAACCTTGTTACTCCCGTTTTTTCTTGTCACTGCTCTTCTTTCCACGTAGTGCTTCTTCTTTAGTACCTCCACTGGTGAGCATTTGACGTCTTTGAAACCGCAGTTCAACTCTGCCAGTGACTCGCTTACTTTCTCTACCGGAAAATTCAGCACTGCTTTCGCGCCCTGAACGGTTAGTGCTGCTTGGTCGTAGGCCAGCGCCGCTTCCTCGGCAGTGTCAAATGTACCTAGCCAAACTCGAAGACCATGTCTTGTTGAATCTCTGATTTCTGCTGCATATTTGCCCCATGGTCTCTTTCTCACCCCCCTATAGCCCTTTTCCTTCGAATTTTTTAATTTTGCGTTGAAAATATGTTCTTGCCCTTTGATTTCCTTTGAGAAGTTAAATTGCTGTGAGTTATTGGATTGCTTTTCTTCAACCTCCATGGGGGTTTTTGATTCTGCATCTTTGTGGGACGTCGGAGTAGTGAAGCTGATTGTCTTATGACTAGAGTCACCGGAACTGACTGGAGAGGGCCAACCAGGGTTTAAGAGAAACTCATCCCAAAAGAATGGATCAAAGAGGCCAAGGTAACGAGTTTGTAGATGTGACGATTCCAGATTCGGATGGTTCACTGGATTACAATCCATCTTCTGTTGAAAATAACAGATTTAGATCAGTTGTGTTTCCTGTTTTCGATTTTGATGGGTTCATTATCCTATCATTTGCATCTCACAGATTTTTATAGACACAGGAAGGATCAAAAGGCATATAAGGTCAATGAAATTATGAGGAGCTAGCCATAAAACTAATTGACTTTCGGGCATTAAATATAGTACTTGTCCAACTTGCCAATTTTGTGGAACCGATATTGTTTAATTAGCCTATTTCTGTCAATCATATCATGTTTGACAAGACCTCAAAACTTAGCCCTAACATCTTTTTATATGTATATATTAAGGACGAAGGGGATGGACGATCACGGAATTCATCTCCTTCGTCCATTTAATCTGACGGTCATTACTCCCGTCTATATGTCGTATTTTTTTCCCTTTCATTTCTTTTTCTTTCTTTCTTTTTCTATATATCATATGTATTTTTTTCCCTTTCATTTTTCTTTTTCTTCTTCTTCTCTCTGGTTGTGTATTTAACTTTCTCCGTTTCCCTCTCTTTCATTTCTCATATCTCATTTCTCTTTTTTTTCTCTCTCTCTGTATCTCACACTGAGTTTTTTTTTATCATATGTCATATGTCAAGATTATATCCTTCTTTCATTTCTCTCTTATTTCTCTTTTCTTTTCTCTTTTCTCTTAGGATCCTGCATATCTCACAGGGAGTTTTTATTCTGTCTATGTCTACAGGTGGGTAACGGTGGCTTTGTTTATAGCATGCCTCTGCTTACAGTTGGGTAACGGACGCAGTTTTGTTTCAATAGTAAGGTCCTTTTTTTAATGTCAAGGTTATATCTCTCTTTCATTTCTCTCTCATTTCTCTTTTTTCTTAGCATCCTGCATATCTCACAGGGAGTTTTTATTATTATGTCTATGTCTACAGGTGGGTAACGACGGCTTTGTTTATAGCATTCCTCTGCCTATAATTGGATAAAGGGAGCGGTTTTGTTTATCTCACATCGAGTTTTTATTATTGTATCTATGTGTGCAGCTGGGTAACGGCGGCTTTGTTTATAGCATGGATAACTGTATTCGCCATTTGCGTTTTAGTTTCAGCGGTAAGCTCCTTCTTCAGTAACGATATGCTTTTGTATTCCCTTTTTTTTGGCCTTATTTGTTTCAACTTTCGTCGACTTTTTATTATATGTACAGGTCGGTAACGACGACGGTTTTATTCTAGTGATAAGCTCCTTTTTTCTTCCACTTTTTTTTCCTGTTTGCGTTTAGTTTGTCTACAGCTGGGTAATTGTGATAAGTTTTCTTTTTTCTTTTTCTTTAGTCATCGTTTTGTATTTCTTATCTTTTACTTTGGCTTTGATTGAGTTTTTATTATGTGTACAACTTCCTAATCGAGTTTTTATTATGTGTATGGCTCCCTAACGGTTGCGGTGTGCAGCTCTAGTAAGCTTTACTTTTTCTTTTTCTTCAGTCATGGATTTGTATTTGTTGTACTGTGGTCACTTCTTCTGTTTGTCTTCTTCTTTTTTTGGATCAATTTTCTTTTCTACTACTTCATCGGATTTTTTTCCCGTTGTTTTGTGTTATTTCTTCTTTTCTTTTATTATTCGAGCAGAGATAAATAAAAAGATTGCTAGTAGCGGAATGTGAAACTTGCCAAACCCTACAAGCGTTACAGATTAGAATTTAATCATTTAATATCTGATACAATCAACATCTCGCATTTAATGTCTCCCTTAATCTTTCTTGGAGCAAACGAACGACCATCTCAAACGTGAATTTTTGCTAGTTTTCGATTGCTTCGCATTAAAATTTCTTGGAGGCCTCCCTTAATTTTTCTTGGACCAAACGAACGACCATCGCAAACGTAAAATTTTGGCAGTTCTCGATCACTTCGCATTAGATATTCTTGGAGGAAACTAAGAGGTATCCCTTAAAATCAGTTGCCTATTCACACTTTTCAATGAGGTTTTGTCAGAGTTAAAGATTAGATTCGGAGGAGCCTTTTTTGGTTACGGCGCAACATTTCTGAATGTTTTTTCCTCCTTCCGCTCACAAGTTGATCAAGCGGCTTGATAAAATATTGTTTATCATAAAAGATAAAGTGGTTTTTTATTGTTATAGATAACTGAAAATATTTATTAAACTGGAAGATATCGTTATTTTATTATCTCCTTTATTATGATGAATAATAACAATGAAATTGAGACAATGTGGAAACAGTGATCTCGGACGGAGACAGAAAGTAAGAAGAAGCGGAAGCGAAACTAAGACCAAGAAAAGTGAGACGAAGTGGGAGCGAAATAAGACGAACCACAAACTCAGTGCTTTTTCATACCTACTTCTTTCTTCGTCTTTCTCGACATTTGAAGAAAGAGTTAGTGTCAAACAACAAACAATCAGATGAC
>JANSVA010000004.1:17645392-17668089 GCA_025504915.1 Erythroxylum reticulatum | reverse complement strand
ATATTTTTCCTACAATTAATGCTTTTTTAATCATGCTTAAATAACAATTAATTAATATTTTCCAGTTCATAATAAACCGTTAATGTTTTTAACTATCTAATCAATTAATTTTTATTCACCCTTCATATTAATTATAATCTTATATTATTTTAATAAAAAATATTTTACATTTTTATATTCTACATTTTATATTTCTAATATAATATACTTAAATCTCCCTTATAAAATTTGCCTACCATATTCAAAATTTTTATTATTACATAACTATTCTTTCCTTACATTATAACTCACTAAATTGACTGGGTATTATTACTGCGCATCGCAGAGTAATACTCTGCTAGTTCTTTTTATATTGGCGAACCGCAGCCACAATTCTACTACCTTTGGATTATACAATAAATAAATCTTCCAGTATATATAATAAGTTTAAAATTTTATACTTTCAATAAAATAGTTATTTAAGACCAAGTAAAAATTCAATTTAAGTAACATTTAAAAGTTGTAATGTATTTTCACTTTGATAATCGTTTTCTTCAAATTTGAGGTGAGTTAGAACCCCCCCACTCTAACATCTTATTAGTCAAATTAACATGCAAGTTTGACTTGGTTTATATGTATTAAGACATCAACCTTCTTTTAATACTTTGAGCTTCATTTGATAGATGATAGAATATCAAGTTTATTAATCGATAGGATAAAATGTAGCTAGACTACGATGGAGGGAGAAATTAAGGATAATCATGAGGTGTTTGATAGTCAAATTAAGTATGAGTACGGAAATATTGTTTTAATTTCATACACCGATATCTAAATTAGTAATAAATAAAATTTTCATTCAATAAATTACTACATAAAAGTACTTCATATTAAAAATAGAAAATGGGGTGATGTTTAAATATATGTTTTATATTTATCAAAATACAAATGATTACTTGTTATAATGAATTTGTTATAATGAATTGGCCTTATAAGAATCCTGATCATTAGATTAACTTCCAATGTTAATGTACAATTGTTCAAATTAAACCATAAGCAATCAGTGATGATAATGTAATCATGCATATATCATTATTTAAGTGTAAAAATATATTTATTTTGAAATTTATAAGGAGAATTTAATCACTAGTATACCCTTTGATATGAAATTGAGATGAAGATTTTTTTTTTCAAGCCTTTTCTTATAATGAATGATCAAATTACCTAATAAGTCATTCCGATGAAGCTAACGAGGTATCACAAGATAAATTAATCCACAAAAATAATGAAATGAAGAAGTTATTCTATAGAATAACTTCGAGATAGCAAATTTAAATGTGTTTAATTATATATTTTTTAATTCAGTATCTAATCTTTTAAAAAAATTTAATTTATTTACTAATATTTTGAAATTTGTGCAACCCAAATTCGAATATTACCTTTGTTAGTTGTTAATTGATTTGACGTGACCAGTAAATGTCACATAAGTGTCCTTCTGTTAGTCACATGAAGAAATAGCTAATGTAGATAACATTTTCACTTTAATTAAAAGGTTAATAACTAAATTAGAACCTTAAAAAACTAGACACTAAAATTTAAAAAAACCTATAGAAGATTAAATATTTTAAAATGAGTTATCTCAATAATTGTCAAGTGATATTTATGTTTAACATATATATGCATTAATTTGCATAGTTTTTAAGAAAAAAAAAGATGAGTTTAAACTAACAATTTTAAGTTAATAAGGTTATGACTACTGAATTGTGGTAGTAAATTGTCATGTTGTTATTGGTGACTAGTGTGACAGTGCTGAGTTATTGTGGTGATAATGTATTATGAGAGGAATGAATTAGAGAGGAAGATAGAGCTTGAAAAAATTTATTTCAAAAACAATTGAAAAAAGCTACATAATTCTATAAATAACTCTAGGCGCATCAACAAGGAAAATATGTAGTTTGGGAGTTTTTAGAACAAGTTTAAGAGTAGAAACATGAAACATGTGAAACAAATTGTCAACTGTACCCTTATTATTTTGGCTTAACTTCTCTAAATTAAATGATTGTACAATGAACTTATGGATCACAATTGAAAACCGTTAGCACTGTACCTCTAGACTAAGGAGGAAAAAGAAAAAGGATACTGTTACAATTTTTTAAAAAGGTCTTCTCTGAGCTAATAATTTCACTTTTATCTACGTAAGAATTTTTTGGTTTAACTAATAAGAGCCAATTAACTAAAATTTTTTCAATTTGCATGACAGTTGAATAATTCTACTATTTGATGGTTGATATATAAGATGCTATTATTGTATTCCATATAAATCTATGCTCTCTCCCTTTATTTTTGGTTCAAAATCTCTTATCACTTAATTCATGAATGAAATGATAATATGTTTAGCATATTATTTTCTAACATGGTGGTAAAATGTTGTTAATCAAAATTAGATACATATGGCCTTTTCATGCAATTTTAGTCCTTCCTCCGACATTTCACCAAGTTGCAATAATTGCCTTCATAGTATGTGGAACTCCATCAAATCTCAAGTAACAAAATGAGAACCATCAAACTAAGATTGTGAAAATAACTAAACTACTAATTAAAATCTTACAAACTACTAAATCAAAAAGGAAAAAGAACATCTAATTGTTAGATTGCCTCATAAATCAACACTTCTTTATATGTCTTTCAGCTGGACTTATCAACAAATCCTTCTTTAACTTGGATCTATAATTAGTGACTTATTTCCACCCGTTTTCTCGAATAAGATTTTAGTAGCTTACAAGTAAGCCATATGCTACAAGAAAATAAGGACATAAGGTATTTGTATTTGGATAAACATCTAGTCCTTTAGTTTTATGGAGGGTAGCCTCGATTGAAGCAACAAATTTTATGAGGCATCTTCAAGATGTTGATATTCCTTTACTGCTATTGTTGTAGAAATCTAGATGAAACATGATCATTTCATGTAAAGTAGTAATAACTGCTCCACTCTAGATTATAAGTATTCTCATACATCTTCACTGTCCAGAGTAACAATGAGTCAAAGAAATTCATATATTGGTAGGTGGTAGGGATATCTTGAGGGCAGCTCTCCATACAAATTAAACGCCCCCATTGATAGTTCAGTGTCTAAAATTCATAGTTAGGGTAATCAGCCCCATAAATATCATAATATGCCATAAATATTAATTGAGCTTCTGAGTACATGTCACCAAGCCTCTCGATATAAGCTTCCAAAGTTGCCATAAGTAATAGCATACCTTAATCCCCCTGTCTTTATCCTTTTAGTGTGTTTGGAGGCTATAATGATGAATACCCAAATCCTCCAAATAAACCACAAATGTGCGGTTAAGAAAGTGAGCTATAAAAATAAAAATGAAAATGAAAATAAAACTAACTTAAAAATGACTAGATTAATAAAAACAAGATTTTCCTAATGTTACAGTCTTTGGCAATGACGCCAAAAACTTGATTGATATGATTTATGTTTTAACTACAAGTATACAATGTAATTGTAGCTAGCACTTATTAGTATGAGTTGATCACACAAGGACTAGAATTAAGTAGCACTTACCGTATTTCTATTATCTAGTCTAATAAATTATGGTGCTTATAATTAATCAAATACAAAATTAAAACAATAAACTAAAATAAATTGACATAATTGACTAAGTAGAACATAGATTAAATTAAGAAACAATCAAAGAAGATAGTAGTAACTATAATTCGAATCCCCCTAAGACTTCTCATGAAATCATGATTTCACTAATCAATTTAATCCATAGGTCATTAGACCATGAAATTCCTCAATTATGATAATATCTTTATTAAGACTATTAACATCTAATCCTATGTTAATTAATTGAAATCCCCCTAAAATTACATTAATCAATTTATGAATTTTACTATTAAGTTTGACCATAATCCAAAAGATTTATGTCGAGCTATTTATAAGTTTGCATGCAACTCTTTTCAATTATGTTAGATCAATTCATATAAAGGATTTTTCAATCTCAATTTCACGAATCAATATGCTAGCAATATGAATTCAAGAATAATTAAAAATATATAATTAAATCGTAATGGATTAAATGAAAATAAAATCATTACAAGGTCTTCTGAAGTTCATCTTATCCACATATCAACAAAGGTTTAGTTCTTAATCATAGAAAACATAACATTAAAATTAAAGTAAAAATAGAAAACAAAAAGAAATATGATGAAATCCCTTCTAATCTTCACACTTTAGATCATAGAAATCCAATTTAATGTATTTCTTTGATTGTTCTTTGTTTTTTTTTTGCATCCTAGGTTGTCAATTTGTGTTTCCCGAGCCTCTTCTTCTATGTTTCCTCTTAATTTTATCTTTTATAGTTTGAAATTAGGGATCTAGGTAATACTTGATCACTAATACAGGCATGTGTGGTGACCATATTGATTAAAAATCATGAAACCCTCGAATCTAGAACAAAGACGGGCTTAAAATATGCACACAAACATGGGACATATGTTGGGAAATTAGAATAGTATCCAATCCCATATGCAACTATTGCAAAGAGGGTTAGACAAGGAGTACTAGATCCATCAGAGCTTAAGCCAATTTATAATAAGTTTCAAACACTCTAATAATTTAATTAAATTTAAATTCTAATTTCAATTAAATTTTAATTAGAATGACAAATAATTATAATTGAATACTAGTTATGCCCAAATAGGAACTAATATCTCATATTGATCATTATAGATTAATATCTCATATTTAACCATCAAGTTTCTTAAACTTTACAATCAAGTCCAATTTGATTAAAAATATCTTTGGTCTCTTCAACATGTTCTTTATATGTGACGCATTAGGTTCTCAAATATGTTAGCAATGGATATAAACTATAACGTTAAATCATATTTAGGATTAGATAAATTAAACTCATTTAATTTATCTTTAATTCTTTAATTAAACTATTGATATTCATATATCAAGATTGGCGTCTAGCAACATAATATGACCACCTAAGTATTTAGGAATGTAAAAGTGATTTTGACTAACCTTTTCGTGCATGATTTTTCTGTACAACTATATCATTTCATTATGCAATATTTTGATTATATATAAAGCATAAATTAATATCTACTCTATTTCGAGTCTAATCAAATTAGTTCTCCACCACTAGCTATTGATTCAATTAATGACGTTTTTAAAACTATTTATAAAGCATCATTTCACCTTGGCAAAGGATTTCTTGAATTAATACTATTAAAGAAAATGAAACGTTCTCCCTAATTACTTTAAGATGAATCCTATCTTGATCACTCAACTACCTCTATATAGTTTATGTTACGTCTAGTGACTATAAACTGAGCTATTCTTGACTACAGAAGGTCATAAGTAGTATCAAAACATAGCAATTCTTATATAAGATAACTTTGAAGATCTCAATCAAATGATCACTTATACAATCATCATAATGAGAATTTCCATAAATATATAAGTAATGGTCCAAATGGATTTCTCATATGGGTTTAGTTCAGTGAACTTGTTCTCTAACAGGCACCCATAAAATTTTTAAAGTATCTTTATACTTTAGTCTATGAGGTCGACTACTTCCTTCATAAGAAAAAACATAATATATGCCAATCTTTTTGCATTCTATTAATGTCTAGTCATAATAAAACAATCACTACAAACAATATAGGGATAATACATAAATGTAACATAAATCTCATAATTTTAATCTCATCATAATTTCATTTGTAATGTATAATTATCCAATGAAATTTATTATATACATCTAAATATGTACAAGATAAAGAATGCCTGTAAATTATTTTGTCATTAAACTCTAGCCAATCGATTGGCTGTAAGGCATAAACCTATAATATCCTACTTGCATTAAGTCAATCGTTTAAGTATTTTATACTATATCATCATATAACGATCATGCTACTATTAGGATAGTGATTTAATGAGAGAATTTTACAAGATTCTCTGCAGTGAGCAATTGCTTAAATCTTACAACTTTATCTTAATTATCATCATAATTAAGAAAAATTGCATAAATAGATCCTTAGATCTTTAATTAGATCTTTACTCCTTTTACATGCCCAATGAGTCTATTGTTCCATAGTATATTACTGTATTGAACAATGCAAGGAACTATATTAAGTTCATTAAAGAACTTATTGAGCCAATTAATCATTTCTTTTAAATAAAAATATATTATGGATTAATTAGTGGTAATTGCTACGTTGGAACCTTTCCAATCATCTCCAAAACAAAATCTTTGAATTTATCATGAAAGTGAATCTTTCAACGTCTTATATAGCCTTTCATTTATAGACCAAATGTATCAATAAAGGCACTAGTTCCAATTAGATGTATTGAAGTTTTAATCTCATCTTACTCCCACTACTTATCTTGAGAACAATTATCCTATAAGTATACAATTGAAAGAAATTTTTGTTTAATAGGTCTGTAAGATTATATCCAACCTTTTGGATATCTTATAATCTTGTATTACCCAATTTAGTTCTAAATTAAATGGATAATACATGCTTTAACTAAGTATCACATCCTTAAATCATTAATTTTGACTCTTTCAAATTAATCTTTCTAATTAATCTAATTAAAACTATTGAACGTAAGTCTTTGTATTAGGCATGACTATAAAAGAAATAATAATGCATCATACAATATCTCATATTGTATTTTCCTCCTTACACAAATGTATAATCTTATGAAATTTATTATGAAAGTACTCACTAGAGAATCTCATTCCCTGTAGTTAACCAAAAATTTACAACTCACCAAATCATTCATATCAAAGTGCTTCAAAATTGTCAGCGTTAAATTTCTACTTAGATTTAAACAATTTAAACTATTCAAAATTTTACATAATTATTTCATTTAATTCATATGACTATATTACTTAAAGTCACTAATAACCTAACGAAATATGAGTATCATTCTTTTGTGAATTGTTATTCCATCCAATACATCAAATGTATAATTTAACAATTTAATGTCATCATCATCCTTTCACAAAAAGGTTGATTTGGTTACTCTTCAAATTATCAAGTTTTAAAAATTTTATATGATTCATCATCAAAAGGATAAATGTATCCTTGTACATAACTTTATGATTCTCATCATGTTGATTTAATCAATGTGTCATAAAAGGATAATCTTGATTATCCAACTTTGTATTCTTACCACCTATGTTAAACATAAGTCTCCTTTGATCCAACACATATAAACTATTTATATAAAATTGGATCAACTATTTTTACTCAACAATATATTTCTTATAATGCATTGAACATTATAATAATGTTCAATTGGAATTAAGGTTCATATACTCATAAGCATAAACTAGATAAATATGATCTATATCATATCATGTATAAGTAAGAAAAGTCATGCAATCCATTTTCTTCTAATGACTACTATTATCATACTATAGCAAATGTCTTTATTTGTAGTCCATAATTTTGCTTTTAGTAGAGTAAATTGAATGAAATAATTTCATCAATGTACTATATCTTTAAACTGTACTCTATGCAACCTCTTGCATCTTACTATCGTGGTGTTGACATATATCTTACATATTGTCATCAAAGTTTATAAAAAATTAGTTAACTCAAAATGTCAATACATTTTGACATCCATATGATTTTGACATATCTCTAAAAATTTAACATCAAATCCTTAACTGGGGTTAATAACAAAATTGCATAATGGACATATAATTTTTTTATCAAACTTTGAGAACTCTTCTCAAACATAATCCAATGTCCAACAAATTTGGTTCATTGACTCTTATTATCAACTATACTAAACAAGATAAATTACACTCATAACAAAATATAAAAGTAAGAAAAACAAGTAATTGATTATATGCCATAACTACAAAATGAGATTAGGACTTTAATAATGCACTTAGTTACTTCTATTATTTCATTCAAAATAATAGCTCTCACTACTATTTGGAAATATTACTCCAATCTTTCTAAGTTTCAAATTTATTTGATCTAGAGTTTGCTTAACAAACCAACTAAACTTAAATAAGGTAGATAATAACTTTATCAAACACATCTAATGTGATTCTTAGATCTGTTAGGTGACAACTCTTGCCAAAACATACTTTATATGTTATTCCTAATCCTACCTCTAAATTTATGTGATCATGATTTTGTTCATCCAAATCACATAAAGTTAGTTAAGTAAAACCCATTGTCATAACACTAAGCATATCCAGGTTAAATTGGCTTAGAGTTTGCTCAACGAGACTAACAATAAATAGAACTATGGTTTAAACTTATAATAATAGAAGGCTACATTGATATTCAAAACATGTACTTAATACTTTTAACAAGGGATTTAATTATGTATGTCTCATCAAACAGAAAGTTACTGTAAAATATCATAAATATAAAACATACAATTTATCATGCATTAAATATATATATCAAACATATAAATAAATTATGCAACTCGTGCACTCGTAATCAAAATTTATGCATAAAATATCAAGCTTCGTTTGATTTTAGTTATTGATCTTCCTAATCTAAAACAATATTTTAATTTAATTTGAAAATATTTTTGAAATTCAATTATAAACTATTTCCGATTATTTGGACTCCTTTAACAAAATTTAATTAAATTAAAATTTCAATAAATTATGCTTCTTACTTATTATAATTAGAAAACTCTTTTCTAAAAATTATATAACTGACAAATTCTAATCTAATTACAAAACTATTTCTATTCTAATTAGAAATTACTTTTCCTTAATTAGAAAACTATCTTTTTAAATTATAATAAGTAACACATTTTAATCTTTTATTTAATTAAGAAAGTCAATTTCCTTTTAATATTAGAAAATATTTTTCTAATTAAGGAAAATTGTTTCTAATCTAATTAGAAATTACTTTTCCTTAATTAGAAAAATATTTTCTAATATTAAAAGGAAATTACTTTTAAAATTAAATAAATATTTTATTTAATTAAGAAAGCCAATTTCATTATTTATTTAGAGAATGATTTCATAGTTTATTATAAAGCCTTTTTCTTACTAAATTAGAAAACTAATTTTAAAAATCATTATAAAACTTAATATTCTCAATTAATAAATGAAAAGACTTTTTAAAATTTAATCAAAAAATTTTGATTGATATTGTTTTATATCAATATTAAAAATTTACCGTAAGTGCATGAAGTAGCTGTGGCTAACATACGCAAGTATGGTTCAATCCCAAGAAGACTATAAGTGTAACCCTAAACTTTTCTTTTCACATGTCTATAAAATTTCATTTAATGTGAATAATGTTTTCGGGCTAATGAAAAATTTATTTTCGCTAAAAGGTGACTTAGGAACCTAACCTTGAATGAAAAATATTAAAGCCGAATGATAGTTGAAAAATATTAGAGTTGATTGGTTGGAAATTGGCAAAAAATAAATTCAATCGGATGGATTTATGATAGAGCAAGATTGTCCTTGTTTTTAATTATTGTGGAGTAAATTTGAAGCGTTCTTGGGTTGAAACATAAGGACATAAGAATCAGTCATAATTATAGATCCTTAAAGTAAATCGATCCAATTTATATGTTGATATATTTAGGTGTAACATGTTATTAATTGGAAATGAAATTTCTTGCGAAATTGGACAAATTTTTCTTAAGCCATTTAATTATTTTGGACAAGAAATAATACATGTACCTATGAATGAACCTTAAGTGACAGTTGTCACATACATGAAGAATTTCTTATTATTTTAGAACAAGAATGCATGAAAATCTTATGTTGTCACATTTATGAAGAAGTAGATATGAAGGACATAAAATTCATTACATGATAGACCAATTCATGGTATGGACTTGTGTCATTTTGGTGAGATAAAAATAAAAACAACTTGTTTTATATGGGAGGTAAGTATTGTCGTGGATGATACAAGTTAGTGGTTTAATTAAACAAAGATGGAGCGAATTAAAATAGTGGACAACCACTGGAAACAAACATTGCAATATGTGGACAACCCTCATCAACATGTAGCATGTTCAAAGATGATGGAGGAGCTGCTCCACCTTCACTCCACCTAGGTTTTAGCTCTCCTTTAGACCAGAAATGTTAAAGAATACTTGCCACTACTCCCTTCGCACATAGGTCTTCCAAAATTCTGCCTTTAGGAAATAAATTTAGCTTGGTGTTAAAGCTAGAAACCATGGACATCTTCATCAACGCCAGCTGCATGTAGAAAAAGCATGGACAACACACTACCATCTGATTTTAGGTATGTTAAACCACTCATGTCCATCCGCTTTAGCTAGTCATATGAATGATCAAGCTGGAAACATGAATTTCCTTATAAATTATGTGAATTTTTGGGCATGATTTGAAAGAAAGTGATAAGTTTTCCTAACTATGTTTGGTGAAATTCTGTATTAGGATTCTCGGTTTCCTTGAACAGTCCTAGTGTTTTGGCCATAAATTAGTCTACAGAACTCCAAATTTGGTGATTTTAACTGTAAATGAAACCTAAGACATAGTAATAAAAATATCTAGAAGAGACCTAGACGTAATTCTAGCTGAATGATATTAAACATTAAGATTGATTATGGTAACCTGATATTGTCCCTATGTTGAAGCAGCTTGTGATAGTTGGTATATACTATGTCCCTTATTTAAATGGAAAGAAGACAACATTTATAAATCATGGTTAGTCAATGGTGGAATGAAAAGAAAACAAAATTTTAATCTTACAAAATGCTAAGATTTTGGCTAAGCCCTTTATCATAAAATTTGTAAAACAAGGTGGTAAGTTATGGATATACTCGGTAGGTTTTTCAGGGTCTCCCTCATAGCTGAAGAAGACAATAAATTTTTCTCGTCACCGTAGACTCGGGATTAATAAAGGAAAAGAACTGAACACGTGAGGGTGGTTTACGATAAACGACAAATAGTGAGTGTGTATTTAAATTGATTTGTTAAGATAGTTTTTACCTTAGGGTGGTTTACGATAAACGACAAATAGTGAGTGTGTATTTAAATTGATTTGTTAAGATAGTTTTTACCTTACTATGAAAAGTATGTTTATGAATAATTCCATTGGTGGTACTACTTGAATTTAAAAGTTAATCTTTATGAGGTTTACATATGCTTTGATTTAGCATTGAAAGCACTTGGAAACTAATGAGATGTACATATGCTTTGAATTGGCATTGAATTGAAATTTTAAAATGTTTTAAATTGGCATAGAAATGGATTTTGAATATGTTTTGAATTGGTATTGAAATGAGATGCGTTTGTGTATTAATTGTGATTTAGCCTATGTTACGCCATTAGGTATTTATACATACGATTATATCAATCAGAGTACATCCTAACATACATGGTGGTGTTGGGTGGGTCTGTCACTAACATGGGTGGTGTTGTGTCTGTTAGTATGTCCTATGAGTCGCCCTATGCACGTGTTGAGTATATATTGTGCTAGCACTATTACAAGTAAGCGATGCAAAACTAGCTCCGTAATCACTGATTTATATGTATTGCTAACATAATTATAGGTAAGCAATGCAAAACCAGCTTCATAAAAGTTTGTATATAGAGGTTGACCAGGCATGGGTAAGCGATGTAGAACTAGCTCCGTGGCCTTACACCTAAGGGTACCATATGGAAAAGAAAATTGATGATAGACTATGTTTTAAAAAGAAAGTTCATAAATGTATTTATTACCATCTCTGTATACTTCATAAGAAAAGTGGAAACTAATCTCAGAAAATTTTATATGTTTTGTTTTACATATGCATTAATCTTATTAAAAGAGAAGAATGTGTTTTGTAAGAACATTGGTTATTACTTAAAAAGAAAAGAAATTGTTTTCTTTTAGAGGTTAATAATTGTATAAATGTTTATTGGAAACCAATAATACTCATTGAGCTTGTTTAATTCACCCTTTATTTTCTATTTTTAAATAAAACATCCCTGGTGCATGCTCAGGGGCTTCAACACTAGGGACTTTACCTTACGAGTAGACAACTTCGTCAAGTGCTGCTATGTAGGCATTTTTATTTTGCCTTATACATATTTTTTTGAACTATTGCATATCTTTGAACATGCTTTCGAAAGTACATTTTCATAAAGAATGGATGTGTATAAAGGTTTTTAAATAGAATGCATGCTGTTGTTTTAGCTATTCAAAGTTTATTGATGTAACTATTTGTGACTGCATGTGAGTGGATTTGAAGACCACAATTTAGAGTTGAGAAATTTATGTGATAATAGAAGTGTTTTGACCTATTATAGGGACTTTTAAATTTTTGGGATATTAAAATACATTCGTTATATTGTAGAAATTTTTAATAAACTGAAAAGCAAAACTCCACTGTTTACATTTCTTATTATGACTTGAAGCTTTTCCTTAATAAGGGCAATAGGCTTAGCTTTACGGGAACTTTCCAGCCAACTTAGATATCGACTAGAGAGACACCATGGAGTGTCTGGCAGGTTGCCTAGTCATTACAGGATAGGGGTCTGTCAATAAGTACTAGTAGTTAATCTTTTTTTATTATCTAACTTATGGATCATATTTTTTATTTTAAATAAAAATTAAACTGAACAAATAAACTAAAACTGAAAATAATACCAAACTCAAGACAAAGGAAAATACTAAGATATCAATATCAAATAATAATGTAAAGGTAATGAATCCCGTTAAGAGTCTTACTTATTAACCCTTTATCATGAAATTATATTATTGACTATTAGGTTTTGCAAATTCCTATATTATATTAATATCTTTCTTAAGACTATTGACAACTAATTCATTAGTTGATTAATAGAAAATTTTCTAATTAAAATCACTATGATTGCTTTATAGATTTATGAATTCCGCTATTAGGTTAGACCCTAATTTAAAGGATTTATGTTGGCCTATTTATAAGTTTGTATACAGCTCCTTCTAATTATGGTAAATATGTTTATACAAAAGGGTTTCTCAATCTCAATCATATAAAATCAAATTATGCACTAATGTTCTGGATATATTAAAACAATAATAAAACACATAATTGAATCATAATAAATCTATCAATAAAATTGCATTGAATAAAAGATCAAGTCCTATTGTTATTTCCACTTAGGGTTTGTCACATCTAAACACAAAACAAGTTAGTTCCTATCTACAGAAAACAAAATCAAAGATAAATATGTAGAAAAACTAATAGAAAACAAAGAAATCATAATTCTTAATCTCCCTTTCTCTTCTATTGAATCTTCTCACAAGTTCGGATTAGATGTAGCTTTCTATCAGATCTCTTAACGTTATCTTGATCAGAACTATTGCCTCTAGGAGTGTCTTACATATGAAAATTACTTAATAACTTGTCTCTCTTTATTTTGCCTCCGCGCACGTCCTTTTATAATAAAACTAGGGTTTTTGGGTTATACAAAGTCAACTTACATGGGCATGTAAGTGACCGTGTATCTCCAAAAATACATGAATTTGCAATTTCACATGGGCAAGACCATGTATCTTAACTTACACAGTCAGTGTACATGATTATGTAGGTCCTTAGTTGCTTCAAATCTTCATTCTATGTTATGATTTCATCCAAAATCTTCTCATTTTGGTCCATAAAGGCTATTATAACCTACAAATGCATTTAAAGCAAATTAAGTGCTAAAAACACAACAAAAACTATTGAATAACAAGGAAAACATGTTAAATATGGTGTATAATTATTGTCAAATAAGCATACATCAAATTTCTTTTATAATAAATCAAGAAACTTATTATTTATAAATAAAGAAAGTTTTCTAAATAAATAGAATAATGATTGTCTAATAAAATAAAATTAAACCAACAATGTTGGCGTGTCCAAAAATTGTGTAACTCTCTGGAATTGTATAGCCATCATATTTTGCATAAAATATGTCAACATGGGAGTGTTGGTATAGACACAGGCATGTTTAGAGACCATATATATTTTGAGTTTTTATAGAACTTAATCAAAATAGTTCCAAGTCCCCTAAACTTGTCCTAATTCATTCCTTATAATCTAAATAGGTGAATCACAGCCTAAAAATATAATAAAATGAATAAATACAAAAACAATAAAAGCTCTTAATTAAATAGGCAAAATGCATTGAATATGGGATTAAAAATATGGTCTATTAAACATTTATTAGTTCTTTTAAATACTATGCTCCTAAACCCTCTAACACCATCATGTTTTCCAATGTTACTACCCTTTGTGTCCTTTCATTTACTTCTCTTGCTCATCAATGTCTTCCTTCTCATAGGATGCCTTCTACTGATTTCCACCAATGGAAAATAACCATCTTCACACATATACTTAATCTCCTATAATGACCTTCTAACCATTTGCAGTAAAATTGAACACAACCATAAAAAATCATGTAGAATTTGAATCCTTAATGCCATTTCTGTTTTAGTCTCTAATCTACTTTGTAAACATTCCCTATAGTCTATTTTGGACCCCTCGATAAGGCTTCTCTTTCTCGGAGGTTTTCTTATTTTTGTTTGAATTTAAAGTGATTTCCTTACCTCTTTCTTTCAATTAAGAGATGGAATTCAAACTTAAGGACTCTTTATTAGCTCCCTTTACTAGAATAGTAAAGAGGACCATTTTCTCATAGTCATTGGTTTTAAAAGGAAGGGTGCTAATGATATGAGAAAGATTGTCTTGTGAAAAGGAACCTAAAAAATAAAAAGAACATTTTGATGAGAGTTGTACCTTCTGTTAATAGTAAGTATGCAAGGATGGTTAGTCCATATACTTTGGTATTGGTAAAAAATTTGTTTTTACCTTACTTAATTCTCACAATCTTAAAAATTAGATGAATGATTCAACCCTTTATATAATTATAAAAAAGGAGGGAAGAAATGGATAATTAAGAATGTCATACTAATGAAGAGGAGTAAATTAACATAGAAATTAAGAAAATAACAAGTGTGCAAAGGATGAAAGCGAACATCTTTGACTAAGGAGGGATGTTCGAAAGTGGAAGATATCATTTTATGAAAAAAAAATGTGGAGCTTAAACTAGCTTTTCCTTGTACTTCAGGTTGTAATTAATTTAACACTCTTAAGCTAAAAATGATGTACGATAACATGGGTAGACCCTAAATTACTACTCAAAGCTTGCATCATTAATTGTGTGATGTCATTCTTCTACTACTATTATAATTATTGCCTTCAATCTTTACTTTTCCCATTCCTTGAATTCTCTTATGCAAGGTACATATTAATTTCAAACCCAAATCAAAATAGGAAACATCCCTTTAAAACTAAAAAATATAATTTTAAATTTAATGTTTGCAAAAAAATATAAGTTAAATCGTACTATTTTGCTCAATGTTCCTATCCCCCTTTTCTCTGCCAAAACCATCCTCTAATGGAGGAGCTTATTTGAAGCTCTTGTTTTTTACCCAAAGACTGCCACAATGTTTTAGGTTATTGTTCTTAGTTTGGGTTGTGCCTTGTCGATGTCCATTTTACTTATTTTCGTATTCAAATTCTTAAATATATGATATTTTTGTTGAACTACTGGTTCCTTATTTTTTGTTGCTTACGTATGTTATGTTTGATTTCTAGAGAGAAACAAAACCCTTTTTTTTGTTCATAACTTGAAATGAGAAAGAAGCTTTTTTTCTTATACACTTTTCTATTTATGTGAACCTTATTTGAGGACATAATTAGGAAAAGGGCACCTCCCAAAAGTTGCTTTCGGGTTTGTCATCTTCTTCGTTGCCTTAGTTTTGGGGGGGTATTGTTGTGTAATATCAGTTGGTTTCTTATAGAATGATCTCGTAAGCTTCATTTTAGTTTCAAGTCTTTGGTGTTCTAGCCACAACTGGTAAAATAAATTCAACAACAATAACTTTTTCATTAGAGATTTGGATTTTTTGGCTTGAATTTCACAAGTTTTGAAGTGGAGTTTCATATTTTCAAAGATCGAGCTTTCCACTCTTGATCTCTATTTCTCTTTCCACTGCACGTATCAGGTTCTATTTTATGAAAGAGTTATAATAACGATAGATGTAAGGTAAGCGGACAGAAAAATAAAATAATAATAATATTTTGGCTAAGGTGAGTTTCTCATCTTTGAGGATTGTGTAGTTCTCTCGTCAATTGTATGAGTTATTAGTATAATAACTTTGGATATATTCCTTTTGGTGATCTAGGTTTTTTTTCTAGCTTGGTATATTGTGTTGTGTCTAACTAGTTGTTACATGCTTCAATTTCCTATATAAATATTGATTACTATATGCCATCCTTTCTAATTTTGCTACTTTTTTGTTACTGTTATATTGTTAGGGCTTATTTGATTACTATTTTTAACTAACATAATATTTCCTTATTGTGGTTGTCTAGAATGACTATAGTCCCATTCTTTCTTGGGTGTATCGTTAGTATTCCTTATGTTCCTATTACAATATTCACCATTCCTATAGTAGATATGGCTGATAAGGTTGATTCTTATTCTTAGACATATTATAAATATTTATTTACAATGACTGTTATTTTCGTGATTGCTTTCCTCTCTGGAGTTTTATCAAAGTAGTTAGGGAATTGTGGGACTTATTTTTTTAGCTCGTGGTGGGCATTAGGATATGAGTGGTGGCTTTGTCTATTGATGAAAGAGCAAGGGCTTGTCTTTTGGTGAGTTTTGGGTTTAAAAGAAAGAAAGTTGTTGAACGAATAAGGATAAGTTCTTCGAATATCAGGACCCTTACAGGGAATCTTTGGAATTAGTGGAAAGTTTAGACAAATATAATATTCATATAGCTTGCATCCAAGTGACAAAGTGGATGGGGGATAAAGTGAAAAAGATTAATGGGTTTAAACTTTGGTACTCAGGTTTTTCGATATTAGATTGAGGTAGGTATTTGGCTATTAAAGATCTTATAAATCATATGTGGGGGTTAAAGAGGACTAATGATATGATTATGTCTATAAACATTGTGGTGAGAGATGTTGTTCTTAATATGATGTGTGCTTATGCAACTCAAGTAGGTTTGGATAAACAATTTAAATGCCAATTTTGGGAAGAGTTAGATGAGGTGATTTAGTATATCCCCCTTACGAGAAAGTTATTCTAGGAGGAGATTTTAATGGTCATATAAGTGCAACCTCAGAAGGGCATCTACAGACTCATTGGGTTTTCAAGTATAGGGATAGGAAGATAGTGAGACTGCTTTATTGGACCTAGTAGTAGCGTTTAAGTTAATGATAACCAGTTCTTTTTTCAAGAAGAATGAGGAGCACTTGGTGACTTTAGGATAATCATGAAAACTTAAATTGACTACTTTCTTGTAAGGCAGAGCAATCAGACTAGGTGCAAGGATTGCAAGGTGATACTAAAAGCTTGGTTCTCAAATCAACACAGACTAGTAGTTTTAGATCTTATAATTAAGGGATGGAGGAAGAAGAGAAGTCCTAGAAGGTATACCAAATTCAGGTGGTGGAATCTAGTAAACCTCCTAGGATTTCTCTTCTTCCTCCATCTTTTAATTATAAGATCTAAAACTGGTGGAATCTAAAAGGGGAAATAGTGAAACAACTTCAAGATAGAGTAATATATGGAAATAAATGGAAATTACATGGAGATGTTAACTAGATGTGGGAGAGAGTAGCAACCCTTTTACAGAATACAATTAAAGTGATCTTAAGGGCTTCTAAAGGGCCTAGGGGTAGTAAGATGGAGTCTTAGTGGTGGAATGAAGATGTACAAGAAAATGTTAAGATCAAGAAGGGTGCCTATAAAGCTCTATTGGATAGTACTAAAAAGATAGAGAGAGTAGCTAACAAAAGAAAGGTACAAACTGGTAAAGAAAGTGGTGAAGAAGACAATCTTAATGGCTAAAAGCAAAGCTTATGAGAATTTGTACCAGAGATTGGATACTAAAGAGGGAGAAAATGACATTTTTAAGTTGGTGAGAGTTAAGGA
Source organism: Erythroxylum reticulatum (assembly GCA_025504915.1). NCBI lineage: Eukaryota > Viridiplantae > Streptophyta > Magnoliopsida > Malpighiales > Erythroxylaceae > Erythroxylum > Erythroxylum reticulatum. The sequence goes on along the minus strand of JANSVA010000004.1, from coordinate 17,650,147 downwards.
ATAGAAAATGAGAGACTTAGATCAAGTTTATTGTATAAGAGATGAAGCAGGACTAGTGCTTGTGGCTAAAAATGATATTTTAGAGGTACTTATATATCCTTTTTAATAAAGGCATAAAGGACAACATCTCTTTAAGTGATCTTAACAGGTTCAAAAGATTTCGTAACTTGTCTCGTTGCAAACATATTACAAGGCAAGAAATTAAAAGAGCTTTGAGGGAAATGAAGAACAAAATGGTAGTAAGGCCAAATGAGATAGCCGTAGAGGTGTGGAAGAGCCTAGGCATAGAGGGTTTTAATTGGTTCGTGAAGTTTTTAAATGTGATCGTTAGGTCCATCAAAATATCGGATGAGTGGAGACTTAGTATGTTAATTCCTCTATACCATTACTAAAGGTATATCCAAAATTGTAGCAACTATAAAGGCATCAAACTACTTAGTCACGCGATAAAGTTATGGGAGAAGGTAACTAAGAAGAGAGTAGGAAAAGTTGGTCCTATTTTGAAGAACTAGTTTGGCTTTATGCCAGGAAGGTCCACGTTAGAAGCTTTACATCTCCTCATAAGATCAATGGAATACTATAGGGAAAGACAAAGTAATTTACACATAATTTTTATCAATTTAGAGAAGGCATATGAAAAGGTACCTAGGGAAATCATAAGGAGGTGTTTAGAGGTTAAAAGAGTTCCTATGACCTATATACATATGATTAAGAATATGTATAAAGGGGAAAAGACTAGATTAAGGACTATAGGAGGAGATACAAAAAAAATTTCTATTAGTGATGGATGAACTTATCAAGAATATCAGGGGATGTGTCTTTGGTGTATATGTTTGTTAAAGATGTTATTTACTGGATGAGACAAAAGAGTTGTCAATGTCAAGTTATAATGTTAGAAGGATACATTAAAATCGAAGGATTTTAAGTTGAGCAGGACTAAGACTAAGGATTTAGCATTTTAACTTTTTGGGCTATGGGAAGGATCCTATTGTAGAGGTAAATATTGGATCAAGAATTATACCATTAAAAGAGTGTTTTCAGTACATAGGGTCTATCATCCAAAGTAATGAAGAGATTAATGAAGATATAATGAACCATATCAGATCAAAGTGACTTATATGAAGAAGTGCATCAAGAATTTTATGTGACAATAATATACCACTCAAACTTAAAAGGTAAATTATATCGCTAAATGATTCGGTTGGCCATGTTATACAGGGTTGAGTATTGGCCCATAAAACAGGTGCATATTCATAAGCTAATGATGGCGGAGATGAAGATGCTCCGTTGGATATGTAAACTTAATAAAAGAGATAGGGTTAAAAATGTAATAGTAAGAGACAAATTAAAGGTGGCTAATACTAATGAAAAATTAAGAGGGACGAGACTTAGGTGGTTCGGACATATTAAAAGGAGACACCTTGACGCTCTAATGAGAAGATGTGAGAAAATAGTGTAAAGTTCTAATCATAGATCTCATACATAATATATATCAAATATATGCAACGGAAAATAAAAACAGAACCTCAAGAACCAGATATACTCATGCATATAGATATTGAAAACAAAAAAACATGAAATGTAAGATGTTTACTTACCTTTCTGATGATCTTTTTCGTTCTATAATCTTCTCCACATTGGGTTGTCGTAAACTATAACAATCAATGTAGACAGTCTCTAATGAAAGTTCTCACAAAGATAGAAAGATGAAACCTCACTAGGAGGTGGCTGGAATTCTTTCTTTGTGCTAGCAAAGATAAGAACTCTTGTGAGAGTTAGAGAGAAAAGAGTGTGTATGTAAGAAAGAACCTTTCTTTCACTTGTGTCTTACATAAGATGTACGAAAATCATCTATATTTTCTGCACCATTTGGCCTTCCATAATCCCCATCGCTAATGGAGAGTTATAGGAAGTTAATGGTCATGATAACATGCATTAATGGAAGTTATGGGAAGTTAATGACCATGAATAGCATGCATTAATGGAAGTTTGGGAAGTTAATGACTATGAATAGCATGCACTAATGGAAGTTTGGGAAGTTAATGGCCAAATTGGAAGCCAATAACACTTGTTTCTAATCCATTCTAAGCAACATTTTCTACCACGATTACATCGCGATACAATGCCAAAACACTCTCTCATATCTTAAATCACCATTCAAGACCATTTTACTCATCCTTCAAATCTCCTATATGTGTGACCAATTAGGTTCCTGGTTATGTTGGCCATTTGAATTAACACTTAATTTAAGTAGGTTAAGAGTGGTATCTAGCAATATGTCATAGCCCCCAATTGACCGAAATGCCAGTGGTTTGACTACAAGCAATATTGCCATGCAATTTGTCCTTTCAACATCTATACCCCACTTGGTTCAGAGTATGGTCAAAGTATCAAATCTCACTATACTGACTACATCACATCTAGTCTAAATGATATTAGATCTTGTCCTGAGGATCTCGTTACTCTATGTATCATTAAAGACTCTCTTCATATCTGCTCTGGCCAGAGACTCCCGAGTAATGACCCCAACAAGAGGTGGTGGGTATTATCTCCTTCTATCAGGAGTGGTGAATCCTTTATTGGCTACTCAATTACTTCCGAATACTTCAAGATGTACCTAATCAACACCCTATAAGTAACCCCTAAAAGGCACCAATGAATGGAGTCAAAGCACAGGATCAGTTTCTGAGATATCCTTGCGCACCTCAAATTAAAGGATACTTGCATTATTGCTATGATAAGACTATCATTGGCACTAGAATAGAATATCCATATGATTGTCTCATAGTAGGTCAATCCAATGTACTTACTACCCTTAATAAGCATCCATATGTTAACTCTAAACAACTCCTATCTACTGCTTATGAGATCTACTACTTATGAGATCTACTGCTTGATATAATCAAGGAGTATAACATGTGCTAGTCTATCCAGATTGATGATATCATATCTCGTTAATCCTATGACTAGGAAAAGTTATATTCTAACATAATTACACATGATAGAAATCTCATTATCATGATCTCATCATGATTTCCTCTATACTATGTTTTGTATTAAGGACTTCATTAAATCAATTTAAGATCAACATCAAATCCATAAACTTATGAGCATCGAAAAAATGAAAATGCCTTTATTAATCATAAAATGATTTGTACAATAAGTGCTAAAGGTGATTACTTTTAGAGCACTTCTCTAACATATAGTACTTACAGATTGTAAGAGAAAAAAAGGAAGGTCTAAGAAGAATTAGAGGGAAGTGATAAACAATGATATGATTTTGTTGGAACTTAACAAGGATATGACCCAAAATAGAAAACTTTGGCATATTAGGATACAAATAAAGGATCTCTTATAAAGAGGTCATTTTGGTTCTCTTAGGTATTTTATACATTTTCTTTCTAGTTTTTCATTTTATAGTTTTTTATACGTAATATTTACCTCTTAGTTACTTAGTTTAGATAATTTTTTTTACTTAGCCTAATTACGTTCTTGACATGGCTTATTTAATTTACTATTGTACTTTTCTTTTTCTAGTTTGTGTATTAACTTAATTATTTTATCTATTATTGTTAATCTTTACTAGGTTCTATATGCACGATATTTGTATATTTTATTTATACGCATTTATTTATATTTTTGTATTATCATTATTTTGCATTACATATAAACCTATCAGAAACAGTCTCTTTATTATGTAAGGGTAAGGCTATATACTACTGAACCTCTCTAGCTCCCACGTTTTAGCATGACTCTCATTGGTGCTATTGTTGTTGTTTTAAATTAACAAACTTTTTAATAAGATTATGTTTTCATTAAATACGTATCGTATTAGTGATGATGTGATAACTCATTTTTTATTTTTATTCTCTATATAAATTCTATAATGGTAAGTGAATTTTATTGAACATTATAGGACTTACTTTCATTAAATATAAATTATTAAATTAATTTATAGTTATTAATCATATTAAATCATAATAAACTTTATGTCCAACCAATCTTTGTCTTCATCATAAAAAAACCCTGTTGACTCTTAAATAAACTTATTCATCCACTTTCCAACCACTAACCACTATCTGCATATCACCTATAATTATTTTTACCATCAAATAGATCACAAATTAGGGTGATGAATGATTAGTGATGACAATGGGCTAGGCCGAGCCCATTGAACAAATCACCAATTAGGATGGCGAATGGGATAGCCCGGGCCTAGGCGAGCTCGCAATTGGTAAGATTGGGCCTGGTCCTACTTAGACCTGAGCCTAGGTTGATCCTTGCTACAGTCTAATAATTTACTAATAGATTTTGTGTCGCTTGACAATAATTACAAGTTTCATTTGGCTTTTCATGTATGCTTAGTTCAATCAAGGTCAGACTGTGACACATTTATAGCTTGGAACTGTCAATAATTTGGAACCTTACTGTTTCCACCTTAGTCAAATGGATGCACAAATCCGTAATAATTGAAACGCAATGTATGTTTGCTATCTATGTTGGTGGAGGCTGATAACAAAACAAAAAAAAATTTGCCTCACAATATTTAGTTACTGATTTAACTGATTTTTGTTCTGTCTTCGGGTGATAAACAAATAAATTTTTTGTTCCTTTCAAAACTGAAGGACAAAATTTCTTATCTCTGTCTTCGAAACAAAACATATAAGTAACTCCCAAAAATACCTGAGACTCAATTTGGTTATTCCTAAAAGATAATTTATGGATGTGGTAATTATTAAAGAAATAGGCTTAAAC
>JANSVA010000004.1:17627879-17639132 GCA_025504915.1 Erythroxylum reticulatum | reverse complement strand
TATTATTATACGAAATTAATTTCTTATTGTTATTGTTATTATTATTATTATTTGTTAACTTTTTTACTAATACAAATGATTCATTTTAAAATAATCAATGAATTACATATTTCTAATCATATTATACTGTAGAGATAATTTAGTCATTAACACTGTTTTTTATATTCTGTCAGCTGCAACCAAACACATTTCTATCATCGAAACGAACACAGTTTTATCTATTTTGTCCATCACAACCAAACACTTCACTGTCTCCAATTTTTATTCTATTTTGTCTCTAAATTTTTGTTTCGTTCCGTCTCTGCATATGGGAGACAGTAACCATACACAGCGTAAAAGTACTCCCTTGGACATCATTGTTTATGTAAGTTTACTTTTCTTTCATTAATTCAAATTTTCTATTTTAAAAAAAATATAATACGTAGTTTTTTTTTCGAGATTGATGTTCATGTTGATAAAGCGAACACACGAAAGAGGGGGGTGAATTGTATGTGTCTTTAAAAAAATTACAAGTTACTTTCAGTTCAAAAGGAAATGACATGAGTCTATCTAAATTAAAACAGTAGGAGCCTGCTGTGCCATAAGATCATTTATAAATGAAAGGAGCCTGTTAAATAATAAAAAGCTTGTTAAATGACAAAAGCTCGCTAGATGAAAAATTCTGTTAAAAACAATTTAAAACAAAAGCATCTATTAAGACTGAAAAAAATCTCTTGCAAGTTGAAAACAGAAGGAGTCTATTATAAAGTGAAGAAGTTTCTTGCTGAAATAAACACACACACAATATAATGTGGAAATTTAAAAGTTAAGAGAAGAGAGAGAAGGGCGCAGTGAATTTATACTACTTCAGCTTACAACCAAAGCCTACGTCTAGTTCCCAAGTATACAACTTGAGTGTTTCACTATAAAAACCAAGTAGTAATTTGATAAGCCTCTTCAAGCTCATGAGTACATATTTTTCAAGGTCTCTAACCTTCCACACTTGAAATATATAACAAGCTTCTAAAAGCTCACAGAATAATAAAATATAAAATCAAAAGTAAGTTCTCAAATACAATTTCTTTTTTGATAGTGTGATTTCAATTTCTAAAATACAATAAGAATGATATGACTCTTAAGAATATAGATGCTACTTAAGTGTTTTAGAAGTCTATGTATGTTCGTTGCTTCATAAGTGATGTTGCTCTTCTTTAAATAGTCATTTTCTTCAACTAGTTGTTACTTCATCTCAATTCTAAGTTGACTTTGGATTTTTCATATCATCTCTGCTGGAACAAAAAATTTTGGAGCTAATTATTCGAAATGGTAAGATCCTCCTGTATGTTAATAAGAAAAGTTTACTAATAAGGTTCTTGCAAGAAAGTAAGTAATTTTCCTCTGATTCTATTCCCTTTAAAAAAATACTGTTATCTATAGAAAGAAATAAATTTAATTTGAATTTTGAAATATTTTATAGTTATCATCAAAATCATTTAAAATAAACCTTGAGCTAACAATCTCCCTATTTTGATGATGACAAGTAATAATAGATATATTTTTCAAAATTCAAAAAGATAATAGATGATTTTGAAAGATACATGTGACTTTTACATGTTTAGACATAATTAGAAAGAGTATGTCTCTTAAGAAAGGAACTTATCATTTATATATCATAGATTTTCATAAGTTCAACAGCAGAATCAATTATATATTTAATCGAGGTAGCATTGACAAATATGCATCGAGAGATATATCATCATATATGCAGAAATATGCAAAAAATATATCAACATAAACTCTCTCTCTCTTTTTCATTATAAAAAAACAAAAGAGTATAAAGAGGAAGTGAAATAAAATAAAACGAAATATGATGAAAAAGTTTTAAACAAATCAATTAACACAGTTAGTTAAGAGTTTTCCTAAGGAGAATTTGCAAAGATAAGTAGTAGAGAATATTCATGTAGAAATAATATCAGAGAGTTTGCACATACCAAGTTCTTTTCTCATCACGCAAAATCTATCTTCAGAGAGTGGCTTAGTGAAAATGCCAGCTACTTATTTCTTAGTATTAACATGCAAAAGATCAATGGTTCCTTCTAAAACATGATCTCTAAGAAAATGATGTTTGATTTCTATATGCTTAGTCCTAGAATGATGCTCATGATTTTTAGAAAGATTTATAGAACTAGTATTATCATATAATATAGGAATATAAGAAAAATTTAGAGAAAAATCCTGTAGTTGATGCTTCATCCTTAAGATTTGAGTACAACAGCTGGCAGCTATTATGTATTCCACTTTAGTTGTTGAAAGCATTGTGCAATTTTGCTTCTTGCAGGACCAAGATACTAGAAATCCTCTAAGAAATTGACAATGACCACTTGTACTTTTTCAATCAACTTTATCTCTTGCATAATCTGCATCACAATAGCTCATAATATCAAATGAATCAGTTTTTGGATACCATAGTCCAAAATCCATAGTTTCATATCAAATGATTCTTTTTACTGCTTGAAGGTGGCTTTCTCTTGGATTTAATTGACAGCATGCACAAAGACAGACACTAAGTATAATGTCTGGTCTTGAGCTTGTAAGATATAGTAGTGATCTAATTATTCCTCTATATTTTGTCTCATCTGTAGCTTTACCTTTTTCGTCTTTATCAAGTTTAGCTCCAGTGTATATAAGAGTAACCATTGGTTTGACATTCTCAAAATGATATTTCATTATGAGTTCCTTTGTATATTTTTTTTGGCTAATGAAGATTCCTTTTTTCTTTTTTTCTAATTTATAATCCAAGAAAGAATGATAAGTCTCCCATCATACTCATTTCAAACTCCACATGCATTAATGCTAAGAATTCTTCACAGAAGGATGGATTAGTAGCACCAAATCTTATGTCATCAACATATATTTGCACTATGAGTAAATAACTCCCCTTTCTCTTAATAAATAAGGTTTTATCGACCTTTCCTCTTTCAAAGTTATTCTTAAGTAGAAAATTACTTAATTTCTCATACCATGCTTGAGGAGCCTGCTTTAAACCATATAGAGCTTTGGCTAACTTCATCACATAATTTGGATGGTTTTCATCTTCAAAACCTAAGGGTTGCTTAGAAAACACTTTTTCATTAATGTAGACATTTAAGAATGCACTTGTACTATCCATTTAGAGTAGTTTGAAGTTTCTATAGAATGCAAATGTAAGAGTCCTATTGTTTCTCTCAATAACTCCATTTTGCTAAGGAGTCTTTAGGCATGAGAAGTTCTGAGTTATACCATTTTCATTGTAGAAGTCTTCAAATTTTCTGTTATCAAATTCTCCTCCATGATTGCTCTGAATCAATGTAATGTAGTACCCTCTTTTAGTCTGAACTTTCTTGTAAAACTTCTCAAATATTTCAAAAGTATCATCTTTATTTGATAGAAAATAAACCCTGTAAATCTAAAAAAATCATTTACTATAACAAAACCGTAGTATTTGCTACCAAAACTTTGAGTCCTAGTAAGACCAGATAAATCTATGTGAACGAGTTCAAGTGGCTAGTTAGTATTCATAACATTTTTTGGAGGAAAGATGCTTCTGATTTGTTTTTCCTTTTAAACAAGCTTCATAAACCTGATTGCTTTCAATTTACAAATTCGACAGTCCTCTTACTAACTCAATTTTGGGACAATTTTGATAAAATGCTCATGCTAGCATGTCTAAATCTTCGATGCAGGATAAGTGAATCCTTTTCTATTGAGACAAAACACTTGTCACTTTGAGAAGATATATCTTCCAATTGAGCACAATATATATTCTGATTTCTAGGACCAACAAATACAATATTATTATTAAGATTGTCAATTATTTCACAATTTGATGCATAGAAAGTAACTATATAACCTTTATCATATAATTGACTTATGCTAAGCAAATTATGTTTCAATCCATCAACAAAAAAAAACATTATCAATAGAAGTAGAGTTAGAATCATCGATTGACATGCGATATTTCACCTCGAAACATACGTTTGAGATGGTTTTTCATTTTTCTAAAGTAACAAGAGTGGCTAATATGACCATGTTTTCCACAATAATCGCACAAAACAGATGAATGATAGTTGTTATGATTTTTGCCACTTACTAAGTTCATGTTGTGTTATAGCTATTGTTGGATTTAACAAAGAAGTTTTTGTACGACCTAATATTGTTATTTTCACTATATCCTATTCTGGACTTATCAAAAACAAATTTACCACTCCCAAGTAATGCATCAAGATTGTCTCTTCCATTAACAAAAGTAGCAAGATCTTTTTTAAGAGAAACCATTTTCTTAGCACATTTTTCTTTTTCGAGTTTTAAAACAGTAACTTTCTCTTCTAGTTGTTTTATCTTAGCAGAGTCATTTTCAAGTAATAAGTTTTCTAACTAAATTATTTTTTGTTCCAAGCATTCTCTTTTAGGAACTATTTGTTTATTATCATTTTCAAGATAAGTGACTTTAGACAACAAATCTTTGTTTTTCGATTATAATAATTTAATCTTATTCATTAAAGATTCATCATTGTTTTTTGACTTTTCAATCTTTTTGAAATATTCCATTGTTAATCTTTTGTACTGATCATATAAATCATGATATGCATCTCTAAATTCATCAATTTCAATATCAAAGTCAGAATAATATACCTTATCATCTCCTGATTTGGCCATAAAGTAAACGTTGTTGACTTCATCATGTTTTTCTTCTTCAAAGTTATCAAAAATATCATTTGACCAAGCTAAATTCATAGCATGTTTTTTGGTTTCCTATTTTCTTTCTTGTCCTTTTGAAGAAGATAACATTCTGGTCTTATGTGTCTAGACTTCTTGCATTGATAACATATAATTTGATTATTTTATGTATTGCTATTGCCACTACTGTCTTTTGATAGGAACCTATTGTTTCTAGTTTTCTTATTTCCTTCTCTTTTCTTCATGAGCTTCTTTTTGTAGAAGCGAGCATATTTTCTGACCATGAAGTTGAATTTGTCATCTCTATCTATTTGGAACTCAATATCACTTTCATCATCATTTGATGGATTTGATTCGTAAACTACTTTTAGTGTCATTCCTCTTCTATATGAGAATCCTTCATCTTGCCTAAGCTCAACTTCATCAATCGTTAAGTCAAGTGAGATTGTACCCAGAATTTGTCTATTGTTTCTTCCTGTTTCATACAAATAGTCTCATATTGATGCACTAAAAAACTTAGTCTATGTTTCTTTACCTTATTCGTTTCTTCGAAAGTAACTTGAAGCTTGTCCCAGATTTCTTTTGTTGTAGAATAGTAGGATATCTTTTCGTACTCTTCTGGAGATAGTGCACAGATAAGATGATTTCTTGCTTTGGCATTCAACTATGCATTTCTTCTATTGGCATCAATCCACACTTCTACATTATTAACAGTAGGAGGTGTAGCTCCAACTTTCATAGCTAGCCAGATTTCGATATCCACCGATTGAAGATAGATGGTCATTCTCTCTTTCTAAGGAGTAGTTGTTTCCATTGAAGTAAGGAGACTTTGAGACGGATTGTCCTTTAAGGTTTCTTAAGTTGTTTGTCATGATCTATTATATGTTGTAAAACATAATAAATGTGAAACCTGTATCTGATACCAAATGATAAAGCAAATACATGCAAGAGGAGGTTGAATTGTGTGTGACTTAAAAAAATTTGCAAGTTACTTTCAGTTCAAGAGGAAATGATAGAAGCCTGTCTATAATTAAAACAGTAGTAGTCTGTTGTGTAATAGGATCCTATATAAATATATGGAACCTGTTAAACGATAAAAAACTTGTTAAACGACAGCAGCCTGCTAGATAAAATGTTTTGTTAAAAACAATTTAAAACAGAAGGCGTCAGTTAAGACTGAAAAAACCTCTTGCAATTTGAAAACAAAAGGAGTCTATTATAAGTGAAGGAGCCTCTTGCTGAAATAAACACACACATACACACAATATAATGTGAAAATTTAGAAGTTAAAAGAAGAGAGAGGATGTATTCAATTTATATTGGTTCGTCTTACAACCCAAGCTTACATCCAATCCCCAAGTATCAAACTTGAGTGTTTCACTATAAAATAGTTTGACGAGTCTCTTCAATCTCAGGAGTCTATATTTTTCAAGTTCTCCAACTTTCCACATTAGTAGTGTATAACAAGTTTCTAAAAACTCACAGAAGAATAAAATGTAAAATCAAAAGTAAGTTCTCAAATACAATTTCTCTCTTGATAGAGTGATTTCACTTTCTAAGGCATAATAAGAATGATATGACTCTCAAGAATATAGATGTTGCTTAAGTATTTCAAAAATATGTGTATATTTGTTACTTCGCAAGTGTTGTTGCTGTTCTTTAAATAGTCATTTTCTTTAACTAGTTGTTACTTCTATCTTAATTTTGAGTTAACTTTGGATTTTCAATATCATCTTTGCTGGAGCAAAAATGGCCAGAGTTAATTGATCGAAATAGTAAGATCCTCATGGATGTTAATGAGGAAAGTTTACTAATAAGATTCCTACGAGAAAGGAAGTAATTTTCTTATGACTTTATTTCCTTTAAAAAAATAACATTATCTATATAAGGAAATAAATCCAATTTGAATTTTAAAATACTATATAGTTATCATAAAAATTGTTAAAATTAAACCTTGAGCTAACACATGTTAGTTTATACCCTTACGACCAGTTATTTAGATGCAATTTGATGTATAACATTATTATTTGTTAATGAAAAAGGCATTCTTTATCTTTTGTATTAAGTTAATTATATTTGATATTTTAATACTGAAGACAATATCCTTGGAATAATTACTGTATAATTGAAATTATGATGAGATCATAATTTTGAGATTCAATTTACATTTACGCATTATTCCTAAATGTTCCTAGTTACAGTTTCATCAAAATGGGATATTGTAAAATGGTAAAACTGGCACACATTTTGTTTCTTTCTTATGAAGAAAATAATTGCTCTCATAAATTAAAGTATGGAGATACTTGAACTAATGTGTGGGTGATTATTAGAGAATAAGTCACTGACCTGACTCGACTATGAGGATCCAAAATGGAATATTACTAATGTGTTTGTGGATTTTCTCATAATGATGGTTGTATAATTTATCTTTAGACTTGAGATTACCAAGATATCTCATATGGAAATTACTATGTTTTGATGCTACTTATGAACTGTCCTAGGATAATTCAGTTGGTAGTATTTGGATGTAGTATGAACTATATGGAAATAGTTGAGTAAGTCAATATAAGGTTCGTCACTCTAAAGTAATTAGAGATAATATTCTACTGTTCTTGATTAGTAGTAATTTATGGAATTCTCTAGTCAGAGTGAATTAACATTTGAACATGTTTTTTCAAATTTCAACTATAAATCAATTACTAATTAGCAAGAACGAATGTGATTGAACCAAAAGAGTGGACACTATATCCATACTCTGTCCAATTGGAATATTGGATGATGAAATGATTAAATTATATATCATAATCATGCATGGATATGTTAAGTCAACTACTTTGATATTCCTGATATTTAACTGGTGATGACATATTGCTAGATGTCAATCTTAATTATGATTATAAATTGTTTAATTGGATAACTAAAGATAAATTAAAAGGAGTTTTAATTTATCTTATTATAATTGTGAATTAGAATTATAATTTATAATTATTGTCAATATATTATGAACCTAATATGTCACACATCAAAGAGCAATTTGTGAAAGAAAAATCAACTTAATTAAGTTAGACTTAATTATAAAGTTTGAGAAACTTTTGAAGTCAAATATGAGATATTTGATTTTATTAAAATTAATTTAATTATAGTTATAATTAAAGAATTTAATTTTAATAAAATTAAAAAATCCTAATGATTTTTCTTTTAAAAGAAAGAACAAACAAAGAAGCTGATACTTCTTGTTCTTTCTCTCAAAAGTTGAGACATTGCTTTAATGGATGTTATTAGAGGCTGAACGATTAAACAGCTCGTGGTACGTGGTGAAAAACTTCTCAAAAGATTTCAACAGGAAATACAAATCAGGTATAATTCATATTTTGCGATTCATGTTTTTATTCAAGTTATGCAATTATCCAGATCCGGTTAAAATTGATAAAAAAATTTCTACTATGTCCATGATTTAATCACGATTAAATTCCAATAGTTCAACTCCTAGGACTTGAATATGAGACATCTGATGCAGTTACCATTGCTACGGCGAACATATATATGGATGTTATAATGGAATTTGGGGGAAAATTGGTGAAGTCTTTGAATGAATTTGGCTTCACAATAAGGTTACTTTAATTAAACACAGGATTAGTTGCCCCATGACTTGCATGGTTAGGCCTATTTATTGACTTGCATGATTAGGCCTATTTATTACTACTTTTATTTTTAAATTTAGTAAAAAAAATCTATTTATTTAAATTAAAAATTAAAATTTTGTTTCTTTAATTTTTATAACTTAAGAAAACTTATATAAATTGAATTTTGTTTTCTATTTTCGTTTTTTGTCATGATTGATTCATCATCAATTAAAGATATATTACTAATTATTTAATGTTAATTAATTATTTGATTTATTTAAAATTTGACAGTTACTTTAAATTTTAGTTTTGCTTAAATTTAATAATTATATAATGTATAAATTTAAATTTAAATATCTTAAAATACATAAATTTCAAATAAAATTCGTTTGAACAATTAAAATATTTATCAACAAATAAATATTAATTTATAAATGATGTTTATTTCCTTTCAAGAATCCTCATGATTGTCAAATTTGAGATAATAATTAATGTTTTATGTAGATCAATTCATCCATATATATATATATGCACTAACTAATCAAAACATATAACATAATAGTTTCCTTTACAAACAAACAAACAAATATATATATATATATATATGCACTAACTAATCAAAACATATAACATAATGGTTTCCCTTGTAAGGATCTATTAGTTTTTCTTCAGGTTTAATGCCACAGATGAAATGCAACTGACAAAAGAAGTTATTTCGTGGGAAATTTTGATAAAAATATTGTAAATTTATATATTTCTATCTAATTCAATCAATTTCAAATATGAAATTTTATCCTTAGCCAGCATAACTTGATATAGGTATTGTTTTGGTCGATTATTTTTGAGGCCCTTTTTAATAAATAAATTAACAATCATTTATTGACGGATTAAAAAGTTTTTAGTTATTTCATTTTGTCAAACTGCTAATGATTATGTTTTATAGATTGAATTCTATCTACTAAGGAGCGTTTTCTTCTGACAAATGAGAAATGACTAAAAGACTATTATATTCAAAAATTATTACAAATTATTGAAAGAAATAAAGATAGAGATAAAAAAAGATAATAAATTTAATATTTAAATTTAATATTTTTAAATTTAATTTTTAAAGTCAAATTAATATCAACTTTTGATTAAAATATGCAAAGAATTATTATCGCATTACATACGTCTTCCTTTAAATTTAAAAGTAAACAAAAAGATAATTGAAAATATCGAGCAAATTATACATACAAAGAATGGAAGAATACCCAATATAGTACTCATATATTTTATAAATTATTTTTTAAAGTTATATTTTATAAGTAATTTTGCTAAATATTTTTAAATAATTAATTAATATTATCCAATCAAATAAGCTATATTAATTACGAATCAGCTAATAGTGAATTGTCAAAGAAGATGATGATTCAAATAAACACGTTCTTGTGCTCTAACGCGACTGAAATTTTTGTGTTGGTCTAAGTCTAACGTAAACGCAACTGGAAAGTCTAATTTTCTAGAAGGTCAAAGGCCAGGAATTTTGGTCCAACTATCAAAAGCTTTAAGTAAAATAATCATTATCATATGGAGTCAGCCGTCAAACATGTTGACGTCACATAAAGATTTGCTTGCGTCATTTTCCCTTGTCCTTGGCGATCTGGAGGCTGAATGTTATCAGATTAAACACCCAGGTCCAGGTGGGAATTCATACTATATGGTCACTTACTAGGCAACAATCAACCCCTGTAGTTGTCGTTAATCACCATAGTTATATTTAAACTAAATTTTAGGTTTGACATTAACAAATTTTAAGATAAAAACTTCTTACCTTTTCACTTATATTTAATATTTGATAACTTTTAATTAGCGTGATTTAAACTTTTTATCAACTTCTCATCTAACGTTTGTCTTAAAAATAATAAGAAATTGACAAAAATATGTAATTGACAAAAATATAAAATTATCGATAATAATCTAATAATAAATATTTTGTGGAAAAAAACTCTAAACTTACATGAAAGTATTAAAAAGTATTTGTACTTTTCTTCTATTGTTGTAGGGACGTAAATTGAATTTATAGATGTGAAATAATTTAAAAATCTTACATGTACAGTTATAATTTCTAAAAAAGCAATATGTAAAAAGTTTAAAAGTGTTGTAATATAAACTTAATGAATCTATTTAAAAAGTTCAATACGCTGAGAATAATATGATAATTTTCGGAATACGTGAAAAATAATATTATGTTAATTTTTAGTTTCTATATTATTTAATTATTACAATAAAATTTTAATATTTTGAAAGTTTAAAATTAAATTCACTTTTTTCCGAAGTATATATGTGGGGAATAGTTATAGTACCTTATTATAAATACATAATTTTGAAGAAGTATAATAGTTTTTATAAATAAATATTAGAAATATTTTTATAGCATATCTTAACTTGTAATAAATAATATTTGTTTTACTATAATGTACCATAAATAAAAGTTTTCAATAATAGAACATTAGAAATCAATAATGTTTTGATATATATTATTCTTTTATTATAAACAGACCTATTTGAAAAAGTACAATACACTTCTTATAACAGAGAATAAAGTGATAATCTTTAGGATACGTGAAAATAATATTTAAAGTTAATTACACTTTTTATAGAACAGTGTTAATTTTTAACTATTATATTATTTTATAGTAAAATCAAATTTACCTTTTTCACTATACACACACACACACATAGAATAGTTACAATACCTTATTATAACCACATAATTTTGGATAAATATAATTTTTCATAAATACATATTAAAATGTTTTAATTTTGTAGCATATGTTAAATTGTAATAAATAATAGTTGATTTTACTATAATATATCATAAATAAATGTTTCAAATAATAGTATATTGGAAATCAAGAATGTTTTAATATATTTGATTTTATTTTCACATTTAATA
>JANSVA010000004.1:17572769-17618159 GCA_025504915.1 Erythroxylum reticulatum | reverse complement strand
ATAAAATCTTCAAAGATTGTGTTTTACTTGGAATCAACTTCTGAAATTTTAACTGCAGAATTATTCCATCCTTAGGCATACCCATGCTTAATCTCTGAATTTCTGTCAATTTGAGAATTTTCGGATTTTCTTCCTTCTTTTGCATCCTTTTTCATCCCTAAGGTGTTGAAAACCATATGTAAATAATTATAGAGCAATTCCATCAATTTTGGATAATAATTTCCACACCTTAATGAAAATTAAGTCTAAAATATATGCAATTTATATGACTTAACACATACACAGAACGAATAGGTACAGAGAAAGGGGATCGCCTTGTCAGATGCCGCGGGAGCTGTTAAAAGCATAACTGAGTTCCTTATTCCATTGAACTTGGAGAGAGACACTAGAGACACATTTCATGATGAGCCTGATCAACGAAGTTGGGAGACCGATGTCAATAAGCATATCTTGTAAGAACTCCCAAGATAGCCTATCGTACACTTTCTCCAGACATAATCACCATAAGCCCTTTCCAACTAGATTTTCGTCTCATCGTATGGATAACTTCCTAGGTGATAATGATATTATCTGTAATCAGGCGCCTAGGAACAAAGCTGCAATGGGTCGAGGCTACCAGCTCATCCAGGTACGGTTGGAGTCTATACACAATGAGCTTAGTAATGGCTTTGTAAAGCACCGAGCATAAGGTGATAGGGCGAAACTGCATAATGGAGGTGGGAGACGGAGTCTTAGGAATAAGAACCATAATGGTGGGATTCAGATCCACTTCCCAATTCTCATGGAGAAAAATTCTGTGAAGAAAAGAAGACACCGAGGGACCGATAGTATCCTATTGGGACTGGTATAAGAGAGTTGTGAACCTGTCAAACCCGGGAGCCTTGTTAGGGGCCATATTGAAAAACGCCTTCTTGATTTCATCGGGTCGAAGAGGACGACATAGCTCCTCTTTAGTTTCCTGAGTTAGGGTGGGGAAGTGACCACGAATGTCCAAGGAAGGGGGCTGCAGGAGTTCGGCCTAATAAAGGTTCGCGAGGTATTGTTGTGCTAGCTCTCTAAGTATCGCAGGATCGGAAATAACTGTCCCCGTCTCATCTTTACTGGAAGTAACCCTCCTTTGTCACCATCTAGAGCTCATGATCATATGAAAATACTTGGTATTACGGTTGCCTTACAATAACCATTGACTTCTGGAGCGCTGATGCCAGTATAGTTCTTCTTGGTACAGAACTTGCTCCAATTCGAGACGAAGCTCTTCCTCCAGAGCCTACAGAGAACTTGAGGCAAAATCTTCCAAACGTTGTTGAATGTCTTCGAGAAATGCCAGGAGACGTTTCTTCTGGTGGAAGATATTACCAAAGATGTTCTTGTTCCAAGACTGAAGATGTTCAGAGAAACAGTTGAGGGCTCCATTGAAATCCTGACTTGGTAGGGTCCAGTTCTCCCCCACAAATTGAATAAAGCCAGGATGGGTAAGCCCAGCCGTCTAAAAACAAAAAGGGTGACCTGACAAAGGGTGGGCCTGCGGATGGTGAAAAGTGATGAGACTAGGTCAATGGTCTGACTTCAGGAAGGGAAGATGGCTGACGGTAGTATTGGGGAACAAATCGAGCCACGAAGTCGAACAAAAAGTTTGATCGAGTTAGGTTGATATTTGGCCACGTCTCCAAGTGAATCGGTGGCCAGAAAAACTGAGGTCTGAGAGGTTACAACTGTACACGCAGTCTCAGAAGAGCGAATTGACAATAGGTTAAGAACTGGAATCGCCATGTTGGTTGCGACTTTCCAGTTTGGCATTGAAGTCGCCCCCTATAAACCAAGGGTTGTGAGTAATCCCAGCAATAGTACGTAAATAATGCCAAAGATATTTTTGGAGCGAGTAGGTAGGGCTAGCATAGATAGCTGTAAAGTCAAAAGTGAGGTGATCCCACATTATGGAAGTGTGGACAAATTGGCAATGGGCTAGCAAAATTCAGACCTCAATATTGACTTTCCAAAGGAGCTAGATACCCCCGAAAAAGCCTTCAGCTTCCACTTGGAAGGACTGGGAAAAGCCTAGGCTTCTAATGACCTTTACAGCCCGGGGTTCACTGATCTTAGGTTCCACAAGAACGATAAGAAGCGGATGGAGTAGACAGATATGATTTTTGACAACAGGCTTGAAGGTTCGACCTCCAGCCTCTTGATAGTTCCAAATTAAAATAGACATAGTAATAAAAAAGAGAGGGAAGAGACGACCCATCTATTATACCCGAGGGGGAGTAGCAATGGCAATGTGTGCCAGATCCTGGTTACCTAAGGGAAGTTATGCAGAGTCCTCCATCTACGTATCGGAATTGATGCATATCGGAATCGATTTGTGAACCTGGGTCCGAGTTGGGATCGTGTCCTAAGTTCAGTGGACGAGACGGGGGAAGCAAATAGGTTTGATTAGAACCAGATAAGTAGTCTGGACTCTCGATAATAGTGGGCTCGACATCCATATCTCGGTAGCCCAAGTCTATTAGAGGTGGTAATTGAATATTCGGATCATGAATGATAATTTCAGAATGTGAAGGGATAATAATGGTCGTATAGGTCGTGGATGGGTTGGGGGCTGGAGGGATAGGGGATGGTAGGTGGGCCTATCAGGGAGGAGGAGTTATGCTGAACTAGTGCTGGAGACTGGGTAGGGCGTGGAGCAGTCGGGCCCAACGAGGGGGCCTAGGAGGGCTGGGTAGTGCATGTAGTAGCCTGGCCCAGCGAGGGGACTTGAGTGGAGCTAGACGGCATCATCTGGATGCATGTGGGAGGGGGTAGTTTGGGTGAGTTAAACGATGCACGGCCTGTACGTTGCAGGGTGGTAGTCTGTTGGGTTAGGGAATTTTTCCCTTTATTTTTGACCAGCGAACCGATGTGAGATTGATGGGGCGTTGTCTCCATCGAGTCAGAGTGAGTCGTTGGTGGCTCTAACACTAAGCCATCCAGCGTCGAGTAACGCAAACCTAGGAGTCTTCGTGGCTGGAGGAGATGGCAGTCACGTGGCGGTGCAATTTGGGGTCGAACGGTGGACGATGTGCTCTTCGCTGGACCTGCATCCAAGGTCCGAAAGCCGAGGGTAGAGAGCCTCCGGTGGGATCTTCGACATGACTGGAAGTCGAGGCAGGTGACATTGGGTCATCCGCAGGGCAGGTGACGTTGGGTCATCTGTAGGGGTCTCTGGTGCGGGTGGAGTGAGGGGTCGTGAGGGACAGGCCTCCATGCTATGGCCGACCAAACCGCAAGTGAAGCAGATGGGAGGGAGACCCTCATAGGCAACTTTAATCGATTCCCCATCCAGTTCTACGAAAGCCGGAAGTGGAGAGCTGTGATCAGGGTTCACCACTACCTGAATAAACTTTCCATGGTGAGTGAGTTGCGTGTTGCTATCGATTTTAACAGTCCGCCCTACCAAATTTCCCAAAGCATTGAGTATTGAAACGTGGTATCTTGCCACCGAGAGTTCAGGGAATCTCACCTATGCCACCACATAGGTGATTTTACCAGTGGAAGGCCGGAATGATGGATACCATGGTTTGATAGAGAGAGCTTGACCGGTGATTATCCGCGGGCCTTGGGTGAGGGTGCGGATGTAGTCGTCCTCCTCCTTGAAATTTATAAGTTAAAATTCATTTTCTAGATCAACCAATTTCAGTGGCCCTTTTTGTTTCCATAAGGCAATGAGTCGTGTTTTAAGCATGTTGAAGCTGAGTTTTCTGCCCAGTAATTTGATGATCACAGCATTAGCCCAGGCTTAATCAAGTTTGTCTTTAAATGTATTCGACAGTTCGAGTCCTAGGCCATATTTTCCTTGGATAATTGCTATATCGCCTTCATCCAATTCTATAAAATCATCTTCTGGCCATTCAAGATCCTTGTGGCTTGAGCCAGGGTCGGAGGTACCTGAAAGCACTGCGCTGTAGCTTAAGGGATTATTCTGAAGAGCTGGAGTGGGATCGAAAATGTCAAGAGAGAATCTGATTTGGAGACCACAATCCTATTTATAGTCAGTTTTGACTTATGGGTCATTGTGAGCCCATTAATTACAATGACTCATAACGGGCTTCTACACATCAGGCCCATATTAATAATTAATTAATATTTCTATAGGCCCAATTAATTTAATAAAGTTAGATCACATTTTATTAAGCCTATAACTGAGAAAGAAATCTACGTACATATATTTATACACGTGGCCCATAAAATTTTAACAATAAATTGATTTTAAATTTTAAATTACATAAAAGAGAATAATAGTATAAGGATTAACTAGAGGAAATTTCTTTCATCATTGTTATTTTGTCCTCATGTAATCTTAAAAGTTCATTCCAAATCATTCATTTATTAGTTGGTCGGTTAATTACTCATCTATTCTTTATGACTGGAGGATGATGGCTGGACGTTGGATGATGGTAAGAGGAGGAGAAGTCCGAGATGAAGAGTGTATAGCTGCACAACAGGGGTGATATCGAGCGGTGATGGTAGGAAGTGAGCGGCAATGAATGACTAATTGAGTGATAGAGTAAGGATTGGAAAGGGAGGTGAGTTACCATTTTCAATTTTGTCCCAAAAAATTGTAAAATTTTCAATTTTGCCTGGTAGTTTACAGATATCTTGGGTGTCAATTGGTACCAACCAATATCATCTAGCATATGTAGGTATCGTCTGGTATTATAAACTGATACAAAATATGTGAATAATGTATCGTTAACCAATACGGTTGATACTAGCCGGTATGGTATGATACTCATATCCTTGGTTAGAAGATAATGATTTTCAAAAGTTTCTTATAACACAAAAACATTTTCAAAATAAAAATTTGATAATCATAAATAAATATATTTAAATTAAATCAATGACTTCCATATTGATGATTTAAGCCAATGTGGATGTGTGAACCTCTTTGCACTTGAAATGCTACTTATTTGATATTTGAAATATTTAAAATAAGGAAGAGATAAATGAAACTTTTAAAGTATAAAATTCATTTTTGAAACAGAAAATGATAATAATACAAAGATATTTTTGATGTTTGTAATCTTAAGAACATCATTTTTTATATTTTAATAATGAATTTATGATAATAAACGGGTTTTTAAAAATTTCAAAACTTATAAGGACATAAATGCAATTTTTTAAAATATAAAAAATAAGTTAAGAAAACGTCTAAACTATGCAAAGGTTCAACATTCTCAATCCTAAATTTTATTAACAACCAAAGATCATTACGCACCTAGAATATCAACATATATAAGATTTGGTACAGTCTTTTGAATCATTATTATGAATACTGTACTAGATTGGGCTCTGGTACAATATCAATTAATATTGAATACTGTTTTAAGTATTTTTTTAAAAAAATACAAAATAGTTCTAAATTTTTTAAAATTATATTATGTTATATATTTTTTAGTTTTACATCAACTTTCTCTAAACATAATAATAATATAAATTTCAAATAACAATTATCTTATTATTTCTATTAATATTATTTTACATATTTCACATATACCATAATTAATATAAGAAAACGATATTTAATTATCATACATATATAAAAACAAGAATAATGAAAATATTTAAAATATTACAATTTAAATCATATAACAAAGAATAATTAAATTAAAACATCATATAGTCAGAATAATATAGATTTATGATTCCATAAGCATTCCAATAAGAAGCAATGCAACAAGAGTTTGTGTCGAGAAATGTAGCTAAGTAGAAGTGAAATTTGAAATAAAAAAATTAATAGTTAAAAGTTTTATATTTATATTGCTTAAATAGAATTTAATATATATGCCAAATATAAATTAAACTAAAATAAAGAGAAAAAATGAAAAACCTAAAACTTTATTAAATGGAATATCTGCCTTAAATCATATCGACCTTAATTTTTATTTGGTATAAAAATCATCATCATTGAGAGGAGTCTTATTATTACCATCATTAGAATTCACTAAAATAAATAACATGATAATACTTTTCTATCTAAAATTGTCTTCCAATTCTTTATCATCTATTCGCTTAAAAATTGATATAGTCAAGGTAAATTGGATCTATAGAATTACTTGTTTTATTAAGAGTCCTAATAAACAAAAAAATATTAAGAAATTAAAAAGTAAATTTAACTTAATAATTATAATAACATATCTTTCTCGAAGCTTTAAGTTGTATCAAACAAAGACTAAATTATTCAATCTTTTATGTTCCGATTTATTTCTTTTATTAGAATGAATGAGTTCAAATGTGCTCCAATTCCTCCCACACCCTATTGCACTAATACATTGACTTAGAATTCAAATTGCAAAACCTTTGTGATTTTAGAAATCCACTTTTGAATTGTCCCACCTATCAACTGTAAGACAACAAAGTAACCTTACAAATAAAATAAAGTAATGATTAATCTCCAAAAAGTAACAAAAGTGAAAAAAATAACTAGAATAAGTTTGTCTCTTTGATGAATTGCAATAGGCATCCCAATATCACTAGATGTATATCCTTGTATACTTCCATTTGTGAGCCAAGGAGATCTTGCATCATCTCATCTGCAACAATTATTATGATAGTTAATATCATTTCCTTATTAACTTTAACTTTCTTAGTAAAACTTGGTATAAAATAGACATTAGGATTTGAAAGTATCCCAGCTGCAAACAATGAAGAGTAAAGCTGTCTTTTTCATCTTTTATTGATGACTACAAGAAAAGGTGTGTGAAAAAAATACTTACTTTTTTTATATTAGCTTTAATTGCTTCCTTCGCTCTCCCTATGTTATCATAAAAATAGCCTATTGTTGCTTTCTTATCACCAATAGTGAGATGAAATACTCTCATTAAAGGCTCATAAACTCAAATTACAAATTAACATTGGGACTAAAATTCATGATCTTTAAGTATAATTTTGGAAAGCTCCATTCCATCATTAGTCCTGACATACTGAGATACAATCTATTTATCACTTATAAGCATTTGTTTTACCTCCTTCTTTATTAGAACAAGATAAAAGTTATAAGAAACTAGTCACAAATCTATAATTGTAGGACAACACAAATTCCTATCACTGGTGAAACCCCTTCTCCTCAAATTTAAGACCCATGCAAGATTATAGATGAATTTGGTCACTTTTCTTATTTTCTGCATAGTTTCATCAATGATAGGAAAGTATCTAAGATCTCATCTATTTTCCAACATTATATCAATATAATGTGTAGTATAAAAAGTCTAATAAAAAGAATCATACTTATTTTACAACCTTTTTCTAGTTAATTTATAAGCAAACTCATCTTCATTAATAAATTGTACAATATTTTTAGGCCAACTTATTCATAACTTTATCAAATATTTAAAATAGAGTATCATCATTTCTAATAAGTCCAAATGCATCAACAGACTTTAAAAGCATCATCCCCTTAACAGAATAAACTAAAAAATTGATAATGGACTTGTGTTTTCTATTTTCCCATCTATCTTATATGATTGAATATTTATAAATTGCTCAAGTCATTCTTCTTTCATCTAAACAACTTTTTATTTAAAAAATAGAGCTATTTAGAAGATAACTGCTGTAGTCATCAATTGAAGGAGCTTTATATCTTAAATCATAAGAGATAATAGCATTACCATATGCTAGCAATAATAAGACTGAATAATATTAAATAATACACCTATATCATACCACCATCTAGCTATTGTCATTTCCACATTTTTTTCTTCGTTAGATTATAAGACACTACAAATTGAAGGTTGAGCTCAAGATTTATTTATAATGTAAAAAAGTTAGACACATGTATTCTTTTCTTCCTTACATCAGGTGCAACAGTCCTTTCTTGTTGGGTAGTAATATCACTTTCAACATCTCTAATATCATTCTAACCATTGCTAAAAAGAAATTTCAGTAATAATTTTGTAGTTTAGTCTTTGCTTTATATCTTTCTGACACTGATACTTTTTAAGCAAAATTTGCATTTGTCATTTCATGTTGTGGCTAACTTTCTTATAAGGCTTTGCATTCCTTTGATCATAGCTAAATACTTCTTTAATATGGTGATTCCTCAACCTTTTAAATGTTTTTTGTAATATAAACAAATGATATAGTTCTTTATTTTAGAAACCAACCTAGTATGAGCCCAAGTTCGATCATCAAATTTTCCTATTTCTACACAGTCTAAATTATTAAGATTACTTGAAATTTTCTCAATTTATTTGTAAATATATTTAATTAAATTAATAATTTCTTATGAAAGATAGACGTTATTAGATATGAAAGTAAATTTACTTATTAACATATTAACTAACAATAATAACAACAACATCCTAGTAGAAGTTTCGTTAAGATGTAGGGCTTGAGGATGTGTAGTAGTATGCAACCTTACCTCCAACTATTAGTAAAGATGTTGTATCCAGTAGAAGATTTAGTTAAACAAGCAAATGTAGCAGGAGAATTTTCAGGACAATCTGAACGTTAATACAATTCATATTCAACACATATAACTCTAGTTGGAGAGACCATCTAAATTTTTTATATCGTAATACATGAATAAATCAACTAGCAGTTAATTTTCAATAGTAGATGCAAACCCATCCTCCCAAGCAACCACAACAAGCTCAAACATCTAATCTAGTATATTCGTAAAGATATTGTAAAATTTTTTAGCTATTAATATCTTTAAATTTCAACAGGATAGTAGAACCAATATTTATAATTTAGAGAGGCAGATGGATTAGATAGCTACTACAATTAACCATTTAGAGGCACACAATTTTTGTAAATTTCCATATAAAATAATGATAAACCTAAAAGAAGAAACTTGTACAATGATATTAAGAAGCATAAAGGAATTGGAATTTCTAAACAAAATACTAGCTACAACCTCAAAAAAAGAAATGGAAGAGGTAGTAAAAACTTATGAGGAAATGGAAGGTAAATATACTTCTTTAAATATATATATATATATATACATGTTTCTCTTTTTCCTAAAGCTTTAGTAGATAACTGGAAATATGATTGTAATGTGTCTTTATATGAAAATTTAAAAAAATGCAAGGTGAATATTCTACATTTTGATGTTATTAAACACGTTCCTTACTAGGTTAAATTTTTGAAAAAGTTATGTACAAGGTTAAATTTTTGAAAAAGTTATGTACAATGAAAAGATAAAGTTAGGAAAAAATGTTTTGACAATTATTTGGAAAAAATGTTTTGACAATAACCTTCCTAAAAGAAAAGGACCTAGGTATATTTTACATTCCTTACACGATAAGTGGCATCCGAATTTAAAAAACCACTTTAGATTTTAGAGAATTCATTAATGTTATGCCATATTCAATATGTTTGGCTCTAAATCTTGTACCTTTGAAATAAACTAGTGTAATAATCCAACTAGTTAAGTGTTCTAGTGCTTGTCCTAAGGGAGCAATATAGGATCTTTTAGTTCAAGTGGATAATAGGGATTTTCTGTTAGATTTTATATTTTACAGATGGGTAGTAAAGATGTTTCTTCTTTATTCTTAATTTTCTTTTGAATAACCTTTTCGAAACCTCTAAAACTAAAATTGATGTTCATGATATGTTTTTAAAGATAATGTTTGACGGTGATATAATTAAATTCAACAATTAAGATGCCATAAAAATTCCTAATGATAAACAAAATGTTGTTTTCGTGAATTTCATTGACACCTTGGTAGATAATTTTTATTTACATTGGGCAGGTGAGCTTTGAACAATTCTTGATGGGGGAATGGATGCCTTTACTTAGCAACAACTCACTCACATTTTTGCACCCACCATGGTGTTGAGAACTAATTGTAATAGCCCATTCCTACATTTAGGAATCTATCTGAAGTCATATGAGTCATATCACATGAGAATACATGAAGGTCATTTCATTTAAATGCATCATATTCACGTACATACATGAATTATGATTTACTATACATTGCAAAGATACTTTATGCATTTAATTGATTTACTCTGGGTATGAAAGATTTTAGATATTTATGTTGTGATTGCGTGATTGTTAATTGATCATGTCTTGAATTCTGGTTTGATGGACTAAAATTAGTGAATTGGAATTCATTGTCACAATTGGGTGATTAATGAAGTGATATGTGCATCTAGTATAGGAAAAATGTAGAATAGTAAGATAAAATGATACATGAGAATTTAAGTTGAATGAGCCTATGAGATGGTGACATGTGGCATCAATAATAAAGTGATAGTTGTCTTGAATAAAAGAGTGAAAAATGGAGGTATAGTTGAGTGAAATATGGTTTAGAGATTTAATGACAAGTGGATTAGTTATAGGGTGACAATTGGTAGCTTATAGAGGAAGTCATATTCCATGACCTTTTGCCTAATAAGTGTTAGGACAAGTGGCTAAACCTTAGCCACACACTTAACCTAAGACACATACACCCATGGAAGACCACTTTCTCTTTTGTTCTTGCTTCATGCTTTCCTCTTCTCTACTTCCATTACCGACATACACTTACACAACCCCCATAACCTTGAGTTTTGCCCCAAATTTGGCACTTTGTTAGTTTAATATTTTGTTGTCTTCATCTTGTTGCTAAAAGCCCTTTCTATTTCTATCTTGTTCTTAGAATATGCTTTATCCTTGCATGTATGGAGGGCTAGCTTGATGATTGAGGAGGTTTTGAGCTAAACAAGTAAGTGATTTATTGACCTATTTTGATATATGTTAGCATGACATTTATGATGATTAAATTGAGATGGAATGCATGTAGGGTTAATACTGAGTTGTGCTAAAATTTGATGAATGAATTGGCTATGTTTTAAATGTGTAAAATTGTAGGTTAGAGGCTATTCAATGGAGGATTTTAGGTTGGTATTTGAGGTATAATGAAGGTGAATTTATGTTAAAGAAATGTGTTTATATAGATATTTTGAAATGGGAAAGAACTAGGACTGCATATACGATCAAAGTGAATTATAGTTTCTATTTTGATTTTTTTAATGCTTGAAAAACTATAATTTTAAGTTGTCAATTGAATGATTTTGAGTTGAAATTGGAGATGAAGTTGATGAGGAAGTGAAGTAGCTTTAAGGTAAAATGGAGGTCTAATCAATGGACTATTATAATGCTGTTAGAATTTGGAAAAAAAAAGAACGAAGGAAATGGATGGTGACTATCTGTTCACACATCCCATAATCGTGGACGCTACGTAGCTACTTCTCACGATCGTGGGCAATGCCTTGATGGAAGAAACTTTCTGTTTTGTCTTTCCATGATCGTGGAAAGGTACTTACGATCATGGGAAATATTTGGGAAGTTAAAAAAACTCTAGTTTGTGTAATTGTTGAACCAGCTAAGAATAAGTTACTTTACTTTGGTGTATTTGGATTTGATTAAGGTTTTAAATGAACTTGGAAGATTGTTTGATTGATTGATTAAGGATTTCATAAGTTTAAGTTGATAAATGATGTTGGAATTTAGGAATGGATTGCTTGATATCAATGCATATGAATTTGGAAAATATGAGTTGTTAAAGAAATGAAGGTGTTCTTATGAATGCAAATATGATGTAAGGGATATAAGTTATGAATTAGGTATGATTGAATGAGAATTGAAATGTTGCGTGAGTATACAATGTTAGGACGTGATGGATAAATGTTTGATTGAATGAATTTAAATTAATTGAGATGTCTTATAGCATTGATCTAATCACCAATAAGATATATACAAACTATAATTAATGAATAAGCAAGATTTGTGAATAAGGATACATACCTGGGGAAAATCAAGCATGCATTGACCATGACGCATATACATGTGTATGATTGAGTATTCATTTGATCAAACAAGCTAGTAATGTATACATATATGTTTATTGCATAATATAAAAGAACAAATTGATCGACCGTATCTAATCATTGCCAGATCGTCAAGGAAATAACTATTTGGAGCTTACTGTGAGTTATCCTAGATGTTCTCTCACCATAATCTAATTGATTTGTTTAAAAATTCAGTTATTTAATTGCTACTTATATGATTGCGATAATTTCTGACCATCAATTGTTCGAGGAAATTAATATTCGGGAATGTGTTAGAAGTGTTTTGTAAATGTATGTGAATATGGAAATATGAGTTCTCCACAAAATGTTGAATGCTGACTTAGATCTGAAGAATGTGATATATGATTGGAATATATCGAATTTGAAATAATGAATGCATCTTATTTGAATTGTTTCATCTCACTAGATTGAAATGCATGAACAAATAAAAGAGTTGTGATCGGTGTGACCCAAGTGGAAAAAAGATTAAAGCTCAGAAATGTGTAGAACGAGCCATAAGCTCAGTTATCAATGAGCTCAGTATCCATAATGGGTATGGGAAAGTATATAAAATGAGCCTAGTATCTGCAACAGATATAGGATAGTAAAATAAGAGCTTAGTCATAATAAAATAAAAATAGAAGTGAGTCTCAGGTGCATTTGCATCTATATCTTTACATGTGTTTATGAGATTGATTGTAAGTAAATGTTGAATTGTGTTGATATAATGGTGTGTAATGCTCATGTACATGTTGATGATATAAATAATTGAGATAAATGATTTGATTGTTCTGAAATGACTTTATAAAGTCTTTGTATTAATAATATGCTTGTTGAAATATGACGAGTAATGTGATAAATATGGGATATGATTTTGTATGAGATGTTTATATTCTATTTGAGTGAGCGCATCGATGATGGTTCACTCATTAAGTTTGCAAAACTCTTCAAAATTGCAAAGGTTGATTTTTAGGTATTGAGGAGACCTAGCATCAAAATTCCACTTCATATAGAACATTTTGTAAAGAGTAGCAAACTCTTAGATGTTGTTGGTAATGTATATATATGTGGATTATGTACTATAATGCAACAATGTATGTTTATGATTATGAATAAAATGGGATGTTTTGATCTTATTAAATACTTGTGTTATATATGATGCCTTAATAAGTGAATGTGATTGCTCTAACAGGCCATTCCTATAAGGTATATTCTCGGCTAATCTATGGATGCTTGGGTATGTGCATTATGGTAGTGGCGTGTTACAATTTTGGTATCAGAGCATGGTTTAGTATCCATAGGGACATATAGGAGCAGTTTAGCATGACATTTAGCAAGAAACTCGTTTATTGATCATGATTGTTGGTTGTTATATGTCATCCACCATAGGAGACCGAGTTGTCGAGACAGTTGACCTTGAGTCAATAGGAATTAACATAGAGTCTCCTATGCCTCATTCTAAGTCAATGTCTCAAAGAGTACTTGAGAGGAGAGAAAAGAGGTATGAAAAACTTAAGAAGCAGGGGATGTGGACTTTTATGGAAGTACAAACCCTAGTGAGTCAAAAGGTTGATTAGAAAGGATAGTGAGGATATTTGACCAGATAGACTACGAGTTTGACGAGAGGTTCAACTATGCAGTCCTACCACTTCAGCATCTAGCCTACCAATGGTGGAAGATTATTCCTAATAGCTTAGTCTGACTCTACAGACTGATGTGAGAAGACTTTTTGACGGTCTTAAAAGAGAATTACATGCCAAAGATTTACTTAGACAGAAAGATGGAGTTCTTAGATCTGAAGTAGGGAAGTCTCACTGTAGCTGAGTACAAAGTGTGGTTTAATGAATTAATGGGGTATGCTATTGCCTTGATTTGGAATAAGGAGGATAAATGTAGGAGATTTGAAGACGGATTGAATATGGAGATTCAAACAAGGCTAGCAATTACTAATTTGAGTAGTTTGACTGAGCTGAGAGTTGCTTCGATCAGAATCAAACAACTATTGAAAGATGAGCAAGGAGAATACAGGTAGAAGTTTAGAATGAAGAGGCCTGGTGAATTTTAAGCTAATTCTGGCATAAGATTCAGTAAATGTCAGAGTAGATCGTCACAATTATAGCAGAGATTGGGACAGTTTAGGCCGAGAGGTGGTTTTGTTTATTCTGTTGATAGAGGACTGACTTTGGGAGGATAATTGTATGACAGATAGACACAACAAAACCCTAGTTGTGACATTGTGGGAAAATTCATGTTGGGATGTGCTGGAAGAAATGGAGAGCTTGTCTGCGTTGTGGCTCTTTTGAGCATCAAATCATAGATTGCCCTATTATTGTAGGAGCTCAATCTAGAGTGAGAGGAGGATCGATAATCGAAGCAACTGTTAGGCAAAGCAAAATGAGTGGAGTACGATAGAGAGGCATAGGCAGGGGTAGAGTTAGTTTTATAGGTTCTAGTGCCAAGACTAAGACACGGAGTAACCAGCTACAATCTTAGGCTAGGATCTATGTCATCACCAGATAGGAGGCTCAGGACTCCCCAGATGTTGTAACAGGTGTGTTATATGTCTTTAATTTTGAGGCATATGCATTATTAGATCTAGGATCAATGCATTCTTTTATTACTCCTCATCTGTCATCTAAATTGCATTATGAAAAAGAGATATAGAAATGTGAATTAAAAGTGAGTACTCTAGTAGGTAGTACTACCACGATTGGGGAGGTTTATAGAAGGCATATTATTTAGGTTGATTAGGCGGAGTTAGAAGCTAACTTCATAGTATTGCAGTTAAAAGAGATAGATCTTATCTTAGGTATGGGATGGCTTACTGCATATAGAGCTATTACGAATTGCCACATTAAGGAGGTAATTATTGGATCTCCTAATTGGCTGAGAGTAATATTTTGAGGTGTTAGTAAAGTAGTGCCGGCTAGGCTAATTTCATCAATAAGTGCTCTTAAATTGATTCAAGGGGGATGTAAGGCTTACATAGCCCATGTAACTGATACCCGAACTGAGCAAACAGTTCAATATATTCCCCGTTATTAGGGAATTCCTAGATGTGATTACCACTAAATTACCAGGATTACCCTTGGATAAGGAAACGAAGTTTACTATCAATCTTGTTCTAGGTACCATTCCTATATTGATTCCTCCGTATAGCATGGCCCCTATAGAACTTAAAGAACTCAAGACTTAGTTGCAGGAGTTGTTGGATAAGGGTTTCATTAGACCTAGTGTGTCACCTTGAGGAGCTCTAGTTTTGTTTGTGAAGAAAAAAGATGGAACCTTGAGATTATGTATCGATTATAAATAGATAATTAGAGTGATAGTGAAAAATAAGTACCTATTACCGTTAATAGATGATCTACTTGATCAATAACAAGGAGATAAGGTGTTCACTGAATTGGATATGAGATCAGGGTACTTTCAGCTGAAGATAGTAGAAGCTGACATACCAAAGAGTACATTCCAAACTAGATATGAGCATTTTGAGGTTTTAGTGATGCCTTTTGGATTGAAAAATGCTCCGATAGCTTTTATGGCCTTGATGAATAAGATATTTCATCCTTATTCAGATCGCTTTGTGATTGTATTTATTGATAATATTTTGGTGTATTCGAAAAGTAGAAAGGAACATTCTGAGCATCTGTGGCTAGTTTTATAGATTATGAGGGAGAAACAGTTGTATGCCAAGTTCAATAAGTTTTTTGGCTTGATCAAGTGGTATTTTTGGGTCACATAGTATCTGGACAAGGTATACAAGTAGATCTAAAGAAAATTGAAGTAGAGATGAAGTAGGAAGCCTCGAGAAATGTATATGAGATTCGGAGTTTCCTTGGATTAGCTAGTTATTATAGAAGGTTTGTCGAGGGGTTTTCTTTGATTTCAGCCCTTTTGATAAAGCTTCTGAAAAATGATGTATCTTTCTGATTGACTGATAAATGTCAAAGGTGTTTTGAGGAATTAAAACATCTGTTGATAATGACAACGATGTTAGCTATTCCATCGGGGTCTTGAGGATTTGTAATGTATAGTAATGCCTCACACTAAGGATTAGGGTGTGTTTTGATGCAGTATGATAAAGTGATAGCCTATGCTTCGAGACAATTAAGGTCTTATAAGTTTAACTATCTAGTTCATGATCTAGAGTTGGTTGCAGTATTGTTTTCCTTGAAAATTTGGAGACATTATCTGTATGGTGAAACATTTCAGATATTTACTGATCACAAAAATCTGAAATATTTATTGAGTCATAAGGAGTTGAATATGAGACAAAGGAGATGGATTGAGTTGCTTAAAGATTATGACTGCATGATTGAATACCATCCTAGTAAAGCTAACGTGGTAGCAGATGCATTAAGTAGGAAATCCAATAGCAGTGTGGCACATGTTCAGATATCGAGGAAATCACACCTACTATAACTGAGAGCATTGAATATTGAGTTAAACTTGGGGCAGAATGAAACCTTAATAGCTATATTGAAACTTAAACCGATATTGCATGAGAAAATTAGAAAGGCTCAAAGCAAAGATCCAAAATTATGAAGCTTTTTGAGAGGTTGATATAGGACCCGAATTCTGGATTTGATTTGATAGATAATACATTATGGTTAAAGTAGAGATTGTGTGTGCCAGAGGTGGATGATTTGAGAAAGGAAAGTTTAGAACAAGCACATATAGCGACTTATTCTATACATCCTGGTACTACCAAGATGTATAATACACTGAAACAATATTTTGGTAGCCAGGAATGAAGAAGCAAGTAGCTGAGTATGTTGCTAAATTTTTGACATGCCAGCAGATTAAGGATGAGCATCAGCCTCGATTTGGAAGTTACAATCATTACCTATTTGGAGGTGGAAATGGGAGAGGATCATAGTGGATTTCATTATGGGTTTGTCGAAGACATCGAGACAATATGGTGCCATATGGTTCATTATTGATAGATTGACAAATTCGGCTCATTTCTTACCTATGAGGGAAAACAATATACTAGATCAACTAGTCCAGAGATACGTCAATGAGATAGTAAGGTTATAGTGAGTCCCAATGTCTATTGCATTAGACCGGGATCCCATATTTACCTTTAGATTCTGGGATAGTTTACAGACAGGTTTAGGCACAAGGTTAAATTTAAACACAACATTTCTTCTTTAGACAAATGGATAGAGTGAGAGGACTACTAGGACTGTTGAGGATATGCTTAGAGCTTGTGTATTAGAATTCCAAGGAGCATATGTAGCTCTCATTGAATTTACATATAATAATCACTATCACAGTAGTATCTATATGGCTCTTTATGAATCCTTATATGGTAGGAAATGTTGGTCACCATTGTATTAGGATGAAGAGGGATTAAGAATTGTTGAAGGCCCAAAGTTAACTCAGGACACATTTGATAAGGTGAAATTGATCTGTAGTAGGATCAAGATAGCTTAAGAGAGATAGAAGAGTTATGTAGATTAGTACCATGAGGAAATAGAATATCAGTGGGAGATAAAGTGTTTCTAAGAGTATCACCTTAGTGAGGAGTGCTAAGATTTGGTAAAAAAGGTAAATTAAGCCCTATATACATTAGTCCATATGAGATTACCGAGTGAATAGGACCATTGACCTATAAGTTATCATTACCAGCTGAGATATCTCAGATTCATAATGTGTTTAATGCTAGTATGCTAAGGAGATATTGATTAGATCTGACACATATATTGCCATCATAGGAGGTTGAGATTGCAAGTAACTTGAGTTATGTAGAGGAGCTGATAAGAATAGTGGGTTATCAGACTAAACTGTTGAGAAACATAGAGATTCCATTGGTTAAAGTTCCTAGGAGTAACCATTTGAGAGAAAAATTCATATGGGAAATCGAAGAAAACATGAGGAGATAGTACCCCCATCTGTTTGATCAATTAGGTAAGAATTTCAAAGATGAAAATTCTTAAAGGGGGGAATTGTAATAGCCCATTCCTGCACTTAGGAATTTATCTGCTATATGAAGTCATATGAGTTATATCATATGAGAATATATGAAGTGCATTTCATTTACATGCATCATATTCATATACATACATGAATTATGATTTAGTACACATTGCAAAAAATAGTTTATACACTTAATTGATTTATTCCTAGGTATGAAAGATTTTAAATATTTATGTTATGATTACATGATTGTGAATTGATCATGTCTTGAATTTTTGTTTGCTGGATTAAAATTAGTGAATTGGAATTTATTGTCCCAACTGGGTGATTACTGAAGTGATATGTTCATTTAGTATAGGAAAAATTTTGAATAGTAAAATAAAATAATATATGGGAATTTAAGTTGAATGAGCCTATGAGATGGTGACATAAGAGATCAATCATAAAGTGACAATTGGGTTAAATAAAAGAGTGGCAAATAGAGGTATAGTTGAGTGACACATAGATTAGAGATTTAATGACAAGTGGACTAGTTATAGAGTGACAATTGGTAGCTTATAGAAGAAGACATATGGCCTGACCTTTTACTTAACAATTGTTAGGACAAGTGGCTAAACCCTAGCCATAAACTTGTCCCACGACACATACACCCATGGAAGACCACTTTCTCTTTTGTTCTTGCTTCACGCTTTCCTTTTCTCTTCTTCCATTGCCAACATACACTTACAAAACCCAATAACCTTGAGTTTTTCCTTAAATTTTGTAGTTTTCTACTTCAATATTTTGTTGTCTTCATCTTGTTGCTAAAACCCCTTTCTATTTCTATTATAATGGTGTTAGAATTTAGAAAAAAAAGATTGAAGGAAATGGATGGTAAACTATTTATTCACCCATCCTTGTCGAAGCTGCATAGCTTCTTCCTACGATCGTGGAAACTACATAGCTTCTTCCCACAATCATAGGCAATGCCTTGATAAGAGAAACTTTCTATTTTGTCTTCCCACAATCGTACGTAGAAGTGCTTGGGAAGTGAAAAAACTCTATTTTGTGTAATTGTTGAACCAACTAAGGATAAGTTACTTTATTTTGGTGTATTCAAATTTGATTAAGGTTTGAAATGAACCTGGAGGGTTGTTTGATTGATTGATTAAGGGTTTGATAAGTTTAAGTTGATAAATGATGTTAGAATTTAGGAATGGATTGTTTGATATCAATGCATATGATTTTGGGAAATATGAGTTATTAAAGAAATGAAGGCGTTCTTATGAATGCAAATATGATGCAAGGGATATAAGTCATGAATTACTATGATTAAATAAGAATTGGAAAGTTGCGTGATTATGAAATGTTAGGAAGTGATAGATAAATGTTTGATTGAATGAATTTAAAGTAATCGAGACGTCTTAAGGTATTGATCTAATCACCAATAAGATATATACAAACTATAATGAATGAATGAGCAAGATTTATGAATAAGGATATATACTTGGGGAAAATCAATTGAGCATGCATTGAACATGATGCATAAACATGTGTATGATTGAGTATTCATTTGATTAAACAAGTTAGTAATATATACATATGTGTGTATTGTATAATATAGAAGTACAAATTGATCGATCGGATCCAGACATTGTCGGATCGTCAAGCCAATAACTATCTGGAGCTTACTGTGAGTCAACCTAAATGTTCTCTCACCATAATCTAATTGTTTTGTTTAAAAATCAAGTTATTGAATTGCTACTCTTGTGGTTGTGATAATTCTAGACCATCAATTTTTCGAGGAGATTGATAGTTAGGAATGTATTGGAAGTGTTTTGTAAATGTATATGAATATGGAAATATATGTTCTCAATAAAATGTTGAATGCTAAACTTAGATCCGAAGAATATGATATATGACTGGAATATATCGAATGTGAAATAATGAATGCATGATATGTGAATTGTTGCATCTCACTAAATTGAAATGCATGAACAAACAAAAGAGTTGTGGCCGGAGTGACCCAAGTGAAAAAGTGCTTAAAGCTCAGAAATGGGACAGTCAAATAGGCGCTGAGTCATAACAAAATAAAAATGGAACTGAGTCTCATATGCATTTGCATTTATATCTTTATATGTGTTCATAAGATTGATTACAAATAAATGTTGAATTGTGATGATATAATGATGTGTAATGCTTGTGTACATGTTGATGATATAAATAATTGAGATAAATGATAGGAATGTTCTGAAATGACTATATGAAGTCTTTTTATTCATAATATGCTTGTGGAAATATGACTAGTAATGTGATAAATATGGGATTTGATTTTGGATGAGATTTTTATATTTTGTTTAAGTAAGTGTATCAATGATGGTTCACTCATTGAGTTCGTAAAACTCATCAAAATTGCAAATGTTGATTTTTAGGTGCTGAGGAGACCTAGCTTCTAAGGCAATCTAGTAGTAGTTTAGTGTTGTCAATTTTGGAACAAGAAATGGCTCAAAGGTCGGTCAGCTGACACTAAAGAGTATAAATAAGATATTTTGGTTTAACATTCCACTTTATGTAGAATGTTTTCTAAAGAGTAGCAAACTTTTAGATGTTATTGGTAATGTATATATATGTGGATTATATACTATAATGCAACAATGTGTGTTCATGTTTATGAATACAATGGGAAGTTTTGATCTTCTCAAATACTTATATTATGTATGATGCCTTAATAAATGAATATGACTGCTCTAACATGCAATTCCCGTAGGGTATATTCTTGAATAATCTATGGATTTTCTGACATATGCACTATGGTAGTGGTGTGTTACAATAGTCATGTTTATATTCATTGAACTCCAATTTTAGTTATGTCCAGCTAATAAGACGTTAAAAAGCACTTTTAGAAGACATCTTAAGTTTCTCTCCCCTTTGTTTTAATTTTATTCATGTTTGAAATTTCTATTAGATTTTTTTTTTGTTTTTATAGTTAAAAAAGTGATAGTCTGGTGGAATCGAGGTAGAAAATTGACGCATCAAATTTATTTTGAAGGACACATCCGTATTGTTGAAAGACATGCTTGTGTAAGAACTACACACAATCATATGGGTAGATTGTGTAAGTGTCTGTAACCGTGTATAGGTTAAATAACATTGTTTTTCTTATGCTAGTGAAAGACTTACCTTTATGCTTATAGACACGGTGCTTCCATGGATCGTGTAAGTTACTAGAACCATGTATCTGCACGATTATTGAGTTTTAAAGTAAGATTGATGAATATAATCTCAGTCATTAGGCAGAATTGTGTCTACTATAGAAACTATAATTTTCAAAGAATTTAATGGCCTTCTTTATATACCGGGGGTTTATGCCTTCTTTTTCAACCTCTGCATGAATTACTTGTTCTTCACATGCTCAAAACAAAAAGAGAAATAAGATAGTTTCTTCTTCTTCCCTCTTTCATTTCCTATTTTGCATTTTTTGTTTTTTAATGTTAAATATTGGGAACAAAATTTAAGTATGAGGTTGGAAGATTTTTTTTCTTGTTCTAATTTTATGTTAATTTGAGAATTTTAGGCTATTTGAATACTTTTTTTTAATTTCTTGTTGCTATTAATGCTTTTATAAATTGATAAAATAAGATGTCTCAAAAAAATTTATGCTAGACTATTTTGAATGAATTGGACTATAGACGTGCAAACTGGGATTAAAACTTATTAAAATGAAGGCCAAAAACATTGATAAGTTAAAGTAGCTAGGGTATGCAATTAGATAAAGTGAGTCTTTGTCATTTGGATATGTTTAGAACTTGCATTGGATCACCTTGAATTGTTATGATTGTTTGAGAGCTTGAATATGATAAAAGTTTTCCTATTTTAGTCATTTAACTTTAAAAGCCACCTTACTTAATAGTCCCTAGTTTAGCCCTTTTAAGCTATTTTTAAAATACCTTTCTTTATTTTTTTAAATGCATATCATAAGCATAACCTATAATATATCATGTCAATTAACTACACATTTTAATAAGGTATTGTTAAGCTATTTTGGGAATTAGAGTGACTTTACTTTAAATTGTGATTTCCTAGCTACTCATTTTGTATTTAGTATAACTTTTTTTCATGGCTGGCATTCTCCACATTAACGACTTATTTTTTACTCTTAAAAACCAAAAAAAGGAGAGAGAGAATAATTATAGCCATAATATATTTATATTGACATTTAAGTACTTGGTTATGGTCACATTCCTTTACAATTTGTTTGGATGTCTTATTAAATATATGTTCTTTTAGCCTATAATTCTCTTTTGTGAACCCTTAACCCAAGCCTTTTACAACTAATTAATAAAAAGCTTTTTGATTCATGCCTTTATGTGTTCATGGTGAGGGATATTTAGTGTAAGTGCAAGTTTTTAGTAATGTATTCCTTAGGACAAGAGTTTAAGAGTAAACACATGAGGCTAAACAGTATGTAAAAGAGTGAACATCATAAGGAAATTCACTAAGACTTTAGGTATACTTTATTGAGATTGTTTTTAATTGTCTTTGTTTATATTTTCTAGTAAAAATCAGTTTTGATGTATGTTGATGCTTAACTCTTTTGCGACCTAAGTCTAACAAAAAACTATTTGTTATCTTAATTTGTTAATTTTTCTTTTTCTTTGGGACAAGCAATGATTAGGTGTAGGGCATTTTGATGTGTCATAATTTTTTCCCTAATTTTTGGTATTTAAATCCTCCATAATCTTCTCTTAATGTGTTCAAACTCAGGATTTTTTTAACTTTCATAAGAAAAAAGGGATAGAAGTTGCACTCTAATTAGAAAAATGATTGGCCTTTAATTCAAATTCAACATTTTGAAATAAAGAAACAATATCATCAACAATAAGGTGAGAATCAAGAAGATTAGGCTGCCAAAACTTTTTAATAGGCAGATTTGGGTCAAACTATAATCAAGTTGAAAATACGAAGAGAAAATCTGGTATGATCTTAGGCGTGGGCATGCTTAATGAAAATTACAACTTGTAGACTTCAATTCTACAGGAGACAAACATGTTAAAAGTTGTTTGAATCTTATTTTGGCCAATTATGGGTGATACTATAGAAGTTATGATTTTTCGAATCTAAAGAAATCACAACAAGAAAACTCCACATGGGATTAAAGTTGTCATAAATATGGTCAAGGTGGAGGAGCAAAGCGTCCAAGTTTTGTATCTTTTCATAAAGTTTTCTTTTCCTCTTCTTAGTGCATGTTAGAATATATTTTCTTCATTAGAAGTTAGTTGTAGTTATGACCATTATTGGCTAATTTTCTTTTATCTTAGTTGAAGGAAGTGGAAGCCTTTTAGAGCTTTGAAGATTGGGAGGCAATTGGGTCTTATTATGAAGTGTTTTATTTATTCATATATTGAATAATTATTCCATACTTTTGTTTTATGATTATTTTCAATTGATTTCTAATGTGTTCTTTTAGTTTATTAATTGAAATGATTATTTGCTAGATTAAACATTAAATACTTAAAGTCCAATTATTTTAACTATTTGTAACTACTAGAAGTTTGATGCATCATAAATTATCACTTTTTAAAAAAGCATTCAATTAAATTTAAAGTAACTACGAATATTGTATTATCGTGCTTGTTGGTCTTTCTTTTTCTAAATCTATTGTTTAATTAAATTTTGGATCATATTCAAGGTTGTTAAGTAAAAAGTTTTAATAGAATTACAAATTTTTGATTAACTAAGCCTAGGGAAAGATAAATATTTAATATCATATCAAATATATGATTGAAAGATAAATATTTAATATCATATCAAATATATGATTGATGAAATAATTCTATTTGTACCGATGATTAACCATAGTTCTAAGGGTGGAAGTGACCATAAGCTAATGTTTGCTTTATTGATAAATCTTATTTACATTATTTTCTTAGTCATAAAATTTCATATTATCACAACTCCCAATTTTGTTAAATACTTTTTTTCCTAATGATTCAGATACTAGAATTTCTTATGGGGTCAGGCTCCTATATATCACATTTGTTTTATTGCACAGATTTGTGAATTAATTTTAGGTGCAAATGTTTGCTCACTAATAACTGAAATGAAAAATCAAATGGATCTATCAATCACAAATAAAATAAATAATTAAAGAAAAGGAAGACATGAACGTCTTATATAAACCACAATTCTAAATAACATTTAAAAAAGGTGTGAACTGTGATCATGCGATAACCTATGTTGATAAGAAAAGAACTCACCATACCAACCATTTTAATAATTTGAACTGAGATTGCTTGTATTTTTTCATTAACATAGATAACTACACATCCTTTATGCACATAAATTCAAGGAGAAATTGACATGTTTGAAAATGATGACACATTCAACAAAATAAATGAATATGTGCACAATAGGCTTGGTCATTCAAAATCATAATGTAAAATATTAAAATGTCTAACCAAAGTATATTAGAATCTATTTATAATTCAATCCCCCAAACTAATTCACCAATAGTGGCCACCAATTAGTTCTTAAGACAAATAACCTCAATAAACATTAGAAACTCGAAAATGAAACATATCACACAAGCTATATGGAAAGAAAACATTACCCCTTTGAAGCTTTATCTTTCTTTTGTTCTTAGAGAACCAATTTTGACATAAAAACCTAATAAAATAACAAAACAAAAAATGTAAATCATTTTCATAACTAAGAAAGAAAGAAATAAGGAACAAAAATGAACATCTAGATTGAAGAAGAAATAACCTTTAGAATGATAAGCTTCTTTTAATTTAATTGTGTTAAGATATTTATTATATATCTCATTATTTAATTTTCACATTTTTGATTATTGGATCTTCAATATAATGATTAAAAATCCAAATTAAGATGAGGAGCAACCAAGCAACACTCCCTATTTGAGTTAGACTCTGGTATAAGAATTGCGTGAAATTGAAAGTCTATCTTTAATTAAAGTTCAAGTGGATTATGTTAGATTATGGATAGACATCTGTGTCTTGCTATTATAGCAAGGTAGGCTAGTGTGAGTAATATTTTTTGGCATCTTGATTGGTTGATAGAGTGTGTATGGGTACATCACATTGCTGATGTGTGGAGTATATTATGAGATATCTAAAGGAGTGGGGTTGTGTGTGTGATTTTCTTATAAAAATATTTCAATGTGCATGACCCAGCTTCTGCACTTGAAACATTAGTGATTTGGTGAAGATTTTGGCTAGGCGTTCAGTTGATAGGGTGTGCATGATCTTGCTTCTACTATATACACACGTGAGTGACTTGGTGATGCTTTCATTTGGGTGGTTATGCCAAATGTATACTTGAAAGGTGAACTAGAGATCTGATTCTTTTTGTTATAGGCTAAATTGAGGGAGGCTTGTGTGTGTTTCTTGGTCTATGTCTTAGTGTGATTTTATTGATGGTGAATGGGTAGATCACGTGGCTACAGTGTTCAAACAATTAGGGGATAGCTAAAAGCACATTGTTATGTACGTTAACCATCATGTTGGAAAGGTATTATCGTGGGATGAAGGATAGCGTGCATAAGCTGCAGATTTAGTGATGATACCTGCATGACTATTCAGTTGTGTATGATTTCTTGGATGTGTAAAAAGTTGTTCTTTGGTTCTTTCTCAAGTGTTTTCGTTTATGTTGAATTTTGTTTAATCACTTGAGTTTTTTTATTTTATTTTGTTTTCATTAAACATTGTTTGAGAAAATCCTCTATTAAGGTTAGCACAAGACGATCGTACTATTGGGTGTGAAATTCTTTTATTGGTTATAAGGATAAGGGATAGTGTTAAGGATTGAGTGATGTCGGCTTAGTAAAGTCTTATATAAAACTATTGTCATTAGTGAAAGAATTAAGCTGGGTGAGCGCCCTGTAGTCATAGGCAAGGTGTGCTGAACTAAATTAACAAATATCGATGTTGATTTATTTTGATGCATTTAATTTTTTGGTTTTTGATTATGATAGAAATGACTGTGCTAAATCGAAGAGTTTGCAAAACTAATTCACCCTTATGGTTTTTTTCAATTGGTATCAAACCGGGTCATCGAATCAAAACTTGGTACGTCAAGTTGGTGAATATCCTTGTTTCACAAGTATGGCTATGAAAGAAGGGGCATCAATCATCAGGCTACTGTTGTTAGATGGTTCAAATTATCGTATGTGGAAATCACGAATGAGAGTATTCACTTAAGCATAAGGAACAAAAGCATGGAACTCAATTTTAAATGATTGGACACATCCAGTGATGACTGGTGAAAAAGGAGAAGTAGTGCTTAAAGATACATCTGAGTGGATAAGGGCTGAAGAAGAGAGAGCACATGAAAATTCTTAAGCCCTACACACCATCTTTAGTGCAATTGATGAAGGTCTCTTTGTTATGATATCAACTTATGAATTGGCAAAAGAAGCATGGGACACCTTGCAGACTATACATGAAGGATTGAAATTTGTGATAGTCTCAAAACTTTTGATGTTGGATGTAAGATTTGAAGAGCTAAAGATGGATGAGAGTGAAACCATTGGAGGCTTCCATGAGAGACTACATGACATAGCAAACCAAGCACATCAATTTGGGAAGAAGTACTCTAACTTGAAACTGGTTAGGAAGACATTGAGATCATTGCCTCCGAGGTTCATACTAAAAATTATAGCCATCGAACAAGCCCATGAAATCATTAAATTATCTTTAGATAAGGTAATTGGGATTGTTACCAACTTTGAGATGAATTTGTTGAGGGATAATCGAGATAAGAGCAAAAGATTGGCATGGCAAACCGAGATTGGTAAAGTCATGAATGAATTCGAAGATGAATTCAATGAGAATGAGGATATGGAGTTATTGACAAGAAATTTTGTTAAATGATTAAGGAAAATGAAGACAGATAGATCCGATTTTAGGCAAAGCAGTGGGAGCTCATCAAACAGTAATTTCAAACAATAAGGGAAAACTTAAAAGGGTGAAAAAAAGTGAAGAAAATTCAATGTCATTAGTGTAAAGGCTTCAGACATATGCAAGCGGAGTGTGCTAACACCTTGAAGAAGAGAAAAGGGAAGTCCTATACAAGTACCTGGAGTGAGAATGAATCTAGAAGTGAGTATGGTCGTGAAGAAAAAGTTGTGAATGGTGT
Source organism: Erythroxylum reticulatum (assembly GCA_025504915.1). Taxonomy (NCBI): domain Eukaryota; kingdom Viridiplantae; phylum Streptophyta; class Magnoliopsida; order Malpighiales; family Erythroxylaceae; genus Erythroxylum; species Erythroxylum reticulatum. The sequence goes on along the minus strand of JANSVA010000004.1, from coordinate 17,591,288 downwards.
TATGTTAGTTGCTTTATATAGCAAAAGTCTAGTTACTTGTTTTATAACAACAAAGAATGAAATAGCCGATGATGAAAACGTGAGTAAATAAAAAAATTTTGGGGAAAATGTGGATGAATAAGCTCAAAGCTCCATCTTAGATTACGACAGTGACGACAGTACTTTAGATAATAAAAAGGAAGATATTTATAAAGCCTATGAGTTAATATATGCTAAATGGATCTAAATATGAAAGATAAATGAGAAGTTGAAGGAGGAAAACTCTATTCAAGACCTTGAGGAGAAGTTATTACCTATAATAGATGAGCTTAATAAAATAAAGATGAAGCTGGTCAGCACAGAAAAGGGAATAAGAATGTTAAATGGATGTACCGAAAAGCTAGAAAAGTTGTTGGAAATTAGTAAGACTAAAGGAAACCTTTTAAGGCATTGGCTACATAGGTGAATGTTCCAAGTCAAATGATGAGAAAATTGGGGATACCAGATCTGTCTAAGGAGAAATCTTAAAGAAAAATTAGAGGTTCAAACCTACATGTCACTTTTATGGAGTAATTAGGCATATAAGACCGAAATGTTACAAGTTGTTACAAATGATGTTTCAAAGGGGTCAAAACCAAAAATCTAGACACTTTCCATTAAATTTCCAACAGAAACCCATATTAATGAAGAACTCTTGGGTTAGAAAGGGTCAAGTACAAGAACAAAGACATAGTGAAGGAAAAATAAGCAATTGTCTAGATTTGCAGTTAGTTACTGCTTTTGAAGAAACTGTGTAGACTGAGGATAAGCCAATTACTTCAGATGAAGAAATCAACTAGACAGTTAATGAATAATATAATGCGACGAGTAATAAGCCCATGTTCGAATTTCTTCAAGGGGTCTAAGGATTGTGTGCTTTACATTTTTGAAGTATAGTTTGAGATTATTTATTAAAAACAAAAAAAAAATAAAAAATAGAGGTTCGAAGGAGTTATCGTTTAGGTTTTATGAGTTTTTATTTATGGGTTTTCTAAGTTTTAGTTAATTGATGTTTACATAAGGCTATGCTTGATGATGGGGCTAATTAATTTGATTAGTTTTATGAAGATAGAATTAAAGTGAGCAACGATTTGTTGGCATATGTATTAATTGGTAGTAAATTGTCATCTTGGCTTTCTACTATAGCACTACATGCTTATGATTTTTCCGCTACACCTACTACTAATTTTTATGCTTTTGTATCACTGAGATTGATCGCATTGAGGGCATTCTTCATTTTGGTATTGTTTTGTCCCAAGGCGGAGACATCATATTGTTTTGGTAACTGTTCAATTCAGGGCTAGATTTTAAGGTATCTTCGTGACTATTAATCGTACCTTTTGGCCTCTTTTTGTCCTAAGGGGAGAATTTTGGATTATTGGATAATTGTTCATTATTATTTCTTTGGATGTTTCTTGAACTTGAAGAACTTGATAGATTCTCTTTGGAACTTGTTGGATTAAGGAGGAGTTCTTTTCTCATATGGATTATATGTCTAATTATTTCATTTAAGGGAAGTTTCTTATTTGTGACAAAAATGCCAAAAAGGGGAGATTGTTAAGATATTTATCATATATCTCATTATTTAATTTTGGCATTTTTTATTATTGGATCTTCAAGATAATGATTAAAAATCCAAATTAAGATGAGGAGCAACCAAGCAATACTCCCTATTTGAGTTAAACTCTAGTATAAGAATTGTAATGAAATTAGAAATCTATCTTTAATTAAAGTTCAAGTGGATTATGTCAAATTATGGATAGACATTGTGTTTCTTATTGCTGTAGCAACATAGGCTCGTGTAAGTAATTTATTTTTTTGTGTCTTGATTGGTTGATAGAGCGTGTATGGGTACATCACATTGCTGTTATATGGAGTATACTGTGAGATAGCTAAAGGAGTGTGGTTGTGTGTGCAATTCTTGTAAAAAAATTCCAATATGTGTGACCCAACTTCTACACTTGAAACGTTAGTGATTTGGTGAAGCTTCTGGCTGGGTGTTCACTTGATTGGGTATGCATGATCTTGCTTCTGCTATATTCACACGTGAGTTACTTGGTGATGCTTTTGTTTGGGTGGTTATGACAAGTGTTTGTGTGAAAGGTGAACTAGAGATATGATTCTTTTTGTTATAGGCTAAATTGAGAGAGGCTTGCATATATTTCTAGGTCTATGACTTAGTGTGATTTTATCAATAGTGAATGGGCAGATCACGTGGCTTTAGTGTTTAGAAAATTAGGAGAAAGCTAAAAGTATATTGTTATATAAGTGAACCATCGTATTTGAAAGGTATTATCGTGGGATGAAGGATAGTGTGCGTGAGCTATAGATTTAGTGATGATACTGCGTGACTATTTAGTTGTGCATGATTTCTTGGTTGTGTAGGAAGTTGTCCTTTGTTTCTTTCTCAAGTTTTTTCATTTATGTTGAATTTTGTTTAATCACTTGATTTTTTTATTTTATTTGATTTTCATTAAACATTATTTGAGAAAATCCGCTATTAGGTGTGAAACTCTTTCATGAGTTATGAGGACGAGGGATAGTGTCAAGGGTAAGTGGTGTTATCTCAGTAAAGTCTTGTATAAAACTATTGTTGTTAGTAAAAGAATTAAGCTAGGTGAGGGCCTTACAGACGTAAGCAAGGTATACCGAATTGAGTTAACAAAAATTAGCGTTGATTTATTTTGATACATTTAATTTTTATGGTTTTTGATTGTGCTAGAAATGACTTAATAAATCTGTAGCACCCCACTCTCGCAGGACCCAAAGTTGACATCGTGGGTGATATTCGATTTCGTGCCCCACGAGAGTGGCTGGCTAGAGCATTCAATCATTCAAAAATCGGTATAATTTTTTTTAAAACCATAAAAATAAATGCAGAAATCCGTAACCAAATCAGGCCCAATTTATTTAAAAACTTTTTCAATCATAACAATACAATCAACAAAACTTTCAATACCCATTAGGGCCCTTTCACAAATATAAAACACTTTAGACATAATACCTTTGCGTTACAACATAGTTGAAATACATATTATGTAAAACTTTTCTGAATACATTATTTGATACAAAAGTTGCGGAATATACAATTCAGTACAAAAATAAAGAAATATAATGCAGACTCGAACTGATCCCGACCTCTACCTCTTACTTGAATGTAGTAGGTATACTCCCGTTGTCTAACGGGGCACTCTTCTGATCCGAAAAAAATAATTGCAAATCTTGGGTGTGTTTTGCGAACTCAATGAGTGACCATCATCGATGGCTTACCCAATTACGTAACACATAATTCACATCGTTTCACATTTCACACTTAACATTCAATATAATTTAATCACTCACATTATTCATATGCAATGCATATAAGACCCACTTTCCAGTTGTTACTTTGTTGTGACCGAGCCCCTAAATTGACCCGTATCCATTGGATACCGGCTCATTAATAACTGTCCCTTATCCACTTGGGAGATACAGGGCTCATTAAACGTTGAGCCTGAGGCTTTGAATCACTTTTGAGCTCGAGGCTCATTTTCACTCGTTGAGCTTTAAGCTTTGATCGGTGGCTACTCAGGTCACAACTGTCATTATATTTCATGCGTTCATGAAATGAAATGCATCAATCACATTTAAATGTTCTCATTCAATCATATTCCCATATCATTGGACCTTAGTCCGGTATTCAACATTAAAGTTGAGAACCACATTTTCATTTATATACAAATGCTCATTCAAAACACATTTATCATCAAATTATGTACACTTAGTTCATCTCATTCATATAGAAGCAACACTTCAATATCTAAACCAAACATCACAATCATCGGACCTCCTGTCTAGAAACCACACAATCAATCACATTCATATAGACATTTAGTAGTCAATCAATACCAAATTCAAACAAAACAAACAATGAAATGAGACCATCTAGGTCTACTCACAGTATGCTCTAGATTAGCATTTGCTTCCAACTTCTAGAAACTCCTGAATGTGGACACTTAACTTGCACAACCCATTTATGTAAGACACATATTGCACTCACATTAATAATTACACACTTATAAGCATTTATTTATGCACAATTGTATAAATGGACTATGTACAGTGTATGCTCAATGACAATCCTGGGTACATTACCAATTTCATATCTTATGCTCATTTTCATTTCATAACTTAATCACTCATCAGTTCTTTGAACCACAACCTCAATCCTTTGGTATTTTGATATCAATAACTCATCTACAAATTTTCCCATATAAACCCGTATGTGACTAGTGAGGAAGAAAAATAGAGTATTTATATATATATGTATATATCACTATCAACTTTTTGTTTAAACTCAATATTTACTCTTCACTCCTATTTCATTTTAGCCCAACATATCACAATAAAAATGAAAATCTATCACTTTCTATAATCATTAGAAACAAAAAATCACTCTCACGTTTTCTGCACTTCTTCACTTTTATTTTTCTGCATTTTCATATTTTTACAATCACTTCACCTTCTTCCTCTAACTATCATTTTAATCATTCTTTCTTATCTCCGGACATCACCCTACACCTATCTCTTAACTCTAAATTCATTTTTAATCATCTCTAAACACACACACACACATACACACATATATACAGTGAAAATATTAACATGATAGTTATATATATATAGATACATATAGTGAGAATATCAATATGATAGAGCATTCACATAATCATTTCTCCAAAATTTTCTATTCTCATCACATACACATTTTGTTGATCTTTCAACTCCAAAACTAGTTTAACATTATCTCATAACATTTCTGTCATCAAATCCAAAGAAAATCACCAAGTACGGTATACTAAATCTCCTCACTCATTTTTCAGAAAATAAGAATATCACTATTCTTAATCATTTAGCAGTGAACTAACGATGCATGCTTCATTTCATGCAGATATACATAATCATAACAAGCTTACTTGTTTGAAGCTCGAATATCTACAAAATTACATAACCCTAATCCCTCATGTAACCACTTACATCAACTTGAAAGTTGATAGAGGGTTCGTTTTTTTTTGGGGTAGAAGAAAGAAATATCAATGTGGAAGTGATGAAAAACAAAGAAAAACAAGATTTAACTTTGGTAAAAATTTGATGAAAAACTCTATGTTGGAGGAACTCTAGAGAAAGAAGTTTCAAGAAGGATAAAAACAAGGACAGCAGCTTGTCTTTCAAGGTTATTAAGGCTTAACTTTAGCTAGGACACCTGTCCAAGTCTCATCCACTTATCCACTTGCCTTTATTAAGACTTACTTAATTATAATCTATACTAAAGTTTAGGACTTAATAAAACTAATGAAATCACAATTCATAACTCCTTACTCACTTTTAGATTTTTCCCATAAAAACATCATTTTGGGTTAACTTTACATGTTCTTTTTGACCCCAAAATTGAAGTCATTTTGTAATACTTTCTTTTAGAAACATTTTCTCCTATGTCTTATGTCTCCATCGACACCAAAATCATTCAATTTAATTCAGTAAATTAGTCTTATTTCACTATTCCAACAGATTCCGCACTTTCATTTGATCAACCCTTTTTTTCAATTCGATTTAAAATGCTACCCCTTTTTGTGGAGAGATAGAAAAATGTGTTAGGAATTTATTGGTCTAATAATCACTCCAATTAGAGGTCGGATAACAAGGTTATAGCTGAAAGAATCAACTAAGGTTCTGTCCTCAATCATATGGACCCTTTTTCTTTTGGGGTAACTAGCATAACTTTCGCTATAAGTATCGGATCAAGGTCATTCTTAGATCTTTCAAAAGAGGACTTATAGGTTTATAACTAAAGACCTTAAAGGAAAATTCTATTGTTTAGAGAGTCAAATTTGGACTAGATGATACAAAATAAATAGTGCACTAGATGATACAAACTGGACAGTGCACCAGACGATATAAAATGAACAGTACATCAGATGATACAAAATGAACAGTGGACCAGACGATACAAAATGAACAGTGCACCAGATGATATGACGTCATGACCAGACGAAGCGTCTTCATAATACAATTCGTCCTTACTAGATGATACGTTCGCACTAGACGATATGTCCCCACCAGATGATTTGTCTGCACCAAACGATACGTTCGCACTAGACGAATAGACGATAAATCCTCACCAGACGATGTGTCTTCACAAGATGATCCATCCTCACCAGATGAAGTATCTTCACAAGATGATCCATCCTCAGATGATATGATGTCATCAGATGATACAAACGATACTCCTGAATATCTCCCCTTAAGTGACTAATTCCTCAATTAGGGTCATATTATCTTATGTCATTTTCAGTTTCCCAATTGACTTCTTTTCTCAAATAATTTTCTCATTTCATTTTATTTCCTTTGTTTCACATTGACTTGTTCTAATGTCTATTCATTCTTACTAGTTTCTTCACACATTTTAATTTATTTGCAATCTTAACTTCTTATGTTTGTAAAACATTCATCATATCAAATTTGTATCTCCCGAATATATTTACATAAAATATAATGTGGACTCAAATCCTCCTCACATTATCAATAATGTCTCCTTAAGGTTGGTAATCCAATCATAGACTTGAATACTTCACATTAAACAAAAATGTGTATACTCTCAATAGCATATTCTACCTCTTATGCCTGAGTCTCCGCTAGGGATCCAATATTCACTTTTGATTCATTACATATTCAATCCTGATTTGTTTCTTCATTGATCACTCTTAAATTGAATCATTTGGTTTGCTAAACCTATCTCAGTGAAATTCTTCTTTGGAAGCAGGTTTCTTGATACCATCCTCTCATAGAATCCTTATCGATCAACTATATTGCATGATTACTCATGAGTCATTCTTAGTAACTCAAGAAGATCAATTTCAAACTTTCATAATATCTTAATAAGATCAATTTATGCCATACCTTATATAATTAGAACATCCTTTATAAAAAAGGCTCAATAAGGCAGTAAGCAAATTCATTTACTTTAATACCTTGACATATACCTCCAAAATCATTACATCTTATCAATAGATGTATTTATGTCAATTCTCTAATTAATAACATTTGCTAATGATACTTGAATTCCAATTAATTCTAGACAACAGTTCTATCCTTATTCCTACCCATGATTGGTGTATCCCCACATGATCATGACAGAAACCTATTTTTGTCAGGCCACTGTCACGCCCTGCACTTTTCTCCTCTCATTATCAAACACACTAACACTAATTTTCCATAATTTACCTTTTCCGAGGCTACCTCATTTCGTATTGAGTCAACTACCCTATTGAGTGCATCAATTCTTCTCATTTGATTTGTCAACTTTTTCTTTATCTCATTCATACATAAAACCCTCTCTTATATGCATTTTTATCTTTCTCCTTACTACACATCATTCATCTCTTATAAAATCATTATGACTATTTTATTCCCCTTTCATTCCTTCTTCAATTCTATCCCATTTCCTATTATCATTTATTTCATCTTCCATATACATATCCTTACTCCATTTAGAATTATAGATGCAGAATCATCATGAAATTTTGATCTCAATATACAGACATATTATTATGCTAAATCATAACTTTTATCATATTTATCCGACATTCATTTTAGGTCCAAGTCTAATCTTTTAAGGTCATAAAATTTTTTTGTTTTCTTTTAACTTGGCTTGTACACTTTAAATTGCATCATTCATGTTTATATCACTTCTTTCCTCAATCAGTCCATGAAAATGAATTCACATCTATTTCACATTCAAGGATATATTACCACCGTATAATATTGATAGCATATTCATAATACATTCACCAATACAAGTTTGTTGGACCTTTATCTGTCATACAAAACTGGATACTATTTCTTGTTTATAACTACCCATAAACCTTCATTTGCTCGCATTCTGACAGATCATCATTCTTCCCAGTGCTTCTAACAACATAAACTCTTACGGAATTTTCATGCATAAGACTAATGTAAAGGTGACTCAGACTGGGGGATCAGTTGCCGCTGTTTACTATAACATAACTAAAATGCATGTGACTTAACATATATTTCAAAATGCCCATATAAGATAGTACTTCTGGGCTCTAATACTGCATAAATGTAGCACCCCACTCCCGCAAGACCTGAACCAAACATTGTGGGTGATATTCGAATCCGTGCCCTATGAGGGTGACAGGCTAGAGCATTCAATCATTAAAAAATTGGTATAATTTTTTTAAAAACCACAAACATAAATGCGGAAATCCATAACCAAATTGGGCCCACTTTATTCAAAAAATTTTCAAACATAACGATACAATCAACAAAACTTTCAATAGCTATTAGGGCCCTTTCACAAATACAAAACACTTTAGACATAATATCTTTCTGTTACAATATAGTTCAAATACACATTGTGAAAAACTTTTCGGAATATATTATTTGATACAAAAGTTGTAGAATATAAAATTCAGTACAAAAAAAAGAAATACAATGCAGACGAACTGATGCCGACCTTTACCTCTTACTTGAATGCAGTAGGTATACTCCCGTTTGTCTAATGGGGCACTCTTCTGAGCCCGAAAAATAATTGCAAATTTTAGTTGAGTTTGCGAACTTAATAAGTGACCATCATCTATGGCTCACCCAATCACATAACACATAATTCACATCATTTCACACTTCACATTCATTACAATTTAATCAGTCACATTATGCATATGCAGTGCACATGAGACCCACTTTCTAGTTGTAACTTTGTTGTGACTTAGCGCCTAAATTGTCCCGTATCCATTGGATACCGGGCTCATTAACAACTGTCTCTTATCCACTTGGGAGATATAGGGCTCATTAAATGTTGAGCCTGAGGCTCTGAATCACTTTTGAGCTTGAGGCTTATTTTCACTCGTTGAGCTTTAAGCTCTGATTGGTAGCTACTCAGTTCGCAACTGCCATTATATTTCACACATTCATAAAATGGAATGCATCAATCACATTTGCATTTTCCCATTCAATCATATTCCCATATCATCAGACCTTATTCCAACATTTAACTTTAAAGTTGAGAATCATATTTTCACTTATATACAAATGCTCATTCAAAATACATTTATCATCAAATTATGTACACTTACTTCATCTCATTCACATAAAAGCAACACTTCAATATCTAAACCAACCATCACAATCTTCGAACCTCCTGTCCGGAAACCTACACAATCAATCATATTCATATAGACATTCATTAGTCAATTAATACCAAAATTCAAACAAAAAAAACAATGAAATGAGACCATCTAAGTCCACTCACAGTATGCTTCAGATTAGCATTTGCTTCCAAATTCTGGAAAACCCTGAATGCAGACACTTAACCTGCATAACCCATTTATGCAAGACATATATTGAACTCACATTAATAATTGCATACTTATAAGCATTTATTTATGCACAATTGTATAAATTGACTATGTACAATGTATGCTCAATGACAATCTCGAGTACTTTACAAATTTCATATCTTAAGCTCATTTTCATTTGATAACTTAATCAATCATCAGTTCGTTGAACCACATCCTCAATCCTTTGGTACTTTGATATCAATAAATCATCTTCAAATTTTCCCATATAAACCTGTATATAATTAGTGAGGAAGAAAAACGGAGTACTTATATATATATATATATGTATATATCACTATCAACTTTCTGCTTAAATTCAATATTTCCTCTTCACTCCTATTTCATTTCATCCTAACATATCACAATACAAATCAAAATCTATCATTTTCTATAATCATCAGAAACAGAAAATCACTCTCACATTTTCTGCACTTCTTCACTTTCATTTTTCTGCATTTTCATATTTTTACATTCACTTCATTTTCTTCCTCTAACTATCATTTTAATCACTCTTACTCATCTCCAGACATCACCATACACCTATCTCTCAACTCTAAATTCATTTTTAATCATCTCTAAAAATACTTCAAAACTTACATGTGTGTGTGTGTGTGTGTGTGTGTGTGTGTGTGTGTATATATAGTGAAAACATCAACATGAGCAGAGCATTCACATAATCATTTCTCCAGATTTTTCTGTTCTCATCACATACACATTTTAGTTGATCTTCCAACTCCAAAACTAGTTTAACACTATCTTATAACATTTCGGTCATCAAATCCACAGAAAATCAACAAATACGGCATACCCCAATTTTCTCACTCACTTTCCAGCAAATATGAATATCACTGCATTAACAAGTTATAACCTATTAAATCATTTTCAGATTTTTCCATAAGCACAACATTTCGAGTCAACTTTGCGTGTTCTTTTTAACCCCAACACTAAAGTTATTTTGCAACACTTTATTCTAGAAAAATCTTCCCCTATGCCTTATGTCTACATTGACACCAAAATCATTCAATTTGGTTTAGTAAATTGGAAGATATTCCTCAATCATTTTTGGACTGCTATTATCCAAAATAGTAGATTATACACAACTTCCAGCCAGAAATAGAACATCTGAGAGACAAAATCACAATTATACTTTTTCATATAATTTGTATACCTATTTCTCTATCTTGCTTCAAATAAAAAATCATCTCATTTGGAATCACACAGGTCCAAATATAATCAAAATACTGAAGTGTGTTTAGTAAGATAATCCTATTTCACTGTTCCAACAGATTTCACAATTTCATTTGATCAATCTTTTTCAATTCAATTCAGAATGCTAATAAATTTTTTGGAGAGATAGAAAAATGTTTTAGGAATCTATCGGTTCAAGAATCACTCCAATTAGAGGTCGGATGACAAGGTTATGGCTGAAAGAATCAAACAAGGTTTTGTCCTCAATCATATTGAACCTTTTTCTTTTGGGGAAACTAGCATAACCTTCGCTATAGGTATTGGATCAAGGTAATTCTTAGATGGTTAAAAAGAGGACTTATATTTATATAACTTTCATGAAGACCTTGAATACAAATTATATCATCTAGAGGGTCAAATTTTGACCATACGATACAAAATGAACAGTACACAGAAGCTATTTTACAATTAGCATAACTTTCTCTAGAGATATTGGATTGAGGTGTTCTTTAGATGGTCTTGAAGAGGACTTCAATATATACAATGTTTATGAAGGCCTTAAAGGAAAATTCTATCATCTAGAGGGTCAAATTTGTACCAGATGATTCAAAATGAATAGTACATAGAAGTTATTTTACAATTAGCATAACTTTCTCTAAAGATATCAGATTGAGGTGTTCTTTAGATGGTCTTGAAGAGGACTTCAATATCTACAGCTTTCATGAAGGCCTTAAAGGCAAATTTTATCATATAGAGGGTCAAATTTGGACCAAAAAATATAAAATGAATAGTGCACTAGACCATACGATGTCATCAAACGATATGTCATCACCAGACGAAGTGTTTTCACTAGACGATACGTCCTCACCAGTTGAAGCGTCTTCACTAGACAAAGCACCCTCACCAAATAATACATCCTCACCAGATGAAGCATCTTCACTAGACGACACGTCCTCACAATAAAGCTCCCTTACCAGATGATACGTCCTCACTAAACAAAACGTACTCACCAGACAAAACATCCTCACTAGATGATACGTCCTCACCAGACAAAACGTCTTCACTAGACGACACGTCATCACCAAATGATATGTCCTACTCCTGAACATCTCCACTTATAAGGATCATAACTTTGGACTCTGATATCCCAAAAATTCCATACTATATACCGTTGGAAAGCTAAAAAGCTAAACTACACTTTCTAGAAGACAACTTTGTCAAAATCTGCCTAAAACAATACCTTAAATTCATGGAAGTTCATATCGAAGATTCAACTCTCAACTATTCATTCTCAATAAACTTCTCCAATGTATTTTCCTTCACTAAATCCAACCCTTAAATTTTTATTTCTAGTCTTTCTACTCCATTTCATTCAACTCATTCACTATAACCATAATTCTCAATCTACCATCTAAAATTATTTAACATTGAATCCACAAATTTTCAACTAATCCCATAACAATTCAATTATACCTGGAATGTCAATGAGTGCATGTCAATTATTTTCATATGTGCAAAATTTCAAATCCACATGCATATATGCCAACATTTGGCTGACCATGAAATGTAAATTTTTCTAACTCTCACATTGCTATTTTCTCCATTATTGAAATTTGGGTTCTAACCCTTAATATGGGGATGGGATGTTACATTCCAACTAGTATGATAGAATCTCATAGCAACACATTCATCACAAAGATTCAAATGTAGGGGAAGTGACACACCTAATACTAATAACCTGACATGCATCCTAAATAACATGCAAAAATGTAAACATAAATGCAAAGACTACCTCCCCACACTTGAACAAAACATTGTCCTCAATGTGCAAAAGGGAACATCCAAAACCAACAATCAACAGCATGAAAAACAAAACATAAAACACAAAAAGAATAATAGAAGAGATTAAGGGCAAAATGGGCTCAAGGTGGTGGGGTCGATGGAAGTGGCATGTCTCATCCTCTGGTCCACAAAAGTTAATGGGAAATGGTCTTTCTTAATGGCCAAATTGAGCTTCCTATAGTCAATGCATACTCTCCAACCTGTGATGGTCCTAATGGAAATTTGTTCACCTTTTTCATTCTCCATCACTATCATGCCTCCCTTTTTAGGCACAAATTGCACTAGATTCGCCCACTTGCTATCTAAAATTGGGTAAATAGTACCTGCATCTAAAAGCTTCACCACTTCACCTAATGGAAATCTTTGCCTAGAAATGTGTATCACAGTTGGGAAGGTAAGGGTTTTAGTTCAACAGTAGGAGGCTTTACAATGGAAGGTGGTGTGGGTGCATCCGCTCTCTCTAACTTCTCCTACTCACCCTCCTCACACAATTCCTTTTCGCTCACACTCTCATCCCTATACACTTCAACAATTTCCTTTTCAATTTCCTTCTCAAATTCCTTCACATAATCATCCACAACATCAATTTTCATACAAGCACTTCTATCTACCGACTTCTTCAAAGATTTAGTCATATTAAATTCAACCTATTTATATCCAATTCTCAAAACTAGTTTCCTTCTTGCATATCAACTAATGCCCTATTGGTATTCATAAAGGGCCTACCCAAAATTAATAGATAATTCCTATCTTCTTCAAAATCTAACAAAACAAAATCAATAAGAATTATATATTTACTTACTTTTACTATAACATCTCCTACTACCCCAAATGGCCTCTTGATGGATTAATTCACAAGTTGGATAACCATGGATGTTGGTTGTCGTCTCCTAGCCCCAGTTTTCTAAAAATAGACAAAGGTATTAAGTTCATACTTGCGCCTAAATCATATAAGCATTTAGCAAATTCAAAATCACCAACAACACATGGAATAGTAAAACTCCCTGGATCTTATAGTTTTGAAGGCATTGTGCTTATGATGATAGAACTATAATTGTCCATTAAGGTCATCATCTGATTGTCCTCCTAAGTCCGTTTATGTGTCAAGATGTCCTTGAGAAACTTTACATACTTAGGCATACACTCTAATGCTTCCACCAAAGACAAATTAATCTAAATTTTCTTCAACTTCTCTAAGAATTTAGAGAATTGAGTGTCGACTTGATGTTGTCTCACCTCTGCAGATATGGAATATTAGACTTGTAGGGTGGTGGTGGTATATATGGCTTCTCTTCTTCTTTCTCTTCTACATTTTCCTTTTGTTGGCTATCTTTTTGAACACTTGGCTCCTCTAATTGTTTGCCACTCCTAAGTGTGATCACCTTAAGTTGTTCCTTTGGGTTGGCCTCAGTATTGCTTGGTAAACTTCCTACATTTTTAAAAGACAAAGCATTAGCAAGTTGACCTACTTATACCTCCAAGTTGTAGATGGGTGAAGTGTGGTTCTTCACGATTTTGTCAAACTTTACCTCTATTCTTTTCTAACTCTCTTCTAATCTTCTTTGACCTTCCTCTTAGCTTAAAAACTTTGAACTCAATACGTCCACTAAATTGCCCATTTTGTTCTCCAAAGACCTAAGTTGGTCTTGCTGAAATCCGGGAGGTCCTTGTGCTTTTACTTGGCCACTTACATTGTTAGTAATCCACGAAAAATTTGGGTGGTTTTTCTACCAAGGATTATAAGTATTAGAGTATGGTTTGTTACCTCGTTGTGACTGACCCAAGTAATTTACTTATTTTGTACCACTTATGTAACACCCCATTACCCTAGGGTACGAACCGGGATGCCCGTAGGTCATTCCGATACATAGCCTAAGATAAGGGAGTGCTACGTGCGATCACTACAGAACTCCACATGGCATCGCATACATGTGAACTATTGGTGAGGGGATGTTACAACTTACACCCAACAAGAAACATTTAGTTCTGTCATGGTTATCTTGCCCACATCATTCACATTGTAATTGTATGGTCTTGATTGTAGATGAAGAAGTTCCTTGTATGTTACTCAACTACTTGGAGGGCAATAATTTGTGCTTGTAAGGTTGTTACTGAGTTAAGTGGAATCATTCCTTTTTGCTCTTTGGACCCTTGTCTACTCCTTTCATTTGACCACATACAACTGTTACTTGCTAACTTTTCCAAAAGGTCAAGAGCTACATAGATGGTTTTTCTTATCAAAGACCCTCCTACAGCTGCATTTATTATTCCCCTTGTGCTTTGGGTTACACCATTGTAGAATGCCTGCAAAAGAAATTCTCTCAGAAGATTATGGTAGGGGTAGCTCCTTTATAATTTGTTAAATCTCTCCAAAGCTTCATATAACAAGTCCCCCTCACTTATTAATTGTAAAAACAAAGTACTTATTTTACGCTAAAAATCGTAAGTATATAGGTCGTTACTTGTAGTAAAAAGCAGATATCGTACCACAGAAATTTTTCTTAGGCACCATTTAATTTAGGTTGTGCTTTGTTTAAGACTCAAATTCTAATAATAAACTGAAAAATAAACTAAATTAAACAATGGAAAACTACTAAGAGAATTAATCAAGTTATGAGAGAGGGGATTTTACCTATCATTAATACTAATCTAGTCATTTTTGCGTTTATAGGCTGTCGATTCTAGACGATCATAAGCTTGATTACTCTCTCTCGAGTTATAACTATTCTCTAAATTGTAAACCCTAATCGAATTATAGACTTGCAATATCTCAATTCACAAATTATCACAATTCTAGTTAGTTCTAAATCTCTCTAATAAACAATTGGGTCTCGTAGTGGATCTCTCTCTATGAAATTACCCAAGATTAATTAAGTGGTCAATTGGTTTGCCTAACTCTCACTAATCCAATCTAATCATTTTTATCTAGTTCACCCTCTCGGTTAGTTATCAAAACATGCAAATACATTAATCAATCACAACACCCAAATCAAGTAAACATAATTCAACTAGATTAACATTAAATATAAGCAAAATCTTGAAGGAAAAGTTAGAACATCATTAACAACTCAAAATCCATAACAATACAACCCATCTCAATCTTACACATTAAATGAATAAAAAGATAAATGGGGAGGAAATGAAACTTAGGTTGGATGATTCAGGAAAGCAACGGTCTTGGGAGATCACCTATTCAGGGAAGCTTTGGCATCGAAACCCTCCTCTTCTTCCTCTTCTTCTTTTCTCTCTCTCTTTTTGGGTTACTAAATGTATGTTGAATGTATACTTACCCTTCTAGGGTTACATTATAATACTTTTATAGTCTTTTCCAATTAAGGTAACCCTAGTGTCTTTCTAGGGTCTGAGTCCCTCAAAAACTCAAATTTGAAAGTGACTCTACGTCTATCTGCGCATAGACCACAATCATGGCCCTTAGTGCACGATCGTGGCTGGTTTATCTACTCTCTGTCATGATCGTTGGAGATTCCCCATGATCGTGGCCTTGTGCTCGAGCTTCTGTCACGATTTTGGCAGATTTGCCATGATTATAAGACTGTGTTTTAGTTCTGGTCTCCTCCGAAACTCCTCCTAATGCCCTGAAACAATAACAAACTCATCACAACACCTCATAAATAAAAAAAGTAAAGCTCAAAAAACATGTTCTCACCCAAACACTTAAAACACAAATATTTATGAACTAACATAGTTCTTAACCTAAACACACATTAGGCAATCAAATTAATCACTAAACACACATCAAATTACCTATAAAAAAATACAATGCAGTTTACACCTATCATTAGTGAAGTAGCCTTTGGAGCTCTTATTCCACTAGATGGTAGCTTCCCTATCCTTATTAAGACTAATGCTTAAGATGAGATCAATGAGAGGGGTTCTAGAGAGAAATCTAAAACATCAGTGTTGCTTCCAACAACTTCCTTGACTCTTGCTAACTCGGATATTATTGAATGAAAAGAATAAAGTTATGTATTCCTATCCAGTCATCATTCCAAAGTCTTACATTCTCACTATTACATATTCTAACTTTGATATAAGGAATGACTAGATTCTTAAGCTTTAGAATTTGTAGCATAGACCCAGAAGAGTTGTATATAGATTGCAATGTCTATAAGTTTTCATTTTCCAAGTAGAAACTATGGATCCATTTGACCCATAACATTTGTCAATCTGTCAGGATCATTCGTAGTCTCTTAATGATCAAGCTTTTGTTAATGATCTTAATTGGTGTTATCCATAGTTTCCTTTCATGCTTTAGTTGGCATAGATCGCTCCACTTAACCTCGGCCATTGCTCTCTTATTATTTTCCCTTTACTAAGGAAATATACTCATCATTCTTTCTATTGATTTAATAATACCATAAGGTAGTATAAGGTGTAAGGGCCAATAAATGTGTAAGCATTTTAGGAATGAGTTGATTAGTTAAAGCCTTCCTACTAGTGATACAATTTTATTTCACCAATGTGATATTCTCTTTTAAATTTTCTCTAACAAAGGGAGATAACCATCAAAGGAAATTTTCCTTGAGTTTATAGGGATCCATAGATAAGTGAAAGGGGGCTTACAATAGTTTAAACTAGTTAGAGTTGAAAACCATAGAGCAAGGCGTTAAGCACTTAATGATAGATACATATTAATTTTCTCTTTGTTGATTGCTAGACCAGATAACTCCTTAAAGGTGTTTAAAGTTGTCATTAGGGTTTTAATTAAATTAACATCTACTTTTGAGAATATAATTAGATCATTTGCAAAGCATAAACTATTGATCCTTAATGGAGTCTCCAATAACCTTATTATAAGGATTTTGGGAGTTTCTCTAATTTTGTGTACCATTTGTACAAAGTCCTTTTTCACTTCTTTGCTTGTAAATGTATTGTTGGCTGTGAATTTTTTTACAAATTTAAGGATCTGGGTTTTAAGGTTCTTGCCTTTGACTATCTCTCTTTTGTTTTCTATTTGAATTTTTCTCTAAAATGTTCACTTTGACTTTCTTAATTTGAATCATTTGTATTTAGGTTTATTTAAGTTGCTCTTCACCTGAAATTCTTAAAGTTGATCCTTGTTATTTTTTTCTAATTTTTTAATGCTTGGATTCATAGTAAAATCCAAATTAAGAATTCTTTTGTTCTGAATTTGATATGTAAATCTTTTAGATGGACTAAATCGATTTAACTTAACTATTTTTCTTAAATGTTCACTAAGTTTTAGCTTTATAAAATTGTCTTTTTGATTGAAAGTTTAAAGCCATGGAAACCTATTTCCCAGAATGTTGCCCCGCTCTTGGATAACAAAAGCAGAAGAAAAGAGGTCTGACCTTATTGTTGACTTCAAGAGAAACCCCTTTGTCTTTGGAAACTGCAAGAATTCAAGCTTAGAGAGTTTTTAAAAGAAGTATATGAAGATAGATCTCTGCTTAAATCCTGTGATTCACCTACAAACCAAGATGAGAATCTTGGGTGATCAAGATTTTTGGAAAAACTCCATATGCAATATGAGTTCTTAGGTGCCGCTTCTCGATGCGTGGAGTTTGCTAGATTTCACAGAGGTTTTTTTAAAAGCAAATGAATCAACAGGAAAGTTTTCTTACATTTTAAATTAATTATATTACGTATGTATTACTTGACAGGAGAATGTCATTTGTTAAATGATTTTGCCGACGTAACATCTCATGTTAGCAGCATTAACTATAACAGAAGACTACTCTTGCTACGAATTAAACGTTTTAGTATTTAATTATTACAATTGGTAGTTTTGGCTAGTATTGTAAATTGGGTAAAGTTTAAGATTTTTATTGTAATTTACTTTATTTTTATTGTCAATAATAAAATTTTATTATTTTAATAATATATTATATTTACATATCATTTCTTATAGTAAAAACTATATAGAAATATTTAGTACAAACTATAAATTTATTTTATTAATTATTAATAATATATTAATTTATCACATTTCATTACTAATTAAATATATATTACTGTTTAAAATTATTATAAATTAATTCTTTTGTTAAAATTTTATTTTATTTTATGAACATTAAAGTAAATAAGATTA
>JANSVA010000004.1:17534760-17566053 GCA_025504915.1 Erythroxylum reticulatum | reverse complement strand
GGCTTTTATTATATGAGATATAATGGGCCAAAACTTATTGGGCTTTAATGGGATTAGGTTTTCTCTATAAATAGAGAGACTTACGTTTCATAAGATGAAGGACACCATTGTGATACAAAAACCCTAGCCACCATCCGAGAGAAGAGCGTGCGACATTCGGAAAGAGTTTCAGGACATACTAGCACACGATAGCTACAGCCCAGATCGTGCATACTCGTGTGGATACCGGTAGAGGACATTCGCGTGTAGCAGTGTCTACGAATCCGAAAACGTAGCCACCAATCTGTGTCAAAAAGGTATTTTTGCGCATCCTATATGTTTTCGGTTATACATCGTGTTGTGTTATGGTCTTTTCGCAGTATATTGTGAATACTCGGGCCATACGCGGTCCAACAACACCAAACTTATATTTCAAGTTTCGTTTACTCCTTTACATCATAATCTCACTCAGATCTGCTTAAGCAAGACTTAACCTTCCCCTATGATTATTGACCAACTAAATTATTCTTAAACACCTTATGACCTTTGTAGTGTTTAACTCTCACACACTTGTAAGATTATTGAGAAAACACTAAACTATCAAAGGTAATAATAGAAGAACAAAAGAGATACAAAAAATGCTAAACTTTATTACTTCCCTCAAAGTATACAAAAGAGTGCTCTCTCAATGTGCATAAGGAGCAAGGCTGACATAAGCTATTTATAGGCATCTTTGGCTTGATGGATAAATTACAATTCATAATCCTAACTAAATTGAACTAATTAGATCACATCTTATCCTTATAATATTACATCACACTAACCAATAGGGAGACATCCTCATCCAAATAGGGAGCTATGTAGTAAGATTTGGCTACATCTCAACTAATAGGATAAGAGATTATAGCTATCTAAAAATGATATATTCATATCCATAAAGATATCCACTATCTTTAGTTGATCCTCTTGAATAAAATTTATTTTTGTAGTTGATGTCTATCATTTATGATCTTATCCACCACTTCATCTAAGATCTCCTTGTGATCTTTATCCATTAATGATGAGTTATCTAAGCCCAAAGCCTTTTATAGCATATTGGTTTAGATTAATGCTTACCAATGTCAATTCCATTAACTGTGGTTCATTCATTGGCTCACACACTAAGTCCTAAGTCCATCAAGAACATAACCTTAGCCAAGTAAATTTTTTCAAGGTTCGAATCTCTAACAATAGTCGTTCTATGCTTGATCTAACTTGCTAAATTACTATAGAGTTCTCGCATGCCACCGTCATACGTGTGATCTAGCTAACTTTCAACCCAAGGCCTGTTTCCAATTAGCTGTGGAGTGCCTTCACATGCTAAGGGGTAATAACTAGTAAGAAACCTTGGACTTAAAATACTAACTCTAGGGTCTAAAGTTGACCTATTATCATCCATTCTAGAGTATCACTTAAAGGCATAGAGGCCACGAACATTCCCAATACACTGGATAACTAATGGACACATTACGATTTATTTTGTTCCTTTTATTTTTCTTCTTTATTATTATGTATTTTTCTTAATTTTTATGACTTTATTTTTGTCTTAATAGGTTGCAAGGGTTTAACCATGCTAAAATTATTATTGAAATGTCATTACATTTTATTTTTATTTTATAGTTATTTATTTCTTTTTATTTCCCTTTGACCTTTTTATACCCTGTTGTTTCTCTTTTATAAGGATGACTGTATTTCCATTTCATATGGAAACTACAATGAGTTCAAAAGTTTTATAAATTATTATTTAGGGAAGTAGCAAATCATATTCCTTTATCACCATCTTTTAACTATTATTGTTTTTTTTGCAGTTTATTGTGTACGTTCAGGACAATGTACAAATTTAAGTATGAGGAAAGGGTTAATAGAAATTTCAAAGACAATTTCAAATTTCTTAAGCTTATTATAATCTTTATTGTTTATTCTTATTAACTGACATCCCAATTAGTTAAAATGTGTCCGAACCACTTTAGGTTATTATTGATTGTTAAATTGAATTAGTATGCAAAAGGATGAAAGTCGAATTAGAATTCCTTTTATAAGCCATATTTTGAGATAGCATGCAAAAGGATGGAATTAGATTAGAATTACTTTTATAAGCCATATTTTAGTAGTTATTGAGATAATATTAAGCCTAAATGTGAGCTTTTAAGCTTAAGACCAATATATCATTAGTTTTTGTTATATTACTCTTTGTTGTGTGTTTATCATACAAAGGTGGATGATTCCAAAACTTGCTATGATTCATGTTATGACAATATTGTTAAACTAGGGACATTAAAATGGTAAAGGTACTTAGATTTAACCATTTTGTTTTAGTATATTCTTCTTTGATTCTTATATACACTATTTTATCCCTTAAGAGTACCTAATCTGAGAATTAGCCTTTTCTGATTGATTATAGCCACATTGATAATCTTTATCTTTGTTTTCTTGAAAACCTTTCATTATTTTTCAAACTTTAAGGATTTGTATTTACTTTATTTCTTAAATATTATATTACATTAAAGAATTTTAAAAAGAAGTTCTAATGTGGCTATGATTATTGGTACAAGGTGATTGCTAAATTTATTTCTTCTCATGTGCTTTATTGACATTATAATTTTATATTCTCTCTAAGGAGCTCGAAGCTCAAGTTGAAAATTATTTATTGCAAGTATATCAACTGAAAAAAAAAAAGAAAGCCTAAAGAGTGAGAAGAATTATTTTTATGACAATTAAACTTTTGTTTGGAGGACATATGCTACGAAGAAATAAGATTTATATAATCTTTTTTATTTGAATTTCCTTTAACAGAGTTACCCTTTTCATTATCCCTTATGTTCCTTTGCCTAAGCCTCATTACACAATATTTAAAGTACATTTTGATTTTTGTTTATGGTTTACTTATTAATGGTCAAAATGTGATTTCAGTGCAAGCTTATAGTTAAAAATCCTCCTTTATATTGGTTTGAGAGTTTTTTTTATATATTTTCCATCCAAAACACTTTAATTGAATCCATTGTGAGGCTTTGAAATTTTATGGTGTTTATTTGATAATGATTATCGATTTGATTGCTATTGATTTTGGCTTATAAAAGTTTGTACTAGGATAATTAAGGTTTAATTGTAAGCAAAATTGGTTCATATGATATGACAATCTATGACATAGAGAGACATTAAGGTTCATAAAGGATGGATTTTTTTAATTTTAGTGGTTTGGATTATTATTATTTTTAAGACAAGTAAAAGTGCATGAGTGGGAATGTTGGATAAAAGCTTAACTGAATTATGTTTTTAATCCCATATTTAGCTCATTTTGCATGTTTATTTGATAGTTTGATGTTCTTTTTATACTTTTTTGGTTTTTTGTATATTGTTAGGTTTTAATAGCCTTTATAGATCGAAATAAGAGAAAGTCAGGTGAAATTAGGGAGGAAAGAAAAGAATTGAAGCCATTTTGGAGGGATATACTTGTGTTAATAAAAGACAAGCTCGTACATAACTTTATGAGCATCTACGGCTTCAAAGATGTTATTTTTCCTATGTGACATGTAAGTCATGTACAAGGCCATGTCCACTACCTTTGTAGGCTTATAGGAATATGTCTATGTATGATATTTGAAGGAGATTAAGGGACACAATCATACACGCAGTTGTGCGAATGACTATGTCTATTATAGAAACCATAACTTTGCAATGCAAAAGACAATTACGAAGGCTAATTAAAAGGAGTCGAAGTTGGTTTTATTAGTGCAATTCTATATAAAAATAAGCACAATGTATACAAATAAAGAAAATAAATTGACAGTTATTTAAAAAAGAAAACATAAAAGAGAATAATAATTTTTCATATATTAAAAAAATGACAATTATAAAATTATGCAATAAGTAATTAAAATATAACAAGAATAGAATTATATCAATTGAAAAATTATATATAGTTAGATTGAAAAAAATTGACTATAGATTACATAACTAAATA
This sequence comes from Erythroxylum reticulatum, assembly GCA_025504915.1. NCBI lineage: Eukaryota > Viridiplantae > Streptophyta > Magnoliopsida > Malpighiales > Erythroxylaceae > Erythroxylum > Erythroxylum reticulatum. The sequence goes on along the minus strand of JANSVA010000004.1, from coordinate 17,562,074 downwards.
TATTAATTTAACATAACCTTGAGATATTTAACAAATATGTTTAAAATTTATAAATTTCATCTTTTATATACTTCAATATTTAATTAAGCTTTAAAAAGTTTATACTTCTCAGTATATACGTATGAGAAATTATTACAATAATTTTTGAAATAAGCAAAAACAATATTTGAAGTCAAATTTAGTAATTATAAATGTACATTATTTTCTTAGGGCAATTTAGCCTTTTAACATTCTATGATATTATTAATGATAAGAGGAAGATGTGGAACCTTTCTTTAAATTTCCTCTTATCTGTAGGTTTGAAATTAGTTCTTGAGTCTGTTCTTAGTTGTTCTTTTGTGGAATCCACTCTATCAATATTAAGTTTGATAAAAGAATTATTGATGTTTACATATTTACATTGGCTTTCGAACTTTTTATACTTTATTCTTCAATTCCTTGTCCATTCTTTAAGGCGTTGTAAGATTTTCTTTCCTCTTAATAAAAGGAATTGCATATGTTAGGTTCTTTTTTTTGTCATTTTCTTGAGCTCCATTTCCATAAGTATCTTCCTTAGGATCAGGATCAACGATAACAATTATAAGTCCTTTTGATGTCCCTTTAGGATGAAGTTTGATGAGTTCATAACAATCACAATATAAAAATTTCCTTTCTTTATATTTCCATATCTTCTTCTACCTCAGCTGATTAAGCCTCTATGAGTAAGTTATAAATACTTTAGCCTCATAAAGCATATCCTCTTCATTTAATGCTATAATAGGAATTTCATCATAGAGAGCATTAGTGATATCAATAAGAATATAGATTCTATCATAATTAATTGTTTTTAGGTTGGTAGTTGGATTATCTAAGTATAGAAGTTTGCCTACTTCTATAGCTAACTAAGTGGCTAATGGATTTACTTATCCAGTATTTCAGTATAATATTATAAATATTAACTCCAATTTAGAAAGAACCTGAAGCTCCTTCTTTAAGAACTTCATTAGAAGGATTGAATATTGCAATACCATTTCTAGATTGAAAAGGTAGTATTGAACCTTTTAATGGGGGACAGTGTATCTTAGTACCTGAAGCTAAAATTTAATATTGAAAGGGCTTGAACTTCAAGAAGAAGATGGGGGAAGAGCATGAGGTTGGAATGAGCAAGATGTTGGGGAAGTGATTGACTTTTTCTAAGTTTGTTAATTCCAAAATAACCACAAGTTGAAAGCGTAGTCGTAGCTAGTACCGACAAGTACAGGTTGATCCAACAAAGATGATGAATATTAGTAGTTAACATTATCCTATGATCTAGTATACAAATTTGATTACAATTTTTAATAAAAGAAATAAAAAATTTAGCAAATAAAATAAAACAGGCAGCAAGATTGAGCAAAGAATTCAGATATCACTTAGGAAATCACTAATATTGAGAATTAGTGTCTAGGTTTCGAATCCCGATAAATAACCTTAATTGATCAATCTTTTATTATGCAATTATCTTTTTGATTTATTGGACTGTGGAAATTCCTATGGTATGTTAATAACTCAATCTTAAGTATAATAACAACTAATCCTAAGGTTATTAACAGAATGACTTAGGTTAAAGTTTATAGAATTGCTTTACTGATTTATGAATTCTACTATTAGGTTTGCCATTGATCTAGAGGATTTATGTCATCCTATCTTTAGGTTTGTAATCAACATCTTCCAATTATGGTAAATCTATTCACACACAACATTTCTCAATCTCTATATTATGAATTCAGATTATGAACTAATATTCCAAAACTATTAGAATGTAAATTAAACATATAAATGAATCATAATATATCAATCTAACCAGTTGCATTGATAAAATAATCAAAACATGTTATTGCACAAAACTAGCCTTGACATTAAAAGAGTTTAGTTACATATGATAAAAAACAAAATCAAGCATAAATAGGAAAAAAAAATAAAAATGAGGGTTTATAATTCTAAATCTCTTTGCTTGCCTCCTATCAAATATTCTTGCAAGGTATAAGTTTGATCTTCTATTCTAATGGATATTTTCATGATTTCTTTATATTTTCCACTTCTTTGAATTAAAATCTCCCCTTATGAACAATCTCAACCTTTGTAATCACCTCCTAATGTTTGTTTTCCCTTTGTAATCACCTCCTAATGTTTCTAGGAGACGCACAGTTTGACACACGACTATGCATAACCCAAAATGTTTAGAATTTGCAAATCTACACAGCCTAAGAGGATTACATAGGCTAATGAACGGTTGTGTATGCCTTTTAAGCTTCACATTTTCATTTTATGTCACCTTTTCATTCGAATTCTTCTCTTTTAAGTTCATAAAGGCAATTATAACCTAGAAACACACTTAGAACGAATTAAGTACCAAATATACAATAAAAAAATATAATATCAAACAAAAGAACATCAATTTTGTGTTATAAATATGGTTAACTATACATATATTAGGAAGCCCAGGGTTTAGAGCTAAAGCTAGGCAAGGGTTTGAAGTTCCTAAGTTGATTGTGACTGAAGTAGGTTCAACTTTAGGGAGAGAAGGAGTTAAACTTAGGGAGAGAAGAGGAAAGTGGATAGGTAACAAAGGCTAGGGGGTCAAAATAATATTAAAAATGGAAATTAGGAAAAGCCAAGGAAAGAGAACAGAAGTGCAACAAAGGATGGAAAGGAATATAAAGAAAAAAATTAAAGGAAAAAGGCCTAGAAAAAGGAGTAGGAAGCTCTATGAAAACTATAGACCCAAGAATGGCAATGGATAGGTAGGGAGTTAAACATAGTGAGTAAAGAAAAATGAGAGATAAAGTGGAATGGAGTAAGGATTAAGTAATAGGGAGTGAAAAATGAACTGAAGATGATAAGATGAATCAGGGAGGAACTAGAATATAACATAGAAAATCTATGCAAAGCTAAAGTAAGAAGATGGAGAAAGGACCTAAACTATATTTAAAGCTCTTGAGGCAACCATGCAATAATAAGTGCATAATAAAGTGAAGAGAGATGTTCTAGTTTCTCTATATAACATATGCCTAGGTTGTTTATAAGTGTAGTTAAACCTTTGTTTTTTTATAGATCTTTTAGAAATGAGGATGATTGAGATTAGTTGTAAGAACATGAAGTTTATAAAAGCGAAATTATTAATCTCAAATAATAAAAATACTATAATGATAAAATAGTTATAGTGTTTGGAATAAAAAGTACTTATATGATCTAATCAATAATAGAGGAACAATTTATCCATGTTTTAGTAAGGCTAAAGCTGGAAAGAATTGACTTCCAAATCACTTTTGTTTATGCCTATAAACTTTCATTTTGGAATCAAATTATGGAGCAAATTATAAGAATTCACGTTGGTCCTTATAAGTGACTTTAATACCATGCTCTGTCATACAGAAGTAAATGGGGACTCTTGTATATGAAGCTTCATTAATGGTTTTAGAACCTGTGATAACAACATTTAGGTTACAAATTTGAAAAGGGATGGTTTATTATACACTTTGAGCAATAATTAGAAAGGCAAGTGATTCCTAAGGAAAAACTTAGATAGAGACTTGATGAACAACTCATAGATCTCTAATTTTCCACTTATTTTAGCACTATTTCATAAACTTTTATTTTCTAATCGGACAAACATAGTTTCTTAAAACTTTTCTTTTCCATCAAGGATGAAACATCCTTTTAGATTTAATAACATGTTAATAAAAGAGAAGGGATTTACAGAAGTAAACTAATTTTCGTGGATGCAAGCTCTACTTTTATATGAGGAAAATTAAAAAAATCAAACATGAACTTAATTTCCTAAATAGAAGAGTATGTGGGAACACATATCAAGAAGTTATGGAAGCTAGGAAAAATATGAACAAAGCTTAACTCTTCCTCTATAATTCACATGCTAATGAGACCCTACAATTAAAAGAGAAAGGAACATTAGTTAGATACTCCGACATAACTTAATTCTAACAGATCTTAAATAAAGAGCTAGAATTCCTTGATTAAAGGATGGGAATAATAATATTTCTTTTTTGCATAAATCAATCCTTGTAGGGAGAAACATCAAAAGAATAGCATTCCTTATAAATGATAATGGGATTAAGATAGGGAATTAGCATGGCTTGCTTAAAGAAGCATTCAAATTCTTCTTTAATTCTTTGGGCACTTAGCTAACATCTCTTCCTTAATGAGAACTCTTCAAACTATCATTAAAGAGAATATTGTAGAATTTGACACTTAATCACTAGTCATGCCGTTCACTACAAAGGAAGTAGAAGAAGTGGTTTTTTACCTTAATCTTAACAAAGCACAAAGAAAAAATGGAATGAACTTAAGCTTAGCCCCTTATAGAGATAGTGGTGGCTGAATATATCCTAGAATTCTTCAATCATGGTACGCTATTGAAGCAATCTTTATATCCCTTATACCTAAGATCTATAGGGCTTGCTCTTTATAAGCCTTATTTTTTGCTATAACACTTTATATAAAATTATTTCTAAATTGCTTGCAAATAGGCTTAAGAACCTACTACTTAAATCTATTGGTGCATCTCAAGGGCCTTTCATAAGGAAGATAATATTCTCCTAGCTCAAGAACTCCTAAAAGGATATAATAGAAAGCATTAACCAAAGAATTGTGTATAAAAAATCATCGACATAAAGCTTTTTGACTCTTAGGATTAGAACTTTTTTATTAACACGATTAAAGCTTTTGGTTTCCTAAAGTCTTTGTGTTAACCAAAAAATCTTATAAAAGGTGCTAGGGGCTTAAGACGAGGAGATCATCTATCTCCTTGCCTTTTTAATTAAATCATGGAAGTGCTTTTAAGTTTTGTCAAGATAATCATCAGCTAAGAAAAACATTTTAAATTCCATTAAAATATAATAAGCTAAAAATTGTCAACTTATGTTTTGCAAATGACTTATTTCTCTTTTCTAGAGTTGATGCCAACTACACTTGTGCATTAATCATTTCATTTTGCACATTTAATGTGGTCTCTAGTTTATCGATGAACAAGATTAGAGTGTAATGAATTTATTGCTTAGTTCCTAACATTGTACATGGTGTTTCTCTCTAGTGACATGATTAAAGATTAGGAAGCCCTCATTGACATGTTTAGGCATACCAATCACTTTAGGGATGCCATCACAATCATGTTACATCCCTCTTATAGAAATGATTCAAAGAAGTATTGAAAAATGGTGGAATAGAATTCTCTCACAAGTTGGATTAATGCTACTTTTTAACTCTATTATAAGTAATCTTCATATCTATTGGTCTCAAAATCTCATACTCCTTAAAGGAATCATTAAGAAAATTGAGAGATTTGACAAGGAATTTCCTTTTATCAAAGGGTCACTCCAAATATACTCTAGCTAAAGTAAATTGGAGCAAGTCATCTCTTCAAAATGATGAAGGATGTTTAGGTATTACATCTATAGGAATTACCAATAAAATGATAATATAATGAGAGTTTGGAGACATCTAATAGATAAACAAACCCTTTGGGTGAGATGTATTCTTACTTTTCATATGAGAAAAGCAAACTTATAGAGGCCAATGCTTCATAAACTATGGTCAACTTTTCAAGCTAAAGGAGAGGGTTATAATAGAGATTAAATATTAAATTAGGAAGGGGGAGCTGAAAACTTTTAGAATGATAATTAGCTTAGCTTTTGACCAAACAAAGGTGAAGCTGAGTTATTTGGCCTCAACAATATAATCCCTGAATTACCTTCAATTAATGAAGAACTTATGAAGATGAGAGATCACAGTGAGCAATACTTGCAAGAATGATTCTTGCAAGTTATTGTTAAAACCAAATACTTTAAAGATAAAACAGGCTAAGCTACTTTGGTTTAAGTAGGTTAATCCCATTTTAGCCTTCACTCTATCACTAATAATAAAATTGAAACTTCCAACAACATATAGAATCAAAAGATTTATGGATATCTTGGGCTCATGTTGCTTATATAACCATAAAGAAGAGTCAATAGAAACTTCCTTTTCAAGTATAGGTTTCCTACTTTCTCTGGAGAGGTGTTCTCTAACTCATCATCTTGGCACAGGCCCCTACTAACTGGACAGATGTCATCACTTGGTCTTCCCAAAGTCATAGAATTTTTAAAGGGGATATACATGCATATAGGATTTCCTTAGCAAACACATTATGTGCTGTGGAAAAAAAGAATAGGTGGATATTTTGAAAACAACTTAAACATAAGAATGTTATCCTCCATAAACTTGTGGTTAAAATTGTAGAATAGTTATTGGTCTATAAAATTCACTTAGAATACAACTCAACTATATTTAGCAAGTGGAATTTACCTACACTAATCTCCTAATTTGTGAGCTTTAATGTATGTAGACATTGAATATGGTTATGGCTAGTTCGAGTGGAGATATTAAAGTAAGGCATTATCTGATTCATCTAGTTAAGTAGTTATTAGAGAACAAGCTTTTGTTTGATTTGATTGTTAGTAGAGCTTATTTAAAGCTCCTTGTAATCAGAAGATGTATTCTTATCTCTTTATTATTAGATTTGTTTAATTTCTAAGAACTTTATATTTTTTTTTGCTTTTAAATTATACCTTAATTATTATAATAATATTATCATATTTTACAAGTTTAAATTCTAATTCATTTTTTCACAAGATATATATGTGAGGAATAATCACTAAAAGAAAATTACTAACTAGCGATGGAAAATTACCAACAGAAATCTAAATATAGGAAATTACTAATGGAAGATTATGTTCCATCGGAAAAATTGTTAAGAAAAAATTTATTTTGTGATGGAAAATATATCCGTCAGTAAATATGGAGGGAAATTATCCTGACAAATTTTTCGATTGAATATAGCGACGGTGGAAAATTTCTATCAGTAAAGAAGGCGGGAATGTTTGGTGGAATAAAAAGGTTTTAGGATTACTGACAGAATACATTTTCATCAATAAATTCTGCCAGTAAATTTTATAGGTAAATGCCATCATTTGCTTCAGGTTCGGAGTTTAAATAAAACGAAAACAATGTCATTGTCCTCCCCCATTTCCTCTCCTTCATCATAGCTAGTTTTTTTCTTCTCTTCTATCGTCACCATTTGACCGTGCCTCCTTATTATCCCACCGGTGTCCTTTTCATGCCACTACGATTCCTCGACGTGCCACTGTCCTTGGCATGTTAGCATCTTTATCTTTGTAACTATCAAAGGCCACCACACGTCATCGCCATCGTCGTCCTGTTTTAGATACTGTCTCTCATGCCATATTTGCTCCAAGGATGATAAGTCAATTTCTAAATGCATTTATTAAGATAAAGCCATATCTTACTCTTTGACTTTTGCGGGCTAATTTATTTTTGTTGAAAATTTTAATGATATTATCTTTCGCAAACTTAAAGCTGAATAAAGTGGCATCATTGGATGATTAAAATAATGCCCAACACTAATCTCGTTTCAAAAATTTTATTAAGAAAATAGATGGATTTTTTAATTTCATCCTGATTATTGTTTTATAAAAGACCAAATTACTAAGAGAATCCTATTTCATTGAATAAGTTAAGTAGGGCTTTATAAATATTGTGGTACTCTTAGTTAACAAGTGCTGTCTTAGTCAAGTTAGAGAGTTTGTATGCCATGTTTGCCCGTCCTAATTTTCAATACAAAGTTTAGTTTGTCAACTTAAATAGTCATGTTCTTCTTCCAAATTGTCTTTACTGAGTTTTCTTCTTTATGTTTAAGAAAAATTATATAGGATTCTATTATCTCTTACTTGGCATTGTAGTACTAAGCCTTTAGAGTTAATTCAATCGAATTTTTGGAGACTAACTCCCATTTTTTCTTACTCTAGATATAAATATTTTGTTATCTTAATTAATGATTATTTTCTATTTACCTGGTTATTTCGTACAAACAATAAGAGTCAAGTGTTTCGAATATTTTGTCATTCTAAAGATTTGATTGAAAAGAAATTTAATTCTTCCACTAAAGAGTCATGACAAACCCTGATCCATTTAGCTAAAAGCTAAGCATTGACGAGCTGGCATGGAATTTTCTAGTTAATTAGTTTTTAGGTGGGTTGATTGATTCTAGAGCATCTTTAGTAAGTTTAATGTAATAAACGAAATAGTAGTTAAAGAAAGTTGAAGATTGGTTACGTAATAAGAGAACAAGCCTTAAGCACTCGATAACTAGATACATACATAACGAAATAAAACAATGTCCCCTTTTTTACTCAAAGTATCTTTATTTTGAAATAATAGAAAATAGATTATCTAGGTTTTGATCATAAAGCCCATACTTTTTTCATTACTTACAATAAGGCATTATATGACCGATTTTCTTTCCAATTTAGGCCAATAGGCTATAACTTGCAGAACTCCAAATTATATTGCTCTTAGGGTATTTACTGGTGTTTTGTATCCTATTTGTTTTTTCAAATCTAGAATGAAAAATGTAGAACTACTACATTTGGTGCATTATGTTTTTCTCATTTAGATATTTAGGGACAAAAGTTATATTCTTACAACATTTGGTATATGGACTTATAGAGTCACTCTTTATATTTATAGCAAGATATTTTCCTTTTTAAATAATTGTTTACTATTTTTTTGGTATATTTTGATTACAACTAATTACTAATGGTTAATATAGAGAGTAGGAGATTTATATATGAGATAAGATTTATATATGAGATAGTGGTGGTCATTTTCAAACTAGAAAGGGAAAATAAATTAAATTAAGTTATAATCTTGCATTATGTAACTTTAAATAATGCTCGATCAAATTTTCAAATGAGCATAACTTATTCTGTTTACACAATAAGGCCATATCCTTGTTTTTTACATGTTAAAACTAGAATATAACACGCTCATTCAATTCAAAATTTGACTATTGGTCAGTTATATATTTCCAAAATTGATTAGTAAATACCTAAAGCAAATAAGAAGATTTGTTTTATGTTTCTCATTTGAAATTATTCATGGAGAAAAATACATTAAACAAATGATATATTAAATGCATTAAGACTTGATGCATATTGTTATTAGAGACCTAAATTGTTTTAAGGAGTGAAAATGGAAACCAAGTAAGAGAACATATAGAGAAAGGAAAATTTACTCTAAAGAAATAGTTTTCATGGCATGGTAGAGTTACTAGAGAAGCATGACTTATTATGCACTATACTAATACTAAGGTAGGTTATTTTGACAATTTTATGAAATTGTAGATATTGTCTTATTTTTGTTTCATCTAAGAAGAAAGTCTGATTAGTGGAGGTTTATGAAGAAGATAATTTAATAAATTTTATAATATAATTGTACTAAATATCTTTTATGAATCTCCATGTAAATAATTTCAAAAAATGAGAAAAATGTTAATATTCTTTTCTGCAGGCGCTATTTTGCGTTGAAGAAGGTCGCTCATCCATCTTTTTTATAGTTTGTAGTTGTTCATCCATCTAGGTAAGTCATCTAACTAATGTCTACCATATGTATAGCTTTAATAATACATTAATTAGATTCATTTGAGTTTTGTGTGAATGTAAATTAAGGAGGTCTTGATTTTATGTTGTTGTTGAGAATATTCTTATAATTATTGATGAGTTTTTATGTTCTTCTTTAATAGTCTAAGTATTCATGTTTGAGTTATGTCTGAATCAATGATGAGTAGATGTATGACTACATAAGTGTTTACTGTATGTGGAATGAGTTTGAGATCTTATAGATGATTTGAGGCATAATAAACCCTTAGGATGGTATATAGGCTGGAAACCCGTAGGAGTCACAGCAAGAACTTGCTTTCTTGATTCATAGTTGTAAACAATGCCATATACCATAGTATTCAAATTAATTGTAAGTGATTAATTCAATTAATTAATGCTTCAACTTCAATATGATTAATTCAAACTTAATATTTAACATAAGAAATTCATCGGTTTAATAAAGATGACAGTTCTTTGCAAAATAAACCTTTAGAATAGTATATGGGCTGGAAACCCATGATGTAGCTCCCATGAGGCTTATTGATGAAATTTTCCACGAGCCTAAGAGTCCCAACAAGAACTTGCTTTCTTGATTCATAGGTGTAAATAATGCCACGTACCATAGTATTCAAATCAATTATACGTGATTAATTCAATTGATTAATACTTCAACTTTAATGTTATTAATTCAGAATTAGTATTTAATGCAATAAATTCATAGGTTTAATAGACATGACAGTTCTTTGTATAATAAATCTCTAGGATGGTATATAGGCTGGAAAACTGTGATGTAGATCCCATGAGGCTTATCGGTGAAAAATTTTACGAGTCTAGGAGTCATAGTGAGAACTTGCTTTCTTGATTTACATATGTAAACAATGCCATATACCATAATATTGAAATTAATTGTAGGTGATTAATTCAATATATTAATACTTCAACTTCAATACGATTAATTCAGACTTAGTATTTAACGCAAAAATTTCATAGGTTTAATAGACATGACAATTCTTTGTATAATAAACCTTTAAGACACAACTCCCATAAGGCTTATCGATGAAAAAATCCACAAGTCTAGGGGTCACAACGACACAAGGAGAGTTTGCGCACAGGTGTAAACAATACCATGGACCATAGTTTTGAAATCAATTGTAAGTGATTAATTCAATTGATTAATGCTTCAACTTCAATATGATTAATTAAACTTAGTCTTTAACACAAGAAATTCATAAGTTTGATAGGCATGACAATTCTTTGCATAATAAGCCTCTAGGATGGTATATAGGCTAAAAACTTGTGATGTAGCTCCTATGAGCCTTATCGGTGGAAAATTCCACGAGCCTACGAGTCACAGCGAGAACTTGCTTTCTTGATTCACAGGTGTAAATAATGTCATGTACCATTATATTGAAATCAATTACAGGTGATTAATTCAATTGATTAATACTTAGGGGATGTTGTGTAAAGTTTAAATGTTCTATAAACTTAGGGGACATGAAGGATACTTACTAACTATGAAATCACTTTTTTAAATTAACAGTTTTGTATAAATGAGTAATGTTGATAGATCTTATATGTATAGACAATTAACACTTGATGGTTTCATTAATCCTAATTTTGTTGAGGGAGTTGAAGCTTTAATTCATTATGCATGTTCTCAACCTACATATACGGAGGGCCCAAAGATCAGATGTCCATGTAAAAATTGAAAACATATTCATTTCCTTCATATAGATGAAGTGAATGGACATTTGTTGAGAAAATGATTTGTTCCAAATTATTTTGAGTGGACACATCCTAGGAAGCCATTGATTTGTAGCACCTCAAGGGTTAATGATGTAAAATCGTCAGTAAATATGGATGAGTTTGAAGGGGGATTGGATTTAAAATAAATAATGTAGGTGCATTAGAAATTCTTATATACAAACGGTTTAAGATGTAGCTGGTTATACCTTTTAGGAAAAAATATAGAAAATCTTGTAGTAGAACCAAACCCATATGCAAAACAATTTTTTTGACTTAGTACACTTAGCTGACAAAGAATTATGGCCAAATTGTGAGACAATGACTTAATTATCTTCAATTGCTTGAAAATTGAACATAAAGTCTGAAGGGAATATTTTTTATCATAGTTTTGATAAAATTCTTGGATGGTATAATGAATCATTGGCTCTTGATCATACAATGGTTAATAGTTTCTACAATATGAAGAAATTTATTAGGGGTCTTGGTTTGACTGTTTAGAAAATTGATTGTTGCAAATTAACCTTTATGTTGTATTGGGGAGATGATGGGGAATTACAACAGTGTAAGTTTTTTTGTCAATCTATGTTCAAGCCTAAAAGCGTTCTATAAAACAAAAATTAGTACCCTGAAAGCAGATGCATTATTTCCCACTAACTCCAAGACTTAAAAGACTATATCCTTATGATGTTACTGCATCTCACATAAGATGGAATAGTGAACACAAACAAGAAGATGAAATAATGATTCATCCATTGGATGCACTGGCATAGAAACATTTCAATAACACCTATTATAAGTTTATAATTGAAAGTTGAAATGTTAGGTTGGGATTGTCGACGGGTGGACTCCAACCTTTTGGTCAATTCGTCTAACAATATTCATCATGACCAACCATGATTACTCCTTATAATTTGCCTCCATGGATATGTGTGAATGAGGCCTATATGTTCTTGACAATGATTGTGCTATGGACTTCAAATCTAAAACATAAAATTGATGTATTCTTACAATCATTGATATCTGAATTGTAGCATCTTTTAGATTATGGTATGGAGACATATAATGTATTTCTTAAACAAAATTTTATATTAAGAATAGAGTTGATGTAGACTATTAGTGATTTTCTAGCATATGTCATGTTGTCTAGATGGAGCACAATAAGGAAATTGGCTTGTCCTTATTGTGGCAATACTTTTATTCCATTTTGTCTTCCAAACAGGGGAAAAACATGTTGGTTTGACAACCATATGAAATTTCTTCCTCCAGATCATCCATTTGGATACAATGAACAAAACTTCATTAAGGATAGGATGGTATAAACATCTCCTCCCCCTCATAAAGCTGATGAAGAGATATTACAAGAGATTGATGAATTAGGGTCACTGAAAGTTATAAAATTAAAGTTGAAGAAGTTAATACAAGCATTATAAAAAATTTTGGTTAAGATTTGTCGTATTGGAAAACTAATTTGATACATCATAATCTAAATGTGATGCATATTGAAAAATAATTTTGGTGATTTGTTCAAAACCATAATGAACATTAAAGGGAGGACAAAAGATAATGCAAAATCACGAGCTGATTTGAAACTTTTTTATGGAAGGAATGAGTTAGATAAAGATCTTTGCACCGATAAATATTCGAAAGCAAGTTACATTTTGGACAAAAAAAGGAAATTTTGTGTGAATGGTTGAAAAGTCTAAAGTTTCCCGATAATTATGTTTCAAACTTGGCAAGATGTAAGGTTATGAGGAAGTACAAATTATTTAGGATGAAAAGTCATGATTGTCATGTGTTTATGAAAAGGCTAATTCTAATTGCATTTTAGGAGTTGCTACCAAATAAGGTTTGAGATGTTATAATAGAATTAAGCTTGTTTTTCAAAAGCTTAACATCATCTAAAATAAAGTTGGTTGAAATGGAAAAACTACAAAGGGAAATTCCAGTAATTTTAAGCAAAATAGAAGGCATTTTCCCTCCAAGCTTTTTGGATTGTATGGAGCATCTACCTATGCATTTAGCACCTGAGGCTAAACTTGCTGGTCTAGTTCAATATCGATGGATGTATCCATTTTAGAAGCAATTATAGTAAATATTTAAGTTGAAGTAATAACATGTTTTAATAACATAACTGTAATTACCCTATTTGCTAATGTAAGTGTTTGCATCACTTGAAGAAAAATGTCAAAACAAGGCTGGAGTTGAAGGTTTGATATGTAAAGCTTATTTAGTGGAGGAAGTAAGTACATTTTGTTCACATTATCTTGAGTCGTATGTGCATACAATAGAAAGAAAATTTTCTCGTAATGACGATGAGGGAGGAATAGGTGATGCTGATGATAACTTATCCACTTTCAGATATCCTGGACAATCATATGAGCATTCAATAAGAAGAATATTAATAGACGAAGAAATAGAGGCTACATATGGTTACATTTTATTGAATTATCAAGAGGTTTAACCTTTCGTGCAGTAAGTTGAAGTTGATTTTGAAATTGCTTATTTAAGTTTTGAAATTTAGTGTTATTCATAGCTGAAATACATAATAATGTTTTTAGATTATACAAGGAATGGTTACATAAGCTAATGCCTAAGAAAACATAAGATGATATCAATAAAGAAATTGGAAAAAACTTTCCTAGATGGTTCAAGAAATATGTAAGTTTTCACTTGAAATTATTGAAATGATTGAATTATAATATTAAAGTGTTCAAATGACATTATAATACTTAATATGAAAATTTCTTTTATGTAGATCTTAGAAAATATAATAGAGAACAAGTTCATATGTGATCTTATGAAAGGACCTTTGCGATCTATTAAATCGTATTTGGTGTATTTTGTTAATGGATACAAATATCATACAGAATATCATGGTTATAACATGGCAACAGTAAATAGTAAGATTTGCATACAGGGAGAATTGATGCTAATTATGGAGATACTTGAAATTGAGTAACCTCTATTGCCAATAGAGCAGAGTGTAATATTTAAGTATGACTGGTTTGATCCAATTCTTAATGTTGGAACAAAAATGCATAGCCGATACAATCTAGTCGAAATCAACCAATAACGAAGATTTAGACAACCTTAACCTTTCATATTGGCAATGCAAGCAATCTAAGTGTATTATATCCCTTCTCCCAGCTTACGGCAAGATAAGTTAGACTAGTTGGCCATTTGCAAAGTTAAACCTAAAGGTATTTTTGAATCACATGGAAAAGGAGAACAGAGAATTGAAAGTGAAGCATTCCAAGAGGATGTTTATAAAATAAATGCATCTATTACATATAACGAGAATGAACCTTTGAACGATCCAAATAATGAATATGTTGAAATTTCATCTGAAGAGGATGAGAAGGGCAAGAGATCAGAAGAGGAGCATGAGTTCGATTCTATTTCTTCAGAAAAAAAGAAGATGATGATTTGATTTACAATAAAGTGTTGATAGATTATGTTTGTAATATAATATTATATTCAATAAATCAATCATTGAATCAACAATATTTTGAATTAAAATTGTTATATTTTTGGAATATTCAACAAAATATGAAATTTAGGTTAAAGTATGCCATTAAAAAGAAAATAGGATATGATGTGACCAAGGCCACGATTTAGAGCCAATTACTTTCGAAGTGAAGCATTACATTTTATAGCCGCAACAGAATCAAATGCTTTATCTCCAACTACTATGCTTGCAAATGAGGCTTCACCTTCTATACTTATTGCTACAACATCCACCACCCCTATTCCGATAGAGATATCAGGGGTAAATGATAAGGATAAAGGAGGTGGCCTCTAGCTTGGAGCTGAGGGAATTGATGGAAAAACTTACATCACAATTGTTAACTGTCTATAAGTAAAAATACATGAAACATCATATGTTTATAATTAGGTTATATGTTTAAATTTAAAAATGATATAAAATTTATTTTTGTATTAGGTTGATTCCGTCTAGACTGTGCTCAAGAAACATGACATCCAAATTCAAGGAGAAAATTGATCTTGAGAGTTATATATGGAAAATATCTCTCAGGTGATAAATTATTTTTATTATCAAGAGTTTGAGATAACAAAAAATATATTTTTTATATTTTTATAATTAATTTTTATACATTAATTAGATAAATATTATGGGTTATAAGTACTTCTTGTATGTTTTCCTTTTTTCATAAATAATTTTTTTGGGATTCTGAATTTGACGCGATTATTTATAAAGTATGGGAGAGGCAAGCTCGTACACATTGTAGAGACTTTGTTGGTGCGATATACAAGATTAGTGTACCACCTCCTTATATTTTTGAAAAAACATGGAGTCGTTGGCAACAGTATTAGACATCACCCAAGGCAATGTCCATTTCAGAGCATAATTCTACTAACAGACATGGAGGATCAGGGGAAGAGAGTCTCCTAGTATACATTGGAGGATCTATTACCCATTACGAGCATGTAGAGAGACTCGTAGGTATCTACACTTTACACTTATATTCTATTTTTTTACTTTGATGCATTTTAATTTAATTTTATTTGTGAAATTTGAAATGAAAATATGTATATTATGGAGAATAATTATGTTATAATTATCAGGTGCCATATATGACTGTGTTATTAAGTTACTTTGTTTAATAAGTGGTAAATATCATAAAAATAGAGAAAATTCTGCCAAATTTTTGTAAATTATAGTTCACTTATAAAATTTTGCTCTGATATAGGAAAAGTCTATAAGCAGGAGGCCTACATCCTATTAGCTCTTTTTGGATACTTATACTAAGAAGTATGACGATGTGACTTTTGTCAACACCAGATGTAGAGAACTAAATGTATGTGAAATTTATGTTTTAATATTAATGTTTAATAATTATCACTTATTAACATGAACATTTTCTTATAATAGGGCCAAATATAAGAAGACATTCAACTACAATCTCAATAGTTTGATAATGTTGATGAGAGTCAAACCTATCTTCATACAGTGGTGATAGGGATCGTTATGGAAGGATTTTTGACTTAGGCTTATTTGCAAACATATATTATTCACAAACGGTGATTCGTCCAACCATGTGATATGGAACAGAGTGTTAGCCTACCAAATGTAGGCATATAAGATAGTTGTTGGTAATAGAAATGCGTATGCTTAGGTGGATGTGTGGCATTACTAGGAGAGATAAGGTCCGGAACCGAGTGGTGAGAGATAGACTACGGGTAACCATATTTGCCAATAAGTTGAGAGAGACTAGGCTTAGGTGGTATAGGCATGTGCAAAGGAGGCCCTCCAACTCTCCGGTACGAAGCTGTGAGGGAATAACACTTAGTGAATATAAAAGGAGGAGAGGGAGGCCTTATAAGAACTTGTAGGAAGTGATCAAGGAGGATATATCAGAGTTGGCCCTTAATGAGGTAGTCGTTAGAAATAGAAAAGTTTGACGTGATCTGATAAGAGTAAAGGATTAACCGTTGCAGTTATTAGGAGATGTCGTGTCTCATCTCGCAGATTGCATAGCAGGCGTGGGGGGACAGTAGGGGGCCATTCCGACAGGGTCTTTGAGGAAGGTCCCCTTACTTACTGAGCGACAAGGAGGGATGGACTCTGTAGCCTATTAGGTTCTCGCAGATCTGGCCTCCATCAGGTATTCCCCATTATTGGTATTTTCATTTATTTTATGTTTTTTAATGAATTATTTCTATAACCTGGATCATTCTTATATTATCTGATTTATATGTGAATCTACCGGAAACAGTCTCTCTACTATGTAAGGATAAGGCTATGTACTATCGGACCTCCCCAAACCCCGCTTCATTGCAGGATTTCAGACTAGGTGATGATGATGATGATATTATTCACAATCCTCCACATTTCAGTACAACAATATCTAGTAGGCGGTTCCCATCCAATGAAGTCCATGAGCTTCAGAGCACAATACAGACACTGAAAAGTCAATTGCAACAGTTGATAAAGTACATAACCTAACTCCGTAATTAGATGGATGAGTTGAAGGGGATGAGTAGCACCTCATCGCAATATTCAGAGCATCCGCATTCACCAAATGAATAGTGTAGTTGTAGTCATTTTGTATGAATTAAATACTTCTTGTTGTAGATAATAATTTTTTTATTATCAATTAAAATAGTTTTTACTTTATATTATCCTTCAATTTTCTATTTTAGCAAATTAAATGGAGAAACATATCAAAATATTATCAACAGATAATTGATAACTATATAAATAACTAAATTAAATGCAGAGAAAATTAAAAAAACAATATCAGTAAATTTACCAATGGAAAAACAAAATCCGTTAGTAAAATGTAATGAATTTACCGACGGATAACCATCCTGTATCTGTAAAATGCAATAAATTTACTGACAACCTGTCAATATCCGTCGGTAAAGTTAGTGGTGAATTCACCGACAGATTATGGTATTCGTAGGTAAGGTTATCAACGGAAACGACTTGTCCATCGCTAAATTTACTGACTAAAACAAATCTTTTGTCCCTAAATTTACCAACAACACAAAAATTACTGTCACTAAATATAGCGATGAAACAAAAGCTGGCCGTCGGTAAATTAGCGATGAAAATTTTGTACTCCATTGCCAATTATTACCTACAACTGTTTCTCCAATGACTTATTCCGCTAGTAAATTCCATCGCTAACTTAGTTTACCGACGGAAGACCTTCATATTCTGTGGCTAGAGTCCATTTTTTTGTAGTGAGTTATAATATTCTTTATGTTGAAAATAATATTATTAGAATTGTTTCTGCCCCTTGTCTAGATAATGACTGGAAGTGTTTCTCCCCCTTGTACAAATAATGAGCTTTGTATTATTTAGAACGTCATATTATACATGTAACAGATTCAAGCGGTTAACAGAAAATGACACATCCGACGTTTATGTTCTACGTGGGAATAATCATAGATGTCCCTTGTTGGCAGTAGCAAATACTAATGTTTGAACAGACGGTTATATTGAATAAAATAAAACAAAAAACAAATGTCCAGGAGGATGACTAGATACGTTTCTTCACCTTGTCCAGATAACTTTTGGTCCGCTGAAAATTGAGTATTGCCCACAAAAGATGTCGGAAACCAATCTCTGGCCATAGCACAGAAGGAGAATACAAGTAAGAATAGGCACTCTGCCAAAGGAGAAAGTTACTCAACCTGTTCTCGCCAGAGCTACGAATTATGATGTCGGGATCGGGTGCAACCACTAAATACATATGCTTCTCAATGTCTGTAACTGTCACAAACACGTCATTTTCATCCTCATAATTCACTTGCCTTTGGTGATTAATTTCTCTTTGTCTTTCCTGAATCGACTCTCCTATAGCATGTGCAATCTCATTTGTCGAACTGTACGCAAAGCAGATTGATAAGACCACATTGGAGTTGTTAGCGGTGGCCTCCATGGCCCTCTTCATAGCCAACCTCACAGTTTCAGGTAGGAGTTTTAGATCCCCTAAAAAGTAAACCCTGAGCCCATATCGATCCACAATGCTCTCTTCTTTCAAGAACCACTCAATCTGTTCTTGAAACAAATCCATCAAGCATTGAATTTCTTCAGGTTTCCGCTTGAAATTTTCTATGCTGAAGGCGTATATTGTCACGTATTCCACGCCGAACTCGTAGCAATATTTGAGCATAGTCATAAGTGCCAATAGCCCAATCCTATGACCATCCCCTCCGACCAAATTCCACTTCTTCGCGAATCTTCGATTCCCATCCATAATTACAGCAATGTGATTTGGAGTTGGACCAACGGAAACAATGCGTATGATACACTTTCTCAGGAAGCTTATCAACTTCCCAAGTACTTGACCTGCTCTATAGTTAGAAGCTTCCTGCATCTCTATGCCTCGTACAGGGTAGAGATCAATATCTGAAAAACAATTCAACTGATCCTTTTTGAATTTTAGTGAACTGACAGTCGGAAAATCTGATTCTAAAATGAAAATTAAAAAAAAAAAGATATTGAAGGGAATTCCTGCAAGATCTAAAGCATGTCGTTAAGATTGTCACAAGAGGAGTTTCCCTTAATGTTCAAAACAATGATGATCCAGCTTTGATAGTGTGGACATGGCGTTTATTAGAGACTGGACGCTGATCACGTAGTCCGCATGAGCCCTGATCACTGGCAGTCAATGTCACGCAATTTCAATCCCTTCTCCCACGTTTGACGTCTTGAATTAATATATATATGCTTGTCAATTGTAATTATAAGTTTATGTTAACAATAATTTATAATCTACAGCTTATCGGTTAGTTGTAATTTCACTACAGAAAAAAGTAGTTTAGGGAAAGACATGTTTGCAACAATTTAAAAATGCACCGCTAAAAATTAATTTAACGCAACAATTTTAAAACTGTTGCATTTAATAATATTGAAAAGCAACGAAAAATAATTGGTTGTTATATATAAAAATGCAACAAAATTAAAACAAGGTTGCAATAAAATCTTATATATTCAAACTTTGAAATTGTTTCTATAGTTCTATATTATTTTGAAAATACGGAATTATATGAATAATGGAAAAGCCCCATGAAAGGAAGATTAATGATTCATATAAATTACTTAATGGTAGAAAAACTATTTAAAAAACAAGTGATCCCCTTTTTTTTTTCTCGCATTCTATCAACCTATTCTTGGATTTTGTTCGTGAGTTTTTTTTTCAATTTATCAAAAGAAAGAAAAAACTAGGTCATCAAAAAAATGTTCTTTATAAAAGAAATAATAAACAAACTTTCACAATCAAAAAGAAATCTTTCGAAGAGATGGCCAAGTGGTTGATAGCTCCGGTCTTAAAAACCAGTATAGTTCGTAAGGAACTATCGAGAGTTCGAATCCCTCTCTCTCCTTTTGAAAATTAGCAGCATTGACTTATTTTTTGATGGGAGAAGGCTTGATGGAATTATCAATGAGGAAGAGCCTATATTCCAAATGAAAAAATTCAAACTTGAAAAAATTATATAAATTCAATTTAAATTGAATATCTAAATATTAATTCTAGATAATGATAATGGATAGTCTACAGCCATTGTCTGGCATAGGGGTTACATCCCGGTATCAGTATTTATTAAATCTGTTCCTATCTAATGGAACGCTATTAGATCAAATGACAAAGGCATTGTTGAGAAAAGGATGATTTTTTCTAGATGAAATGAAAATTGGATTCATGTAATAGGAGAAAGGTTTCCCATCCTTAATATCATTCTAAGCGATCCAATCCTTTACTCATTAGGGAGAAAAAAGGATAAATAGAAACGTGGGTTTTTCTATCATTTGACTACGTACTGCTGAAGGATTTTGTCATACACTTGAAAAATAGCCTAACTACTCCTATCAGAAATAGGATTAACTACGGATTCACATTTTCTTTCTCAAGTAGTGTTCGATTGATTACGTATTAATCAATATTCGATTGATTGGTCTGAGGTTATCGACAAAAAAGATTTGTCTAAGTTACTTCCTTTCTTTTTGTCCCCAAATCAACACTAAGTAAGTCCGAACAAATTGAATACTTATGTTCAAAATTCTCCGAATTTATTCTGCCCAAGCCTGACTAAGGAATAGTTACGGGGCGTCAAACAAAAAAAATGCTTTATGTCATGTAAGTAGAAACTAATTAACAACACATTACACACATACATTTTTAAGTGAAAAAAACATAAATGATAGAGCCCACCAAGGTGTGGCATCATCTTTAAGCTATAGTGACCCATTGAGTCGATGAACCCACAACCCAAGCCAGATCATCACCATCTCCAATTCCTCATGATTAATTTTGAAGTTGGGAGTTTGGTGTTTAGAGGTTTAGATTCGGGTTTTAATCGTGATGTGGAACTAATTAGATTTCGATGTTATAGAACTTGGGGATTGAGGACTTTTTGATATTGAATACGATTTTTTTTAATTTCCTAGAAGTGGATGATAATGATATATTTAAGATTTACCCTATGAATAACTTTATCATGTGTTCATCTTTTTGATTAAATATGAAAATCCAGTCTTTACGGAGAACCTAGGACAACTGCCTATCGTTACTATTATATATAAAGGTCTATAACTGTCAGTTGTAACACAAAATTGCTCAATAAGTTTTGGTTTTCCCATATATAGATGTGTTGGATTTCTTGTGTATGTTTTTTAATATGCTACAAAGAAAGATAGAAGTACTTTTTACATACCAAAGGTTTGATTTATATACAAGTTTATTTATTTGATGGCTTTATAACTATGTTGTAGGATTAAGAGCAATGCAATAGTCTTGTGTTAAATGGTCTTAAATGCGAAGTTTAATCTATAATTTTATGACTTGGTGCTTGAAACAATTATAGAAAGTATGATATTGCATCTAGTAGGTGTATGACAGAGCTCAAGTATTTGAAAGGTGCACTTACGAAGATAATGGTGGAAGGACAAAATATATTGGTGTAATTGAAAGGTGGTCAAATAAGAAATATCATTTTCTTAATATAAAATGTGCCTCTAACATCAACCTATTTCTTTTGGTATATACATCCTCTTATAAGTTTCTGGGTTGATTGTTAGTTCTTTCGAAACAAATGTGTTTTCTTGTAAATATTATAGAAATAAATTCCAATGCCCTGAAATCATTCTGTTATATATGCATGCGCTTGAAGATTCGAGCATTGCTTTGGTTAAGATGAAATGTCATCTTTGTCTAAACTATACAGTTTTTTCTTTCTAAATTACAATAATGTATTTGGAATCTTTTATGAATGACACACTTAAAGGAAAATATCAGAGGTTCTAAATTAAAACTTTAAATTTTATTTGATATTGGATCCAATAAATGTCAATACTAATGATGTCGTCTTTCAACTTTTCTTTTTCCAATATTCACCTTTGAAAATTACAAACTAGCATTTCAAGCTTAACACTTATATCTCGTTGCACCTCATTAGTGAGTTATTCTTTGTTATAGGTTGAAACTATGGGTCGTGTAAATTATAGACTGTACATATTTGACAAGAAGGTAGCCAACTCTTACTTTCTTTTTCCTTTTAAGATAAGAATTGGTTATGTATAGGATGAGTCCTATACACTTTGATTTTTGGTTTTTGTTTGATATTATTCTTCTCAATTTCTTGTAGTTTCATTAGATGGTTTATCGTGTGGCTTCATAGAACATGTTTCAATTGGTCCTTTGGGTCATGGCTTTTACAAGGAATTTTATCTTCTGTTTATTTTTATGTAAGAAGACTGCACAGGCAGAAGATGTTTCCGGTTCCTCAAAATAACCTGAATAAGGTGCCAAAATCAATTCCACTGCCCATTCTAGACTTTTTACACTATCAACATCGACAAAGTTAGGAGATGATTTCGGTAAGTGCTTAAAAATATATCAAGCATTGGAATCATGCATATCATATTGAATTTATGACTTTTCGTTGTTTGAATGAATGATTCGAACTGTTCTGTAAAATTTGTCATAATCATTCCTATGGAGATCAAGCTACTTCAAAAGAACTAGCAATGCATAAGGGGCTTTTCTCTATTAAGAAAGGAAAAGAAGTTAAAGATACATTCCTATCAGCCAATGGATGGGGCAAAAGGATTACAGTTATCAATGATTTACTCAGTTTCTTTTTTAATGCAGTGATGTACTATTAGTTGTGTATTTGTTTTCTTAAAAATGCTTACCCTTTTTCTGTTGTTGTTTATCCTTGCCATTTGTAGTCAGTTGGACCACAATGTAAAATTTATGCCCCTGTTCTAATCTTTCAACAAGAAGAACATGTGTTGGTATCAACATGCAAGTAACACATTAAATGAGTTTGTATTTACTACCAAAAGCTTTCTTGATCTCTTAATCTTGATAGATGTTTGATCATAAGATACTCGAGTTGGTACTATTGTACTTTACGTAATAATTGAATTCTTTAGACATATCAACTTGTTTATGAGCATAATTGTTTTGGAATAATTGTAATCTATTTTTCTGTTTTTTTAGAAAGGTGATGAATAAGACATAATTAATACGTACGTTAATATCTATATATTTTTTCAAATATCACTATAAGAAAATTGCAAATTACCGACGAACAATTATTAAGAGAAAAATTTCGTAGTAAATTAGCGACGAAAATTGCTTCTCATTGGTAAATTTATCGGAAAAAAGGTCATTTATGGTAAAAAATCTATCAGTAAAGGACAGACCAAACTTCATCGATAGAATTGAGCAACAAAATAGTGAAAGTCGACGTAAAAATAGTTTCCAATAGTTCCCGGTAAAAATTGTGTACAAAATTTACCCACGAAAAAAATTTTTCGTAGGTAACTTACAGAAATATTTTTCGTAGGGAATATCCTAGCAAAAATAGAATTCTGTAGGTAAATTATTATAGAGGCATGTTTCTGTAGGGAACTTAACTATGAAAACACCATTCAGTAGCTAATTTACCTACGAAAGCTATAATCAATAGGGAAATTCCATACAGAAACACCATTCTATAAGGAAATTACCTACGAAATCATTTTTTCATCAGTAATTTACCTACGAAAATATCATTTTATAGGTAAATTCAAACAACTTAAGGATTTTGGTTTTAATTGGAAAGAAAACGATGTTGTTTTCTAACCATAAGCGACATCGTTTCCTTATTTGATTAAACCAATGTCGGTGCCTCTCCCCCTCACTATCGAACATCTCTGAATCTAGCAAATTTGTTTCCTCTTCCCTTATCGTCCTGGTTTTTAGTTTCATACATTATTGTCATCGCCTTGATCTCTAGTTAATCATCCATCATGTTTAGTTATTCCTCCTTTGCACTTGATTTTTTATTTTTTTGCTTGTTGTTATTAGGGAAGCTTTTATATGGGTTTTGGTTGATGTGGTTTGTGTTCTCTACATCTATTTCAATTGTTAATGGTTCATTGTGCATCTAAATGTGTGCCTATTGGTGAAGAATGCCACGTACCAATGTTTTTGTTAAAAGTTTAGGATGAATTTCTTATTCCTATAAAGTGTTCGATCAAAGTTATATCATATATTATGATATGTTACTTTATTTTGAATGAAATTGAATATTCATTTTGTTGAATCTCGAAATGCTCTGCTTGCTTGCTTTTATTGTTGTCTTTTATTGATGGAAAACAAGAATAACTAATTTAATCTTTCACTTGATGAGTGAAAGGTTTATTGTCATGAAAATGGCGAACTAAAATGTTTCACCCTCCAATAAACTTTCCTTATAAAGTTTCTTTATCCATGACTCACCAATAAGACTTATCCATATATGTTATAACATATTACTATCTTCCATTCTCAATTATTGTGACTTCTCCACCCACAATTATGCTCCTTATCAATTTGTAGATGTTATTAAGCAATTTTGGTTCTTTAATCATGATTATCACATATAAGGTTTACAAAAAGATCACATTTTTACTTAAATCTAGTATATATTGTATACTACTTAATGTCGTAATTATATCATTAAACTTCTCAAACTTGAGTTGTCATATTTGACAAAAAGTATAATTCTTTTTTTAATCTTCTTATATGATAGTCACATCAAGATTTAACATGTCAATAACTAAATGGTTGAATGTAATGATATGTTGTTTCATATATATCCCTCCTACATCTTCACTTGTATAATCTTTGGTTTAGATATATCTTGTTTGTGAGAGATATAGAAATGTATTAAACTTTCAGCTTCTTTCATATCTATTTAAGCGATGCAATATCCATGTTGTAGTACCTGACCTTGTCTGTCAGACATAATCAAATGGTTCTAGATTTTTGCATTTATAGCTCCTCCTAATTAAGCTCATTTATTTCTTCTAACTTATCCTTTTCAAACCCCTTCAATAAGCCTTAATATGATATTAAATCCTTTAATCATTGTGTTATAGTATAAAATTCTCAGTTTTATTGCAATTTTCCACTTCAAGCCTTACAAATGAAGTCATTATTATTTCAACTATGCTATGATACTGCTTATTGAGAAATAATGGTGGATTTAGGATGGATAAAATTTGTATAAAAGAAAGAAATAAACAGGAACCAATAAGAAGATATTTAATGGCTTCGATCAATTAATTGTGTCTTCATCCTTCAAAGTTAATGGCTATAATTGTCTATTGTTTAATCAAAACTCTCAACTTGAAAAACATCATATTCTTTCTTTTATATAGACTATATTTATATAACTATACTTAATTATAAACATTAGATGTTACCTTTATACTCAAATAGTCTTTACTAAATTTAACCTATCTAATTATGATTGTAATAAGTTTTAGAAGAAACACTAGAGTTTAAATGCTACCAATAACATGTTTCTATATAATATTTCCTATCAAAGGCATGACATGGGACATGGATATGAAATTGGTTGTTATTCTTATTATTTCTACTAGTATATAGGCATAGGATCAGTTATGCTAATATCTTTAGACCATAAACCCTTTTACTTCTTTAAACACTTAAACATTGTTTATAACAACATGGTGTCCTAGATCATTGTTGTAAGCAGTTTTATCATTGAAATGAGTGGCATTTTCTCTTAATTTTTGCATACAGTCATTAGGTTCTACCCATATTTTAGCTGCTAAATTGCTTGGTTTACCTGAATTTGCATTTATAATTGTTCATGTTTAATTCGTAAGAAATGCACTTGATTTTAGTTGTAAAGGACCACAACTATCCAAGGCAAAGCGCTAGCAAAAAAAGAAGCATTAAATGACGCTACAGGGAGGCAGCAACCAGCTAAAGTGGAGGCACGGAATTAATGCACCAGTTAGAGTAGCTACAAGACACACACAAGGGAAAGAACGAAAAAAAGCAAGTAGCTCCATAGACGCCAATGCATAAGAGGCTGACCCACAATGCAGCAAGAGAGCTCTAGTGCATGGACACATGCAGACAAGAGGAGCTGAAAACGTTGAAGAGAAGAAATAAAAGACAAAGGCAGTTGACGGCACAACAAAAGAAAACAACGTGAGCATCAGGCGTGAATGAGGAGCAGATGCAGTAGAGATTTGACACACGTCGACTCTCTAAGAAAAGGACACAGACCACTAAAGATTGAAGGAGTTGGTGGAGTTGTGTTAAGACAAGAGAAGAAAACAAAAAGTCACGTTGGAGAGATCAGCTAGAGGAGTGGGAGGTGTGGATAAAGAGGAGAGCTGGAGCAAAAACGTGAGAAACCACACAAAATCAACGCCACTAGTAAGAGAAAAAAACACAAATCAACTCCACAGAGGGGACCAACAGCCATACAAAGAGAGAAAAAAACGAAGACAGCTGGTAGGGATGCAAAATAACGTGAGCTTAGTGAAGAATAGAGGACCTTCACAACGTAAAGAAAAATGACCAGCTTGAGGGAGCCACGAAGACCAAAAAAAATAAGGTTACACCAAGAGGAGCTGAACGCATACACCAAGGGGAGTTCTTGGAGAAGAACATGACAGGCAAAAGAAAGAAGACTCTCCACTCAAAAAGCTAAAGCATTCATGCACATTAGGAGGGGGGCTCCAAAACTTACCAACTCCACCAACATTATAGCTCAAAAGACCCACCACAAACCAGTAACCAACGCAGGGAGACACACGTTAACTGGTGAATTGAAGCATCCACGTTGAAGCAGTGTAGGTGCATGAGAATTGAAGCAACTGGTGGAACTCAAACAACGAAGTAGCTGGCGTGATCAACGCTCCTCTGTTGGACAACAACATTAAGGACAACTTAAGACGAGACCCACCAAAATAGGAGCTACAGTGACACATTAGAGGAGACGTAGAAATACAGAGAGGGAGATCCCAAAAACCCATTCTTTATTTTCTGTTGCCTCTTATATTAATTGCTGACTGTGACTTCTTTGATTTTCATCCTATCATGATTGAGTAGTTTCCTTAAATCTTCAAGGTTGGGCTGAAGCTTTTAGCTAATTTTTATGGATTAAATGTTAGTTGATTTATAAGTATGGATTTTTGGTTTTGATTTCTTTGATTTGAGATTAATTTTGCTGGTATTGTGTTTGGCCAACAATTACTTGACGTTAGTTGTTAATTGAAGAACCGATAGGTGAAAATTGATAACGGAACTCCAAACAGGGAACTTATAA